>OY747128.1:20782536-21051718 GCA_963556465.1 Berberis vulgaris | reverse complement strand
CACATCCATCCAAGTAGACCTTTGTTTCCATCATCCATCAGGCCCACAAGTATCACTCAATTCCTCCAAAATTCCTCAAAATCAGTCAATCTTCAGTGCACCAAGATGGAATAACAAACATCATCTGTTCATCATGAAGAAAGCTTTTGCAACATGTTTTGTGTAGGGATGGCACCGTTTGGGGCGGATTTGGTAAAGGGTCTGTGGAGGTTGGGGCGGATACGGATTTCCAATATGAATCTGTTTATTAATCGGGGTGGATACGGATTTGGCCATATCCGCCCCACAGATATCCGTTTAACCGATAAAATTACAAAAAAAACCCTTCCAATATGTATCTCATACTATGTTTCAGTCTCTCTCACAATCTCTCACATTCTCGAAGCCTCTCACAATCTCGAAGCCGCTCACAGTCACAGCAAAGGTCGAAGGGTGGTCAAAAGACGAAGGCTCGAAGCCTCTCACAGCCGTGTGGTCGAAGGACGAAGCCTCTCACAGCGAAGGGTGGTCGAAGTCGAAGCCTCCCACAGCAACAGACACGACACTTGAAGCTTTCCCATCCCTTCCCCGCCTTCCTTTCCTTCCTATCCCCGATCTGCAAGAAAGATCTGAGATCTGAGATCTCTAATCTTTGATCTCAGATCTGAGATCTAGATTCTTTAGATCGATATATTTATATTATTTTTTGTAATTTTTTGTTATAATTTTTGTATCTTGATTCTTTAGATCGAATTTTTTTTTGTATGGTTTTTTGTAATTTTTTGTTATAATTTTTGTATATTTTACCAGTAAGAATCCTTATGTTTTTAGGATTGGATTAATAGCTTTGTGAGCTTTCGCCTTAACACAAGCGTGTCTGATTGTCTGAATCTATTATGGATAATTTGATATTGGTTAGCAAGTTTTGAAAATATTGTAATGGTTGATATGAGTTTGATACTATGATCGGGGCGGGGACCCGGCAATCCAATAACAGAACCGCAAACCGTAAACGGATTGGCGGGGCGATTATGGTTTTTAATTAATTTTATAAATGGATTGGCGGGGCGGATTTGGGGATCCGCTTTTCCTGACGGATCGGGGATGGATTTGCTCAAATCCGCCTCAATCCGCCCCGTTGCCATCCCTAGTTTTGTGGCACCGATGATCAACCAGGTTTTTGGCCATGGCCTGAGCAACACCAATTCCATTGAGAGTACTCAAACTCAACACCCAAATCCAAATTTCACTCAAAATGTTATATACCCAATTTGAAGAAGATTGAGAGCTTGAAAGTAAGAAATCAATTTGTTGGCGCAATTCTATTTGTTCCAACCTGGAGTTGTTGCTCCTGCCAATCAATTCTTTTTTTTCTCCTCTACCTACCATCACCTTTTTTTTTGTTGCATTACAGAGGAAGAAACCAATCTCTCCATGGAAAATGGTGAAATCACAGAGAAGAGACAAGTCTAGGGAGTGAGTGATATGGGTTAGGTTGGTTTGAGGAGGGTGAAGTGAATAGGGGAGACTATTGGATGTCCTTGTGATATGTGGAGTATTCTTCGGCCCTTGGATCAATTTTGTTGATATTTTAGATAGAACATGTGCCTTGCATGTGACATGTAAGTGAATGGTATTTGTGAAATTTAATAGAATTTAAACAGTCAATAATAGTTAATGTATTTGATTTCTATTGATCCTAACAGTCAATGTTAATTTGTGGGTTAAACTCAATTAGTTTTCAAAATGGATACTAGACTAAAATACACATAAACTAATGAAGGTTAAACTCAAAAAAACCCTACATATATATATATATATATATATATATATTGGTTTCGTTTTATGGGCCAAGGGTTGAAAAAATATTAGTGTTTTGCATGTTGACACAAGCGGAATTAGAAGTGAAAAAATAAAGTTTACTTTGGTGCTCTGATCAAACTAAATGAAGACTTTGTAATAATAATCTGATTGTTCAAGTTGTTCCATAGACATTATGAAATGCGGCCAAGGGATGTTTGGTTGCTAGAATCAAACTACATAATATAGGGGGAATGAAAATGGTGGATAAGTAAAGTTACAGAGATATTGATTTCCATTTACGTGGGAATCACTCTTACTCTCTTTAAAAATTCATATTCTTATTTGCAAATAGGAGATTGGGGTTCTCTTGTATTTTTATCAATAATGTGAGAATGATCATAGTCACATTCTTGAATAAGCTTTCCATTCATTTTATTTCAGTGATTAAAAAAGAAAAAAAAAGATGTTTCATTCCATGGAATCGAGCATTCTACATAAAGAAAACATAAATCTAATAGTTAGCATTGAAAAATGAAAGATTAAAATACAGAAAATAACTTTTAAGGCCTACTTTTTTATAATATAGATTATTTAGATACCGTAGTTGATGTAATGGCTAATTCGTGTCTACTTTTATAACCAATAATAACTCTTTTATTAACCCAGGTTAGCCCATAAATTTATAAGATATATTTACCCTCCCTAAACAGATAGAAAATCTATTTTTATAACCAACAATGACTTTTTCTTTAATTATTATAACTATGACCAACCAACTACTGGTTGGGTTAAGCTATAGAAGTTGGTGATTTCTGGCATTGTATTTCTACAATTACTCTCCAAAACATATCGAATGGAGCCAGAAGCATCACAATGTTATTATTATTATTATTATTATTATTATTATTATTATTATTATTGTGTGTTGGGAGGGGGTGATTTTAGTTCTAAGTAGGTAATAGTCTTTATCTCTTAACTCGTTCATTAATAGCCTCAAAACTTAAACTGTCAAATTTTTTTGAAATACAGAGTCATCAATTTTGCAAACATCATAACTTCAATAATCGTTAGATTTGTTTGGATAAGGCTATGTAAGTTGATGATTTTCATAAATTTACATTTTTCAAAACACATATAATGGAGCTATAAATACCACTAACTTGTTTTTTTTTTATTATTATTCCTTTTTGGCATGATTTCAGCTATAAAAAGATCAGAGTTGATGATACACCAAAACGGTCTCAACTCTACGCCGTACACGTGTCATGATGATCTCGAGGAAAGATAGGCCCAAGTGTTAGTCCAACACTGATCCAACCCACGCGATTTTAAGCCGGCTAAACGGACCCTAATTCTTACAACCCACTACACCCACGTGTCTCACAACTATCCTCAATACCCGTAAGCCATGTTAAGGCAAGTATCTCGAGGATCAGTTTCGAACAGGCAATTATAGTGGCTATTTGCTTCCAACTAGGTATCAAATTTCAGAGTATAGGTCACATAAGGAGACTTCTACCTATAGACCACTCTCGGAATGGGAATTATATCCCTCGTATCTAAGAGCACACGCATAACAGGGAACTTCCCTCTACAGCACGACTCCTAATTAGAAAATGATATCCACGAAGATCTTATTCCCTAAACTACGCCATCGATGGCCTGGTTGAACCAGGACTCCTGTACTATAAATAAGACATGAGGTTGGTAAGCTAAGGTATGCTACAAATTTCATGTTTATAACATTACACCTTCCTCAGATCCATGTTTGACTTTAGCATCTGAGTGTCATCGGCCACCACAACGGTGGTTTGTGGCTCACGTGTGTTCCTTGTGCTGGTCAGCAGGTTTGCATGTCAAGGTCAAAGCAGGGAGTGAAAAATGACTGTATCAGTTTGGCGTCGTCCATGGGGACGACAAAGTTCCTAACCTTTTCCTATAACCATCTTTCCTCAAGCTACGAAGATATAGTGACCACCCGATCACGCAATAATGGAGAATTAGGGGACACGTCAAATGCCCAGACTGGCGTTATACCACCGCTCTCAGCGATGCCAGTGGCACACAGGCAACAGACTCACGCCCCCACTCCAGCCACGACGACGACAGACCCCGAGATGGATTTGTGATTGTCTCAAATACATCAAATCGCCAAGGCAGTAAAGGCTTTCATATAGAAAAACCCTCATCTGCTAATGGAGAACAAGAGCAACACAGGCCCCCGTCTTTGAAAACAATAGAGAGCAAGCACAGAGAGTCAAGCCCTTGCTAGTTCCCATTGGACTAGAGGAGGCAACGCAGCTAACGCAAAACCGACTCTCAGGGCGGAGAGTTTGGCCCTCAGAACCCTCTCTGCAAAGGGGTGCATGACCCAGACGTGTTGTACCGTCTCTCTGCTCCGCCGTTCGTGGACCAAATCATGAACGAAGCCCTTCCAAAGAAGTTCACACCCCCAAAGCTTGACTTCTACAATGGGACCACCGACCCGTTCGACCACCTACTCCATTACCAGAATGTAATGGCACTCAAAGAAGGATTCGAGTCGGCCATGTGCAGAACTTTCCCCACCAGCCTGAAAAAGTCGGCATTGACATGGTTCCACAACCTCCCGCTGAAGTCGATCGACTCATTCAAGGCACTGGCGAAGGAGTTCCTGACGCGCTTTGTAGGAAGTTGACGCCTTCGAAAGGGCCCACACTACATACTCTCTCTCAAAAAAAGATCCAATGAGACACTCAGATAGTATGTCACACGCTTCAACGACGAGCTAACACTCATCAATGGCTGCAGCGACGACACAACCGTGACGGCTTTTACCGAGGGCCTGAATGAGAGAAAGCTTTATGAAAATCTCACCTTGGAACCCCCTTTGGATATGACGGAGCTCCTCAAAAGTGCCAAGAGGTACATCACCTTAGAGGAGTTGAGAAATGTGAAGAGTGAAATAGAAGGAGATAATAAACCCTCTGCTCCAAAAGACAAAAAGGAGGGAAGGAGGCGTGAGGATGAAGAAAGAGGCAAGCGAAAGCGCAATGACAACAGGTCAGACCCTAGCCAGGCCAGGCCGTGATGCCCTCTAAATTCTAGCCTATCGAACGTCCTGAATTTCATAAAAAAAAACTGAAAAGATCTGAAGTGTCTCTCAAAGCAACGAGGAGACCCTTCCAAGCGTGACAACAGCAAATACTACTCGTACCACAATGAGGGTGGCCATGATACCGACAACTACAAGAGTCTAAGGTATGTGATTGAGTACTGGATCTGCAAGGGCAAGCTAAAGGAATTCCTTAGCTCTGAGAAGCGACCAGAACGATCCAGGGACCGAGGGGAGTCAGTTAAGGAGACTCCAGGCATAATCTATGTTCTTTATGGGGTCGGACCGGATGAAGGTCAGTCGAACAGATCCAGCAAGCGAACTCTACTGGAGATGCAGACACAGCCCGCAAATGAAAACAGACGTGTTTGCTACTCGAGGGTGCAAAGCCTCATTCCCACCTTAACCTTTACAGACAATTACCTAGAAGGAGCCCGAGCGCCACACAATGACGCACTAGTCATCTCAGTCTCCATTACAAGGTGGGAGATAAAAAGAGCTCTGGTATTATTTTAAATCCATTAAAATCACTGCTTCTTAAATACCTCCTGATTTTGGTGGACTTATGAAAAGCATGAATTGAATACCCCTGATTTTGATGGATTTTAAAACAATCATTTAAAATCAGTATTTGAATACCCCTAGATTTACATGTATTATTTTAAATCCTTAATTGAATACCCCTGAATTTTAAAATCCTTCACAATACATTAAAATTCGTAATTGAATACGACCCCACCAAACAAACAACCAAAACAAATGCAATTAGAAAGTTATAACGAACTAAAGAAAACACATCACCTGAAAAACCAAGAAATTCCTGGCCTTCACAAGAATCCCAATTGACTTCAACTTATTATTATAGTCATCCCAAGTAACAACCTTCCCATCAAGCCTATACTCGCTGCCACCAGAAGTGGTAATACTCCTGGTAAAGTTGAGCTCGGATCCGTTCCCCAACTGGTAAATGAGCCTGACGAACGCCTTTCTCCCCTTGTACTCCTTCTCTCTATCATCATTCGCGTAAATGAGATCCTTCAACTGGACCCCGCGCAATTGCATCGTCCGTACGCCCAACACGAAGCTTATGGCGCCCATGAGGTTGGACTTGCCGGACCCATTCGGGCCGATTATGGCCGTGAAGTCGCAGAAGGGGCCAATTACCTGGCTCCCCTTGTAAGCCTTGAAGTTTTCGAGCTCTAGTCGGATGATTTTGCCCGGGTTCACCAGGGCCGGCATCGCTGCTGAGGTAAAACCCTAGGTTGGTAGGTGAGGTGTTTGAGTTTGAGAGGGTAGAGAGACGTTGAGAGGAGATTTGGGTGTTATGGTTTCGCAGGGGAATTCGGGGGAAAGTTGTGAAGAGGGATGTGGCGGGAAGAGAGAAATGAAGGAGGGAGGGAGTGACTCCTGCGCACAGTGGGCAGGATGAGCTCCTGCGCAGGCGTCTCAGCCGTTGGATCAGAATCCAACAGCTCATATCATATGGATTTGAAATCCAAATTTTATTTTAAAAAAAATTTCCGCCCAAAACCTCTCTCCTCCCATATGATATGAGCCGTTGGATTCTGATCCAACGGCTGAGACGCCTGCGTAGGAGCTCATCCTGCCCACTGTGCGCAGGAGCCCCCCTCAATCCGGAGTGAGTGAGACTTTTTTGTGTGGAAATAATGGAGTGAGTGGAGAGGAGGGAGAGTGCAAATAGAGAAACGAAGACAATAAAGCTGCGAGGCTTCTTGCACACACAACCACGTACTCCAAATCGGACGATTTACAGGGAACATACGAGCTGACTCTACTTTCGAAAATAATTTGTCGAGTTACTATATGCAACCTAAGTTTGGCCCCATAATTGGGTCTGAACGCCAATTTGTCAAAGTTTCATATGGACCAGTACCTCAGCTATGATGCACATGTCTTGCATATGCACAAGTTTCATAAATAATCGTAATGAATCCAACGGCTTGGATTTGGAATGATCATCTCAAGGTAATCCCATGGTGAGAAAAAAAATTTCCACCTCTTCTTTCCTCATCTTCTCTGCAACTAGACATGGTAATTTCGCCGGAAAACGACTCGAAACTGGCTCGATATAATGGTTTTGGGTTATATGATTTTTATTTTTGTGTCGCTCAAGTAGACCAGCCTGAATCGTTATATAGGTCGGGTCGTGTTTGGTTTTAACTCCTTGGCCCAAATCAAACCATCCATTTGATGTTAACTTTTGGATCAGACAGGTCGTTTTGTGTCAATTTTTGTCGTGTTTAACATATTTTTTGGTTAACAAATCGTTTCATTCATTGAGTAGAGATGATACAAGTTTTTATGCCGAAACAGGTCAATCATGTCATGTCAACCTATTTTTTGGCATGCCAGTTTCGTGTTTTGTTTTTCTAACCCGATAATCAAATGAGTCATATGTGTATCCTATATGCACGACTTGCCAACCCGACCGATCCAACACGAACCAGACACAACCTAACCCATTGCCAAGTCTACTTGCAATTCACCACCTTCCCCAACCCACCCACTCGTATCTTTCCTCACAAATGATCCTTCTTCCAATTCAAATTATCATTCTCCCAATCAACCCCCCCTCCCCTCCCCCCAAAAAGCAGGTTGCACATGATTCAAAGTATAAACATCACCAACACCTATAACTATAAGAACACCAAGCCTTGCGGTCAAGTAAACTCAACCCACAAACAATAAGAATTAACCACATGTTTTTTTATGCTAAACCTTCTACCACTGTCTCTAATTAAGAATACCCAAATTATTTTAAAAAAAGTGGATAAAGAGGTGATAATTCGTGTATATTAAGTGTACTATCTATCTTACAATTCAAAGTGCTTTTTTACTGTTCATGAACAGTGAATCGAGTCTATTTGTCCTACGTGGCAACAACTTATGTGATGGCAACAACTTAAATTACAAATCCTCTCCCCGCGTATAAACTTAAAACTCAAAAAACTTATCAAACAATTCTAATAAGGGAGCGTCATTTACCATCAATAAAACATTGCCAATAGCAAAGGAAGCAAACACTGCAATAGATAATGAATTGAATGGCAATGTCTTTAGCCAATTGGCTAAACCAAGACCTCAATGTGTATGCTCTGAGTGGAACTTGAACCTCCCAATAGTGAAGCTCCCACACACAACTCTTTGCAACTTTGAAGCTTTTCAACTCTCAACAGCACCTAAGCAACCAAGGTATTTTGCTTTATCTCTCTCATAATCGAAAGCATAGAATCTCAATTTACACTGAGAAAAAGAAGCACCTCAAATTGGAGTGTTTTGTACCTTTGGCTAAAGCAGAAAAATAAAAAGAAGCGTTGTTAAGGATCATTGTTGTTGACAGGACGATGACGACAATGACCCGAACAAGTCAGTCCTCCCTTCTCTGCTTTTGTTCTCCCTTCTTTTCTTTTGATCTTCTACCTCTTCTCTTCTGATCTTGGCAAGCACAGCACAGACAACGATTGATAGTTGATGCTGATCGCTACTTTATGAAGCTGTTGTTGATCGTTATTCTTCGACGCTACTGATCGCTATTCTTTGAAGCTAATGATGATCGATCGTTGTTGCTGCGAATCTCTTCTTCGATCATCTTCATCTCTCTTTTCTGGATCAAGTTTGAGAATTGACTTAGATTTTTTTTATATAAAGCGAAAATCAGCGAGTTGGATGGGTCCGATTTCGCGGTGACTCGCTGATTTATCAGCGACCATTAAACCCAACATATAAATATCCAAATAGTATAGGACACCACCCGTTAAACTTTTTCTCGCCGATTTAGCAGTGATTTTATAACACGACGAGGAGTTAATTGATTCATGAGAAATTCTAAATGGCGAGGAAATGAGCGAGGAAACGAGCGAGGGGAGGGAGGTGGCGGGGTGGGGACCGTTCACCTCCCTCGGGATGCGTCCACAAAAAACTACGGCACACATCCCAAGGGAAGTGAACGGTCCCAACCCCGCCACCTCCCTCCAAATGCTTATGACAAGTTTAAATAAAACAAAAAATTTGAGTATTCAACATAGCCGTTTAAGTATGATGTAATCTGCGATAGTGCCAACGACACGGGTATTCCACTAGTATACTAACAATTCTACAAAGAATGCATCACACCTCCATGACTTTATTCAGCGTGAATGGTTTAACTGGAAATGAAAAGTGTTCATAATTTGAAGGGAATCACAAAGGGAAGTTCAAAGTAATTTGGGGAGAAGATAAATTATGGATGAGATATGATTTCATTGAATAAGAGAAGAGAAATCATGGATGGGATGTGATTTCCTTCAATAAGATAGAACAAATAGAATATATATATTTGTATTCGGTTAGTTATGGTTTGGGCAGTGGTGGGAGGAGGATGAGGAGTGTATGGGCTGGGAGAGTGGTGAGTTGCAGAGAATATGAGTAAGGAAGAGATGGAGAAAAAAAGTTTTTTTATGTTAGAAAATGGGGTTCAAACTTAATTAATGTCTAAAATGTGGACCAAACATAGTAGCCTATAAATTAATAAGGGCCAAATTCAAAATAATCCTAAATTGTAATAAGAATGCGACATAAATGTTTGATTCATAACATTTCTTTACAAATAACCTTTGGGAAATGAAAATTATTATATATTAATTCATTGAACTCCGTTTGAGCCGAATATTTTTAGAACAAATTATAAACTCATATCAGAAACAACGTGGTAAAGTTTCAGCTTGGGCTAGACATGTGTTCCTAGACTTACGCTGAGTAGGATAAATTGATTTATCTATTAATATCACGAAGCGAGCGAGAGTTCACTTTGAGAGTGACACAAGCCAACTCAACACCCATCGGTCCTTGAGCACTCACATGGAACGTTTATCATACTACAATAAATAAATTATTTTTAAGGAAAAATTTCCTTGGAAAAGACATTTACCAATGAAAATTTTCCTTACAAGATCCTTTCGTTAATCTCTATTGAGAAAATTTATTACCAACGAACTAATTATTCCCTTGGTGAAAGCACATCTATTCCATGGAATTTCTTCATCGACAATACTAGAATTACCAACAAAATTCGTTGAAAATGGTCATAATACTCTTATCAATGAATTATTTTGTAGCAGAAGAAAATTTATGATTCAGTACATTTTTTTCTACGGATTTTTATGTCAAAAAAACTAAGTACTTTTATCTAGGAAATATTTCATTGCAAAAAAGTAAAATGAAAATTTGTATTTAAATATATTTTTCAACGAACTTTTCATTGGAAAAATAAAACACTTTTACCGAGGGAATATTTCACGCAAAAAGAATAAAATAAAAGTAATAATAATATATTTTTTCTATGAAATTTCCGTTGAAAAAATAAAGTATTTTCACCAAGTATCTTATCGTAAAAAAAAATTTCTAGGAACATTTTGTTGAAAAAATGATGTTTCAACCAAGGAAATATTATGTTGTTATTATAATTGTTATTGTTATTATTATTATTATTCACCTAATAAATAAAATGTTTTATAAGAATAAAAGGACAACAAATTCTAGGGAAAAAAAATAAACCAATAATAAATGTTTCATAAATAAATGGGCCATTTGCATTTTGCCCCCTATTATAAATGGCTAATTCAAGTTTACCCCCATAATAAATTTGTATTGCATTTTCCCCAAGATTAGCAGTCAACGTGCCTTGACCGTCTGTTTTCAGAACAGATTACCAAAATACCCCTAAGAAATCAAAGGTTGAGATTGAATCTTTCGTATCTTGAACATCTCATCTCAAGGAAAATCCTAAGGTTCAACTGAAATCAAAATGTATCTCGAGGAAAATCCAACAGTTGATTTAAAAATTGTATCCCAAACAACTCATCTTGACAAAAAGCTAACAATCAAAATTTTATCATACACACATCTTTAGGTAAATCTAACGATCCAAATTTAGTTGTGTGCATATCTCGAGGTAAATCTAATGATCCAATACGTATCTCGAGGAAAGTCTGGCATTTCAAATTTATTCGTGCACACATCTAGAAGAAATTTGACGATTTGAATTTAATTACAGGGGGCATACTGCAAATTACCCAAAAAAAGAAAAAACTTCCACGTCTTGCTCATCCTCTTCCTTCCTCTAATTCCACTTCATCATCTTCTATTTCGCAGCCTCGCCGCCACCTCCTCCCTTATCTTCCTCCCATTTTTCCTCATCTATCTCGCAACCTTGCCACTACCTCTCCCATCGTATTCCTTCCTCTTCCTCCCTCCCTTATCTTCCTTCCATTTTTCCTCCTCTATCTCGCAGCCTTGCCACCACCTTTCCTTCATCCTCCCTCCTCTTCCTCCTTCCTCCCTCCTCCCTTTTCTTCCTTATCTGTTTCACAACCCCTCTTCCTCCTTCCTCCTCTTCTTCCTCAATTTCACAGCCCCTCCTCCTCTGTCGATGATGGCGGGGCCGATAATAGAGAAGGAAGAAGAGGTGAAAGTTTTTTTTTGGTAATTTGCAATATGCCTCCTATAATAAATAGCTAATATAAGGTCACCCCAGATTTCCTTGAGATGCATGCACTATTAAATTCAGATCATCAGATTTTCTCGAGATGCGTACACAATTAAATTCAGACAGCCCGACTTTCCTTAAGATCCGTGCACAATTAAATTCAGATTGTCTGACTTTCCTCGAGATGCATGCCGAATCATTGAATTTAGCTCGAGATGTGCACACCAATAAATTTGGACCGTCAGATTTACCTAGAGATGTGTATACGATTAAATTTGGACCGTTAGATTTTTCTCAAGATGAGCTGTTCATGAAGCAATTTTTTTAAAATCAACAGTTGGATTTTCCTTGAGATACGATTATGATTTCAGTTGGGCCTTAGGATTTCCTCGAGATGAAATGTTTGAGATACGAAACATTAAATCTCAGCCTGTGATTTATCAAGGGAATTTTGGTCATTTAATTAGAAAATACACTGTCAAGACACGTCGACTGGTAATCTTGAGGGGAAAATGTAATACAAATTTATTATGCGGGTAAACCTGAATAAGTCATTTATAATAGGGGGCAAAGTGCAAATGAACCTAAATAAATTGATTATCAATAATGATTCAGCACATCCATTTCACCTAGGGGTGGGCACGGGACGGGATGGGACGAGATATGCTCATCCCTATCCCATCCCGTTCATAAGGGATCGGGACGGGACGGGATGGGAAAAACCTCATCCCGACCTCGTTCCATCCCAAACGGGTTCGGGACGGGATCAGCGTGCTAATCTGGACATATCAAATAGAAGCCTGGACTGCTGGAAGCCTGCTTCTGAAAGCCCTGCTGAAATTTTTATTTACTTATTTATTTAATTTTCAACAATCTCTTGCATAGCGTCTGTCACTCGTGATGATCCTCATAGCATCATTGACCATTGACATGTGACACTACACTTTAGGCAGGACATCAAAATCATATTTGAAGACTACACATACTCCACTCACCCCACATGTTCCTTAATGTAAGAACAACACTGAACAGATTTCACATATACGATAAGATCTTGCTCATTCTATATTCAAGCCCAATACAAGCCCCTGATCCAAATTGCTCATTCTATATTCAAGCCCCTGATCCAAATCCTATTAATAATATATGTTATCATACATGCAACAGCTATCCAACTACAGCTTACATAACACAAGTCAAAATTTCTCAGTGAGGGCCAACAACTATCTATGAGAATAGGATAATTATTCCAGCAGATATTCAAGGTTCTTCTATTCCGAAAAATGACTCCAATCGGTAGTCAGAATAACATACTTGGGCCAGGTCTCCAAGTGTTCTATAGAATCCAGGTTAGTCACTTCTGCAGCTTCTTTGAATATTCATAAAATAAATAAATAAATAAGTAAATAAAAATATTAATAATTAATATTAAAAAATTAGTTCGGGACGGGACGGGACGGGATTGGCGGGATTGAAAATCTTCATCCCATCCCATCCCATCCCATTCTAGATCGGGACGGGACGGGACGGGACGGGATCGGGATGAAATTATTCAATCCCTTTAAAACCCGAAAAAATCGGGACGGGACGGGACGAGATCGGGACAGGAACGGAATCGCGGAATGGGATGCCCACCCCTAATTTCACCATTGAAACTTCGAAGTGTCTCGAACTTAACAAATAAAAGTTGAACATGCCACATGGTCTTGAACTTAACAAACTAATAAATAAAAATACCTAACAAATAAACTTGAATGTCTTGAACTAAATAAATAAGAACTAAACATCCTCTAGCTAGGAGACCATGACATATAAATAAATAAAATAACATCCAATAACTTCTTCTTGATATTATCCACGAGCAATTCACAACTACTATTGCTCGCATTGTTCCCAATGTTCGCTTCACTTAAATCAATCAAATGAACTTATATAAGCAATAAAAACAAAAAACCAAAGCACTGAAATTCAGAGAATAAGTAGATCAAACAATGAAATAAATTTCAGCCAAAGCATACATCTCCCGGAGGATTGATGAAATTTTGCACTGCCACAAGGGTCAAATTCATATTCGGAGCATTTCCCACTTTGTTAGTTCACTCATGAACACCCCAAAGAGATGCCCCTCTATACTAATAAATAACAATGGAATGATGGAAGTTTTCCTAGGATAACCATTACCAATTTTACTTTTAGGATGGTTATGTATTAGACAAAGATGAAAATTCATTCTACAAATACACGTCTATCTATGTCGACTTAGAAGATTTTCAAAATCCCAACGACAAAGACTGAATCTACATATAACATTAGTTTTACTAGTCTGCGAGGTTTTACTGGTCTACATATAACAATTGGACTGATTCCTCACTAAAAACAAATAGAAGATAACACAAATGCATTTTGATTGACATGAATATATGCATGTTAAGATCAATTATTAGTCTATAATACAAGTAATATGCACATGACCAACACTATGATATATACTAGTTGGTTAGGATTTACCAAATTGGTTTGTTCTGCATATAAAACCAACTGATATTCACGTAATTTATACATAAATTTTCCATTAACTCATATTTGTTAGTATTTTAAATAGTATATTATATTCTAATTATTCTATTTTTATAGGATTCAAAGCTTAAATAATGAAATTGTATTGGAGCGGCAAATTTGGAAAAACTAGTACTAGACCTTCACGTAGAGGCGCAAGACGGTGAAGCCCAAGCCTATAGCCAACCTAAATCCCCAATTATTTATTCTCCTTTTTCTCGCACTCACTCACTCACTCACTCCCTCTCCCTCTCTCTTTCTCTCTTTTTTCTCTCTCTTTCTTGGCAGCCACAACCAAACAACCCCCCATTTTCTTCTTCCTTTTTAACAGCCACAACCTAGCAACCACCATCATCGCACCATCTCGTCTCTCCATCGCCTCTTTCTCGCTTGCAATAAAGGCCACAATCAACAGATTATCCGCTTTTCCGTTCTCCTACACAACAATCACCAACAGGAGCAAAAAGGATACATATTTGCTATGCCACCTCTCATCATCTCCTTTCACAATCTCATCATCATATCTTCTCCCTCGTCTCCATCTCGCCCCTTTGCTTCTTCATTTCTTTTGACCACACAACCGTCGTGGACCACAATTGCCACCACACCATCTCGTTTCACAGACTACACTTCCCTCCCCATTGCCACAAATTAGTCATCACTCCTTCACCCCTTTGTCTTCTCTATTGCAGCTTCATCTCACAGCTAGCCATGCATTTCGCCGACCACATTGTCACGTCTTTCAATCGCCTTTCTCTGCTACTTCTCCTCATTGACCAGACACAACAGCACAAGTCAACCTCAGAATCACCTTGCCAACACCATGTCAACCTTACAGCCACCTTGCCTTTGCAAATCCATGACGACATTGCCGCCAACCACCGCCATTCACGTCCTTTGGCGAAGCAGGTTTGTTGATGGAGTGGACCAAAACTCCCGTCGTGATCACTTCTGCCGTGAGTTTTTAAATCCCGTGCCGAGGGGAAGATAAATCCACGAGTTTCTAGAGTTTGTTTAATTTAATTTGTTTTTTTAGTTATATTTCATTGTCAAATACAATTAATTTATGAATATTTATGAATTGCTTTCATCGATTATATCAGACTTGATATCTAGATTAGTCGGTGGTTTGACTACTCTTTGTTAATATTCGAAGCATGCTTTAATTGATTATATTAAACTTGTGATTGTGTGTGCCGTTGAAAGACATTCAATGCTAGGGGTTTAGACTTTTGCTGAAATTAATTGTGAATTTAGAAAAATCCTAAGATTATTAACGATCACATCGATGCAACCAAGAGATTGTTCATCCCTAGTGCTTATCGTTTTATGAAAACAATAAGTTAGGTTTAAACAAAGCTTTGGTTGAAATGGCGAATGACATCAGGAGTATTGTGCGATAGAAGGATGCCTGCAAGGCTAAAAGGGAAATGCTATAAGACAATTGTTCGACCAGCCATGATATACGGTTCAGAATATTGGGCTACTACGGGACAACATACGCATAGGATGGCAGTAGCAGAAATGCGTATGTTAAGGTGGATGTGTGGTAAAACTCGTAAGGATAAAATTAGAAATGAAAGAATTAGGAGATACTTAGGTGTAGCGCCCATAGAGGAAAAAATTAGAGAAAGACGTTTAACTTGGTTTGGTCATGTGCGGAGGAGACCAAGCACGGCGCCAATTAGAAAATGTTTAGATTGGCAAGTTAATGGAGGGTGTAGACGGAGGGAACGACCGTTGAAAACTTGGATGAAGACGGTGAATGAAGATATCATTGAGCTTGGATTAGGTGAGGAAATGTGGGAAAATCGCATTGCTTGGAGAACCAAAATTCATGTAGCCGACCCCGAAAATCTCGGGAATGGGCTTTAATGATGATGATGAGTTTAAAATTTTCAATCGCTGTAACCTAAATTTTAAATT
The DNA here is from genome assembly GCA_963556465.1 of Berberis vulgaris. Lineage (NCBI taxonomy): Eukaryota > Viridiplantae > Streptophyta > Magnoliopsida > Ranunculales > Berberidaceae > Berberis > Berberis vulgaris. The sequence goes on along the minus strand of OY747128.1, from coordinate 21,035,876 downwards.
AGTCCAAATGAATTTTAGTTTTCGATTGTGTCTTCAATCCTCGTGGGATCGATCCATATTTGTCATTGTCTACTAGTTAAATAACTGTGCACTTTCGGTATAAAAATTAGGTTTATTAGACTATTAATTTAAATGAGTAAAATCTGCATCACCAACCCCACTTGTGTCATGCATCTGAATTAATGCCAATGTCTAAATCCTACAATGCCAAGCATACACAACCATCCTCCAAATAAATAAATAAAAAATATCATACTCAAATCAAACACATAAGCCTATTTAGAAAAAATTGCTTTAAAAGACATTTATTCGCTTGACTAATTGAAAATCCGGATCATAAAGCATTCACCAAGATGTAAACCTTTAATTTGACAATCTAGAACATGTTTCAGTTAATAAAACTAAAGGTATAAGCTTTTGCTTCCACTTAAGATGTTAAGATAAAATATTGTTTTCTTTCATAGCAAACACCTACTCTGTAAAGTTTTTTAAAATTTGTGATTATCTAAAACAACATAGTGGCCAAAAGCCAATTTTCAAAATCAATAGATAAACAAGGATTAATAGGGTCAAACCATACTTATTTATCTTGCTTATTAGCAGGGGTTGGTGATAGGCCTCCAAACTCATAACAGTTGTATAGTAAGATAATATATAAAATTGAAATTAACATATTTAATGCAATAAAAGAATCGATAAAATTACCAGGAAAATGGATCATGACTTGTCGTGGGAGCATGAAAACATCCAATCATAATATTATGAAATATCTCAATCTGCTGTTGTTGTTCTTGCATATCTACAACTCATCTGGAAACCTCAATATCTATACATCTCAACATTTCCACATCTATTGTAGATTACCCCGTCCTCATCTCATTTCTCAGCTCGTCAACCCAAAGTCATAGTTGTTGATTCTCTCTTTCAGCCATCTTATTCGTATGTTGAGTGTTTTTCTCGACTACACCACGATTAGAACCTGACCAAGAGGGTGCCACGAGCTTTGCCCCATACTCTAGGCCACGCATATTGATATTCACATAATTATTACATGATATATTCCTTAATTTATATATGTTAGTGTTTCAATTATTATTTTTTATAATAATTATTTCGTTTTCATGTCTTTGTAGGAATTTGAGCGTGAACGATGAAATTGTATTAAGGCGACAATTTAAGGAATGACAATTGGTCGATTCTAGTGGTGGTACAAAGTAGAGGGTCACATATCTAAACCTAACCCTAATAAACCCAGGTCCACCTAATTTAACCTAAGCCCAAACCCAAAATGCTAACCTAAAAACCCAAGCCCAACGCCTTTTGGAGAACCCAAGCCCAAGAAAATAAGAGAACCCTATTTAGCTCTCCCCAGTTTAGAGAAAGCTTTTATCTCTTCTTCTCTCTTTTTCTTTCCCTCTCTGGGGGCTCTTCCAGCCACCACGCCAATCCACCCTGCTGGCAATCCTCGCTCGATAGGAGAGCCAGCAGCGCGATAATCCCGCCATCACCACCTCCTCCTCGTCATCCACAATCAGTCGTCACCTCACTGTTTCGCAAACCACCGCAACACATCACGCACACACAGACAGTCACCACCATCACCAGAGCACCACCACCACCACCACGAAACAGGGGTGTGACAACCCTGTTTTGCGTCAGACCTTCACCTCGCCACCGAGCTTCGCACACCACTCCATCTCCTCAGCCCCTGTTCTCATCGTCACAAGCAACACAACCACCGCCGCCGCGAAACAGACCTTGCGACAGAGCACCGCCCTGTTTTCTTCTCTCGCCATGTCTCCCTCTTCCATTCTCTCCCTATTCTTCTTCGGTCATCCATCTCCCGTCCCTCACTCTCTCTTGCAAGGACGTGAGCTCGCCGGAGGAGCAGAACTCGCAAGTAGTAGCAGAAATAGGGAGCGCCTCCCTGTTTCACCGCCCCTGTTCCGCTTCCTCCTTCGCGTTTTTTGTTATCTCGTTGTTTCCTCACACTTTCTCTGTCTTCTTGCAGGTATCGGAGCCAGTTAGGGAGAAGAGGACGCTCGCGAAGACGAAGCAACAGACGCGACACATAGCGCGACGCGCTGGAGAAGACAACCGCGCGATAGTGGCGGGAGAAAACTGATTTTCAAATCAATTTTAGTTATTTGCACCCCGGTGTCTACTCTGAGCCACCACAGTCCATCAGCAGCCCTTTTCTTGGGATTCGCGTCCGTGCAGATATGACTTCCACCTCCATTGACGCCGTGACCATCGCTACCATGGAGAGCTAAACTCTTCGCCAAGGCTTCGAGGAAGCCAATTGGGTTTCAAGAGTTTGTTCTAGTTTGACTTTTTATTTTATTATGTGCTTAACTGCAAAATACATTTAATTTCTGAGTATTAGTAAATTACTTTCACCGATTATATCGGATTTGATTTAGACTAGTCGGTAGTTAGAGTTTTCTTTACTAATATTTAAAGCATCAGTTTTAATTGGTTAAGTTTGACTTGTGATTGAGTGTGCCGTAATAAGACACTCAATGCTAGGAGTTGAAACTTAATAAATTAGACTTGTGATTGAGTGTGCCGTAATAAGACACTCAATGCTAGGAGTCTATAATTTATGCTGAAGTTAATTGTAACATTGGATTTTAAAATTGAATTGTTCTTAACGATCACATCATCGATGCAAGCAAGGGATTCTCATCCCTAAAGCTTCTCGCTTTAGAAAATAATAAGTTAGATTAAAATAACTTGAAAAACTAAATTGGTGGATTCAATGCCTTGGTTTCCCTTCTCATATTCTTAAAAACTTTTTATTTTGGTTTTTAATTTGATTTTTAGTTTAGATATTTTGATTGTTGTAACCCCCATTTAAATTAGTTTAAGTCAACTCTGAAATTTAATTGCAACCACAGTCCTTGTGGGATCGACCTGTACTTGCCCTTGTCTACCAGTTAAACACTATGCACTTGCAGTTATTAAGACTAGGTTAAATTAATCTATTTATTTAGGTTAGTTAAATCTGCATCACATATAACTTGATTTTGTCCTAAGAACATCAGTCATAATCTCCATCTCACTCTGCTAAATACCACTGGATGTTGGTTTAGTGAGCATAACATTCATATTTTTTTGTACATCACATTAAAACTCGGTAAGAAAACATCTCAATTAACAAAAATGATAATGTCAAGTCTCTTTATTACCAATTAGCTTCTGCCAACTCCTTGACCCATGCTTCCGTTTTTTGATAATGAATATTCTTATAATGATCAATCTCACCGAGTTTTCGCTCAGTATCTAGATTTCGCTATGATTTAAAGCACAATAAAAATATCAGCATTAATAAATGAAGGAAATAATGAAGCAATGTTTAATGTAGTTGTGCATGTTATCATTTCATATCGATTTATACCAAACTGTCACGCCCGATTTTCAAGACACCGAAATATCTCAAAAACCGAGATGCGACATAAACTAACCTTTTTTTTCCTTTAACTTTACTTGCCAATGGTTACAACTACTAGCAAATAATAAATCCAACCAAACAAAATGAAACTTGAGAGTTCAATTGAACTCTCAGTTGTCTGATCATGCAAACAAGGTTGATTACCATCTCTCATTCCAGTTCTTCCATCAAAGAAATTCCTAAAACAATAAGCATAGAGCCCAAACCATTCTAGAACAATCCAACCAATAAACAAAACAAAAACGATAACACAACACCAGTAAAGCAAACAACACATACCATAGATAGAAGAGCGGGTAGGAACACACTAAGAAAACTATTCGGCCAACTACTGAATGCCATACACACCTCAAAAGAACTATCGACATTCCTTTCAATACAAATGATCACCTCAAGTACCGCAATCAGAATAAAATTCCCGAGAACTCATCAATGACAATAATAATTTTTGTCACTGAATTCCTCCAATAACCAACACTATAATGTTCATTTCGAGTCAATATCATATCCACCAATATCTCAAATGACTCCAAAGAAAATGATATCACAAATCTCTCAAACTACTTATTCAAAGTTCTTTTCAACTCCACCCGAGACATCAACAACGGACATCCACTAAGTCATCACTTTCAAAAAGAAAACCCGAGTTTACACAAAGACCTAACAACACACTAACACTCCTAATTTTTCTACCCAATCCCACATCCGAAGGCAAACTAAGCATTGTTGCTTAGTCTAACCATGGCTCTGATACCAATATTCACATGCTCATAAATACTGTTATATAAGGAGAATAATATCGCTTACCTGAGCGGAAAGGTTTTTGCAAAACAAACATCACACAACACAACATTGCATCATATTTACAAAACATCCTATAAGTTCCCAAAACTTATCATCAATACCGATCACAAATTTCCACTAACAACTCATCCGAAATCCAACCAAAATTTGCCATCAATCTCAATTAAACCTGACCTCAATTAAGCCAAAACACGCTTTAAAGACTCAACAAAAATCTACTGGAAACATCCCCATTTCAGCTCACAAAACAGTCCCAAAATAATCATGTTTCATTCCACACTACAAATCTACTACACCCTGTTTTCAGTGTCCACAATAGTCCCAACACATCCAAATTTACGTGTCAAAAGGTAACTACTTTATCCCTGCAATCAACCCCACATATGGTTGATAAATTGGTAACTTGATTCAACTCCAAAACAACAAGTTTTGAATATCAAAAAGTCAATCCAAGACAAACCTCAATTAACCATGTATCTAATCCCAAAACAATCCCTAAAAGGGTCCAAAGCCAAACCGATTCAATCATCTAAACTCAGCTGAAATCAATTCTATATAATCAAGTGAAACAACCCTTGAATTTAATTAAAGACAACCCAATGTCAGTCTACAAAATTATCCTAAACAATCAACGATCCAGTGCATAAGATATTCTCAAAATTATACTCTTTAGTTCACACAAGTAATCCAAAAACAACTTTGATTCTGTTAGAAATACACGCCCAAAACACAATCATATTCAGTCCCAAAACTATTCACAATTTAATCCCAAAATACATTGTTTCATAACATACCAATAACATCAACATTAACACTTATCAACAATTATACATTTCTGTCATCCTCAAAATCCCATTTAGATCATCAATAGACTTTCAAAAATTCACATAATCACATATGAAGTATAATGAACTAAATGACGTCAAACACGCATCTCGAGCCATAATATATATAAATACTAAAAATTAAAATATTTAAAAATATAAAATAAAGTTATTCCAAAATTAAATTTTGACGCGATGATCGCAACGGTGAAAACGGTACGCAAAACAAAGGTATGATTCAAATTATATAATCAATCAAAGTTCGATCAAAACTAGAGGCAAACAGATGATGTTGGCATGGCGTCATTATCTTCTTCCTCGGATTTGATTTTTCATTTCAACTGGGTAACTTCCAAGTTCCAACACACATGCAAGTCACAATTTTCAACCAAAACCAACAATCCTTGTACCGTTGGAAAGCTTTCATCTTCTACTTTCTAAAGATGCAAGCTTTATACCTAATTTCATTCTAAACTCTCCCCTTCTTCCTCATATTTTTTGTTTTCTTAGAAAATAGCAGAGCTTAGAGAGAAAGCTTGAGAATGAGAGCTTCAAATTTGCTAGTGAAGAGGGAGGGTGACATCGAAGAAAATTTGGAGAGGTGTCTTGGTGGATATTGTTTTGAGGATTTTGTATCGAATTGGAAGGGTTTGAAGACTGAAAATTTATAGTTGGTGAGTAGATCCTTTTTCCCTATTCAAATTTTCAATCAATGAAAGATCTATACGTTTTTATAGCTTCTATGTGCAACTTTGGAGATTTTAAAGTCTGTTTTGATGTGGGTAACAAGGTGTATTTCCATAGCGTTATCTTCTTATTCTGTTAATATTTTTGTGTGTGATTGCTTTTATTTGAAAGGCAAGCCTGAGAGCTTTCCATAGGTAGCTTATATGCGAGATTTGACTTAGTATTGATGAAGTTCTAAGTGTTTGAAATTGGATAGTTAAAGTGTAACTTACTTGGAACCGATGTGTAGGTCACTTTTTTATTTTTGCTATTCTCCTAAACAAAAAATGAATGATATAATTTCATTTTGATGTTACTCTTCTCACATATTTTAATTTTTTTAATTCAGAGCATTGTCATTTTTAGTAAATAAAATAATAAAACCTACTTTTTTAGGTGTTACTTTAAACTCCTTACAACTAAATCGCTTACAAATATTTTTCCAATTGTCGACACTTACTTCTGGTTGTGCATTTTAAAGTGCTTCATTTGGTGTACCAAAGTTCTTATAATACTTGTACAACACTTACGGATAATCACTTAAACAAGATCTCAAGGATCACTCATGATAATCTTGAATTTGTCCCACAAGTATTGAATAAGAAACTCATTAAACATATCTGATGTAGTCGATTTTTGCTCTCCCACTTCGCCTTTACTTGAAACTGCACAAGGAACGTACGTGAGCAAAGGACCACCGTGTAGTGGTAGATGACACTCTGATGCTTAAGTTAGAAAAGGCTTAGGAGAGGCTTAAAGCTGTAAATTGGGTTTCTGTAGCGTACCTTTGTTCATCGACCCGATTTTCCTTTTATAGTGCGAGAGTCTTTGTTCGGCTCAGCCTTTGGCGGTGTAGTTTAGGGAAAGAGATCTTGCTGGAGATTATTTCCTTATTGGGAGCTGTCCATGTAGAGAAGTTTTCTTACACGACTTGTGCTCCTAGATCTGTGGGAGAGGTTTCCCTTTCTAAGTGTTGTCCATGCAATGAAGTTTCCTTGCCTGACTTATACTTCAGTATTTGTTTCCTAATTGGAACCAAAGTATTAATGGCCTGCCTATCTTGGATTGATCCCTTAGATACTTGCCTTATCAGAGCTTACCCTTGCCTTATTAGGACTTACAAGTATTGGGCTCGACCGCATGATATGTGGGCTTAGTGGCACATTGCAATTTGGGTTCGACCTTCTGGATCCTGCCAATCGTGGGCTTAAAAGTGTCTGGGCCTTGCTGGATTGAACATGCCATCAGGCCTATTTAGTTATATTGACGAGATTATCATGACATGCACACAGTACTGATCAGATGACGGTTTGATGTATCATCAGCTACTCCCCCCGAGTTGATGGGCCAGATCATCGGTCCACCAAGTCAATTCATGGAGCGGTTGTGCAGTCATGATGGCCAAGTCTGAGTTGTTTCCTCGAGCAGCGATTTTCATTAATTGGGTGTGTATTTGCTCGAAAGAGAAAAAACGGGAGTTCAGTTTTCTATATAGATTTCCTTTCTATTGAGTTTGGATTTTTTACTATTTCGCTCTCAAAGACTTTGTTTTGTCGTATCGCATTCCATGCTTTTGACTTTGCTTAACCTCTGTAATCGAAAGCTTGTACAATCTCTCATCGCGGGCCTGAATCAGCTTTCCAATGGACTGTTTGCTTAGGACTGCAAGTTATTATATGAGGAGAGGTCACTTTCCGAGTCGAGTCTGGAAGTCCTTTGTAAAATATACGGGATTTTTGAAGATCTGGTGCTCCTCACTTTCGCTGATCTGACGTCGTTGTCATGTCTAAAGGGGTTTATCTGTTTTCATCGAGGTATCCTTTAATTGGGTGTGCGCTTTTGTGTTATTAAAGAAATTTAGGAGTTCCTGGCATACCTCGGCATTGCACCCGCTTAACTGGTGCCGAACGGGTATAGGACTGTGATCGCCATTCTGATTAGGGCAAAAACGTTGGTGTCCGAGTATCTTGAGAGTGATCTAACTGCTTACTTTTCCTCGGATAAACGAGCATGCCATGTGCTGACATAGCCGGACTATTTTGGAAATTTGCCTGGTGAGTTTAAGTTCTGGCAAAAATTATGTTTCATGGCCTCCGCGGGCTCGAAGTAGCTGGTCGTCCGATCGAGCAAGAATTCAAGCAAATTAGTAAGTTGAATTCTGTTTCTGATTTTGTCGGTGTTAAATGCATATCAAATTGAGCTTTATGATTTTCGTAGGGAAATTCCCCACCTCTTCTCTTTCTGCTGAGGATAAAACATCTCTGGACGCGTTTCGCAACATGCCTCGTCTGAGGATAGAGAATGTCGTTAAGTCTTCTAATATCAAGCACAACGGTCTTTGGGCCCACTGGCATGAGGCTCCCACTCTTTTTAGGGTAACGAAGCCAAAGCCTGAAGGTGTATCTTCGAAGAAGATAAAATTACCGAAAATTAAGATCTCGAGCGCTTCAAGGAGGGCAGAACTAAGTGAGGCGCTTCCTTCTTCTGTTCATCTGAAGAGGCCTCGTGTTATGTCAAGGCCCACTCGTGGGTGTTCACGTCCGTCCGAAGGGCGTGAAGCTGTCGGACAGGTTCTTGACTCGTCCGCTGAGGTGGCGACTGTTGTATCCGAGGGGTATGATGCTCGGGCAAAGGCTCTGATTTCCCTTCCTGGCTTGGAGAGGGAATATCTGCAAATGGTTGGGGTTGAATATGTAACAAAGCTGAGTACATATCAGGCGGAGGTTCTAAAAAAAATACTACTACAAGTGGTCGTGGAAGTTTCGTCTGGTGTAGGACTGGATCGTCCCTTTTCGTTGAAAGACTTTGTTTCCTTGCAGCCCATATTGTCCTCCGTCTCGCTCCCATCCTCATATTGAGGTGACGATAGGTCCGAAGAATAACTCGCTTCCTTCTTCCCCGTCAACTGACTCTGAGTCGGTTCGTGAAAGAAAGCTGATCGTTGCAAGCAAGGGGAAAGCTGTAGATGAGGGTCTTGATGCAGTGAAGACAGTAAAGGGTGGTACTTGAGTGATTGTAGTCCCGAAGGATCTCCATCCGAACACACAGATTAGTTTGTTTGCTCCAGATGTGGTAAATATGAGCAACCAAGTTTGGCATCAAGAGGTCGACATTTCTCATGCTTCCAGGAAGCATATTAGCAGGTGGAATGACTGGCTGGCGAATTGTGCTCCAAAATTAGAAGGAGAAACGTTGGGAGAGCGTATGGATAAAGGGAAGAAGCATCTCGTGTTGGGGATGTCATATCTGAATCAAGTGGCCACTCCTAGGACTGTAGTTGAGGCCTCTCGTAAGAGAGTGCATACCATGGAACGAGTCTTTATAAACTTGTAAAATTCATACTCTGACGCTCTCTACGAGATTAAATTATTAAGAAAACAACTCGAAGCTTACTCAGATGCTGGAGTGGAGTCCTGGTGCACAAGGTCGGAGACTTAGAGGGTTTGCTTGGAAACGCTTGAGTCTGACCTGGCGGGGGCAGTATCAGTAAGGGATCGGTTCCAGAATGAACTGAACCTTGCCCATCGTGACTTACTATTTTCCCAGGAAACTATGGTCAAAGTGCAGGCTGAAATACAAGCTCTGAATGTTGAGAAGACATAGAAGAAGTTTGAATGGGTTGTCCGATGTCAACAGTTGGAATTTGATGTTGATTTTAATGCCAACAGCGGGCGGACCGCGGAAGAGCAACTTTTTCTCACACAGAATGAGCTAAGTGTTGTTAATGATAAGCTAGGCGTCGAACAGTCCAAGACTGACATGTTGTTGGGTAAGCTGGAGCGAGAGCTTGCTGAATCAAGGATGCGATAGGAGAAACTTCTTAAGTCCCAGGGCACGTTTGAGTTCAACAAAGTCGAGCATGGAAGGCTGGAGCTGTTGTAGCTTATGAAGGAGGAACGTCCTGATTGGGATCTCTCTTATTGTGAAGAGGTAGCATATGCGGAGTTTGGAGTGGCCTTTGACCCGTCCAAATAGGAAGGTAACACTGACGAGGACGATCGGGAGGCAGTACATACAGATGTGTCTCCTGCTAAGTCCGGCTCTGTTGTATCTGACTTCCCTCCTAATGAGGAGCGAACCTTGTATTTTTTGGCTTGCAAATGAATAACATTCTGTACTTGTGCAATTTTCATTTACTTAATTTTACTGCTAGCTTTTACCTGCTTTGTCTTATCGCAACATTAGTCGTCAGACGAAAGGCTTTGCTAGGTCAGGAAGCCGTATGATTGATCTTCCGATGAGTGTTCTGACTACTTGTGTTGCGAAAGTTCATGCAATCCTGGTTAGAATCCTCAGAGAAATCAGGGAGTATGATTCACCCTTCGTCTGGCGGTCTGGCTGTATATCGGACCAGCAGTTGTTATTGCTATTGTAAGCGAACCAGTTAGACCGTGGTCCTAGCACATGCACCGTCGTGGATGATCAGACCATAGTCCTCGTGAGTCTTTCGACTCGAGCTTCCAGAGCGCGACTGGACTTTCGACTCGTCTTTACCTGCTATTGGCGGAATAGGCTTAGTTAGACCAGAGGTTGTTGTCGCCAGTTACAATTGTCTAAACCGGGGTCGGGTTCGACGACCATCGTTTCTGACTAGACTCCCACTTTCCAACCCATTTTCATCCGCTTTTGGCGGACTAGGAATTAGAGTAAGCCAAAAGTTATCATCGTCAGTCGTTATGACTAAACTTTGGCAGGGTTCGGCGATCATTGTCTGTAGTTGGCCAACAATCCCTAGCAAGCCATCGTGATCAGGCGTCATTGCGCTGACTAAGCTCCCACTATCTAAGCCGTCGGAATTCGCGCGCAGCAAACTAGGCTTAGAGCAAACCAGAAGCCATCGTCATCAGCAACCACTAACTAAGCTTTGGTCGGGTTTGGCGATCATCGTTTAAGAGCGGTGACCCCTGGCAAGCCATCTTAATCTGGCATCGAGAGCACTGACTAGACTCCCACTTTCTAAGCCGTCAGAATCCGCTATTGGCGGACTAGGCTTCGAGCAGACCAGATGCTATCGTCACCGACTAAGCTTTGGTTGGGTTCAGTCACTGTTGTCCATGTTTGGACAATGATCCCTGGCAAGTTGTCTCGATCAGGAATCAGAGCGTTGACTAAGCTGCCACTCTCTAAACCGTTGGCACCCGTTTAACGAATTGGGTGTTAGAGCGGACCACAAGCTATTGTCATAGGTAGAAACTGACTAAGCTTTGGTTAAGTTCGGCGACCATTATCTATAGTTAGACAATGGTCCCTGGCAAGCCATCGTGGTCAGGTATTAAAAACGATGACTAAGCTCCCACTTTCTAACCCATCATCGTCCGCTTTTGGCAGGCTAGGCGTTAGAGCGACCAGAAGCCATCATAATCAGTAGGGCATGACTAATCTTTGGTCATAATAAGATTTTCAGCGTGCAAGTCTGACTTGGGTGTCCTGACTTACTTAATTCGCCTAGCGATCTGATTTCGGATCAGAATTGATTGATCTGACTAATAATAGATTGGCTAGCTTTGATGAACAACAACAGAATAATAGTAGGGCGACACCTTGGTAGGTGCGTTCCTTATTCCATGGGTGCTCAAGGGCTTCGCTGTTTTTTTTGTCAGTGAGAGTAAAAAAAGAAAATATTTATAGATCAGCGTGCCATGTGTACGACGCAAGTTGCGAGACGATTCAATATAGGTTACTCACCCTATTAATGGGGTTGCGTGCAGGGTCATTAATTTGATGAATGTGGACTCGTGCATTTGCAATTGGAACCGTCGCTTCCCTGTTTCTTATACGACATTTAATGCAGACGTAACAATTGACTGCTGCTGCTTCATAAACCGCCTCGCCAATATACGTAAGCTAGTTGTTATCTTTCTCAAGCATTGAAATGAGCGTTGTTGATCAATTGTATCTTACCAGAGAATATGGTTTGGGTTTTCCAAAGGCGAAAGGAAGTTCCCCGTTCCTGGAGTCTTCCAATGTTCTGACATTTGCAGTGATGAGTCTTAATAAGACCTGCTATTATGTGATGCACCTAATATGGGTGAGCATCCAATTAATTGCATGAGATCTTGTAATATCTTCTTACATTGAGAAGAAAATTTATGGACTTCCCCTCAAGGGTCAAGTCTATCTTCCATCTTTCAGTGCCCCCATGGCTCATCGCACCGTCTAGTTTGGGAGATTATACTCGCAACTAGTTTTGGGGCGGTTGTTCCCACTCTATCTGCTAGGCTTCACTCGTGGCGTTAAGTCCGAAAGGCTGATTGGCGGAGCGGAGCTCCGATGAATGCGACCTTCTTTCCAGGGACGTTAACTCAGCAACACCCCAGGCACTCCCCTCTTGAGGGTCATCCTCCTCTGCCTTATTCTACTCTAGTTGCAAATTCTCTTTGCATGGCAGATTGAGGGGGTAAAGAATTTAGTCTGTACTTGCAACCTTCTTCAAGTACTTTTCATTCACTACCTTCTCTTCTGGAGACAGATTGGTGGAGCGATGTTTCGACATGCGAGTTAGCAGATGCATATTTGCGTCGGACTTAGATACTTGTAGTGTATAAACTTCTGTACTAGTTGGCCGACAAGCTTTGTAATAACTTTCATTGCAATCAATAAAATCTGTTTTATTTCTAGAATATGTCTGATACGAACAATTCTTCTAAACTGAAAAAAAAGAATCAAAACAACAAAATAATTTAACTCTGAGCGGGGACTAAGCTAACTCGGCCCTGACGAAGGCGCGTATGGTCCTGGCTTGTATTGCATAGTCTTTCTAGCGAAGTGTCTTGCTTTGCCAAAGCTAATGAGGTTACTGAATAGTGGACTTCGTGCTGGCAGGCGATTCCTTGCTGATTATCAGCTCTTGGACTAGGCGCCCGTTTGTTGAAGTATCGTCACTTAGCTCCACATTGGTCTGGATTACGCCTCCAACTTCAAACTTTGGCTCTCTGCGTAACCGCGCTTCGGTTGTCAGTGCCTGATGTGACTGTTCTGCGGGCCCAAGCTGCAATTGATACCAATTCAGATGTTTCAGGTTGCATAATGGCAGTGTCTTGCGGCAGGTTGATCTCCTCGGATAGTATCTTGGGTCTGGTTGGCTGTATATTTGATGCATTGGTGCATAGTGGAAACTACTACCTCCATATGATGAAGCCAAGGCCTTCGTAGAATAATGTTGTAGGTAGACAAAGCGTCGACCACCATAAATTATTGGACAAGGTACTTCCGCAATTGTGGCTTTCCCACCACCACTTTCAGATTGATCTTCTTGATAGGGAAACATTTCTCTCCACTGAATCCGACCATGGGGTGAGTGGTGAGGGTTAAGTCTTTCTCCTGGAGTTGCATGTTTCGAAATGCACTTAAAATCAAGACATTGAGTGATCTTCCTATATCCACCAATGCCCTTTTCACCTCCCACTTTGCAATGAGGACGGAGATGACCAGGGCATAATTGTGAGGAGAATGTACACCCTAGATATCCCTATCCATAAACGTCAATGGTAGGATTGAGCTCTGAACTCGTGGATGCTGCACCTATCGGTCCTCGCACTGGGGTGGCGTCCGCATCTTGGTCAACGTCCTCTTGCGGGACCTGTTGAATTGCTCTATCTTGGAACCGACACCATGAAGGACATAGATGATGTCAGGAGTGTCCTTTTTATCTCCTTGACAACATTCTCCATTTCCTTTGCCTTGTCCTGCCTTTTGTCCGAGTTCAGGAACTCCTTGAATTTTTCTTTCTTGATCCAGTACTCGACTTCTCCTCTGAGGTTTCTGCAATCCTCAGTATCATGTCTGCCCTCCTCATGGAAGACACAATATTTGTTGTTGTCACGTCGAGCAAGGTCTCATCGCTGCATGGGGGCACTTCAGTTCTTCCCAATTCTTCATAGAATCGAGGACGTCAGACAGATTGGTTTTGAGAGGGCGGTTGACAAATTTGACCCGACATAATTGGAGGCCTTGTCCTACCTAGTGCGGCCGTAGTCGGTCTTACTGTCATTGCGCTTTCTCTTGTTCCCATCGTCATCCTCCTTCTTCTGGTCCCTGGGGACAAAAGGTTTATTCTCAGATTCTGCCTCCTTTTTGGCGGTCAACATTTCGTCTAGAGTGATGTATTTCTGGCCATCCTTCAAAGGTCTGCCATATCGCCTAGGGGTCTAAAGTAAGGAAGCCGTCGAACTTTCCTCGCCTCAAACCCGAGGTGAAGGCAGTAACGGAGGTGTCATCACTACAACCATCGATGAGAGTCAACTCTTCGTTGAAATGCTTGACGTATTCCTTCAACGTCTCGTTCTGCTTTTATTTTAGGGTCAGCAGATAGTGCGGGCCCTTTTTGATTCATTGGGTACCCACAATGCGCATAAGAATCGCCTTCGCCAATGTCCGGAATGAGTTGATGGACCTCGGAGGGAGGTTGTGGAACCATGTCAGCGCTAACTTCTTTAGGTTGGTAGGCAATGATTGGCACATTATCTCATCAGACCCTTCTTTGAGTGCCATTACAAGCTGGAAGTGGCACAAGTGATCGGACGGGTCTCCTGTTCCGTCGTAAAACTTTAGCTTTGGCGGAGTGTACATTTTCGGCAACGGTTCGTCCGTGATATGATCCATGAACGGAGGGACAATGAGATTGAACAATACGTCTGGATTTGAAGCCCCTTGCTAGACGGGGTTGTGCGAGACGTGTCTGTCGGCTCTGGATGGTGGGTCCCTGTTGGCCGCTTCTCCGCCTTTGGTTCACTGGGAAGCTACAGGGGCAGCGCGGTTCTTCTGAACTTGTTTTCTGGAACCTTCTGGGGATTGGGCTCTTCTCTGCTCATGGTTTCCTTTTGCGGGTGGACGACTTTGTTGATCGAGTATCTCCACTGCTCATGCGATTTGTTGCATCTAGGTTGACAGTAGATCCATCCTTGGGTCCGCCACAGATGCCACCGACATGAGGGTCTGAGAGGGTTCCTTCCGTGGTGGTGTTGGCACCAGAGCTGGCAGCGCTTTGCTAGTTCAAGCGTTCGAGGGTTCAGCAACGTCTCCATTGTTGCAAGACCTTGTTGTCACCATCTTTCTGGCTATATGGGAAATGTGGCACTATTGTTTCTTCTGAGGAACTATGTCGTTACTCACAAACGGTGCCAAACTGATGTAGTCGATTTATGTTTTCTTGCTTTGCCTTTACCTAAACCTGCATAGGGAACGAACGTGAGCCAATCGTGGGCTTGATCGCATGATGTGTGGGCTTAGTGGCGTGTTGCAATTTGGGTATGACCTTCTTGATCCTGCCAATCTTGGGCTTAACGCTGTCTGGGCCTTCTGGATCGAGCATGCGATCAGGCTTGTTTTGTTCTGTTGACGAGATTATCATGACACTCATACGATACTGATTAAAGGACGGTTTGATGTATCATCAATTTACACTTTAAAATAAATAAATATGCTAAAAACAGGTAATTAAGTATAAACTTACCTTTAAACATTGTTATTTGTCATCAACTTGTACTTTGCGCCACATAAGTGATGTTGGTATTAAGGATAAAATTAAAATGTATATTTTTGTAGTAAACTTTCTAGCATTGTTTCGAACAAGCCTAACGCAACCCTCAACAAAATTGACAGCCACCTTTGCTCTATTGCATATAAGTTTTTGTAGGGTTAATTATATTGATGATACATCAAAATATATTGATCATCACGATTCTACACGTGGCATAGAGCATCCATCACGAGGATATAACAATCTGTCCATAAGCCAGTTCATAAAACCCAAGAAGAGTAAGGCCAATCACAAAGGCCCAGACAAAGCCCACCAATAAAGAGGCATAAACAAAACCCAAATGAATCAGAGCTCAAATCTAGGCTCGACACAAGTTCTCTCATAAAGAAGAGGAACGTTGTACCAAAAAGAGTCATAGAGGGAATTACGCCTCCACGAACGCATTTCCATTAAGAAGAAGACTGTTACAAAAAACATCTCCTTCCGTTGCGCCTCACATGCTTAAGTCACGCATAGAATTAACTGCGACCATTATAAAAGGTAAAATAAACATTCGACACAAGTATGCAACTTAAACTGAGCTTTGTCCAGATTTACTTATTTCTTTCAACAGAGTTGCTGACTTAAACATCAGAGGGCCTTCAGCCACCAAAAAGGTGGTCCTTGGCAGTCTAACATTTGTTTTGCAGATCAAACTCTTAGGAGGACAATTTTTGGAGCATTAGTTTGGCGTCGTCCATGGGGAACGACGAGTTTTCTTTCTAAAAACAAAATCCATAGTGACAAAGCTCACAATAACCTGATAAAAGATCAACAAGCCGTCATAGAAAATGGCGCATTCTGAAAATCCTCAACCCAGTGATGATCACGACAACTCTCCTGCTGACAACAATGCACGAAGAAGAAACAGCCCGGATCATCGGACAAGTAGCATTCGAAAATGCGAATCCACAACATGCAATAGCCCAAACAACCCAAACATCCGGCGACACTGCCACAGATCCTTGGGTAGACCTATTAATGGCTCAGATGAATTACATGACAAAGATGCTGGAGAAAATACCTAAGAGTGCATTAAGCCAGTTGACCCTGTTCAAGAACCGCCATAATAAAACTCCGCCAACTAAACTCGAGGAAGTGACGAAGTCCTAGCAAAACCCCAATAGGGAAACTTTGAAAGCAATGAGCTCCCTCAAGGCAAGGTTCCATTGTGTGACGGGACGCTTACCAAATCTCGTTCAGGATAGGAGTCACGGATCCCAACATACTATACGAGTTGGCAAAACCACCATTATCTGACGCCCTCATGAAAACTGCGATGCCAACAAAATTTACTCCACCATAGTTCGAAGCATATGATGATACTACCGACCCAGCTGATCACCAGAGACATTTCCACCACAAGATGGCCATGAAGGAAACCACGAAGTCGATCTTATGCAGGACATTCCCGACTAGCCTCACATCCACAACAATGAATTGGTTCAACAGCCTACCACCACAGTCGATAGATTCCTTCGAAGCTTTGGCCACCGCTTTTATCACTAGATTCATCGGTAGCGAGCCGATGAAGAAAGAACCACACTACCTTTTGCATATCAGGCAGAAGCCCGAAGAGACGACACAGTTGCTGCAACCTTTGTTGCCAGACTGAAGAGAGGCCCCTTCTTTGATGCTCTTAACCTTGAGCCTCCAAAGGCATGTCAGTCTTGCTGAAATCAGCACAAAAACACATCTCCCTTGAGAAGATGAAGGCGGTCAGGAGAAAAAATGACCAAGAAAGAGAAAGTCTTTCAAGGAAATGGGAAAGAAATGAGGAGAGAAGATAAGATGATGGACAACAAGAGGGTAGCAACCAATCGAAGAAACATCGAAATGGCTAAAGGAACAATTCACAACAACAAGAATTCGAGAAGCCACGACCAGTGCGACCTCGACTCAAGCGAGTAACGAGTGTGATGAAGAACACATACAAACCATATACAACCCTGAAAGCAAGTCGAGCAAATATACTTAAGCACATAGCGAAATGGGATAACATCAACTGGCCACTTAAGATGAGAGGAGACTCAAAAGGAAGAGACAAATGCAAATATTGTTCCTTCCATAAGGATCACGGGCACGATATCGAACACTGCTACAATCTACAAGACAAAATCGAGCACTGGGTTCAGAAAGGACAACTCGACAGTTCATCGAAATGCCAGATAAACATCTCACATGGAAGGAGAAAGCAGATAATGCCGCAGGATCGAAAGAACAGCCCAGAGAGCTAATATACGCCTTACATTACATAGCCGGAAGAAGCAAAACATACGAAGCTTGCAGGAAAATTTCTCACTCGAATTTATTTATCTCGGAACAAGAGTACTAACGAAACTAGACAAGCCATTTCACGAATGCACAAAACATGGAGAAGTCTACGTCAACCAACTAATACGATTCAAAAGATCCTACAAACGGATGCAAGCTCGACCCGAATCACTAACGACAAAACAGACAACAACAGATTCAACCGAACCCCGATGGTTGACACCAAACACGAAGCCAACATCAGTATGATTGGACAATTTGGTGCTGATGTGAGCATGATTGGACAGTTTGGTGTTGACATGAGCATGATTGGACAGTTTGGTGTTGACATGAGCATGATCAGACAATTTGGTGATGCGAGAACATGATCAGACGAGCCAACACTACTCAGCCATCGAATAGAAAAACACCTTGAGTCTGTCAGTCACGGCAACATATACGACGTACAAGGATCAACATCAAGCAAAAAAAAACAAAGCAACAAAAACAACAATCTCTAATACGAAAACCAACATCGAGCAAAGGAAGACAAAACAAATCGTACTTCGAACCAGCGTAAATGCTTTAACAATTAAGGCTGGTGAAAACATCAAAAAAGGGAATATCAATAAGATTACTAATATAGAACCCCAATTCTTTGCGTGAACAACATAATAAATACGTCAAAGAATTACCATACAGAGAAATCAACGTATCTAATAACAAGCAATCACGACAAAGTTGGATATATATAAACTTCTTGTCTGATCAACCACGAAGTAAAGGTTGGACACTCGAGTCAACTTAACACAAAAACTTTGAGTAGACCAAGATGTCAAGTTAACGAAGTAAAGGTTGGACACCCGAGTCAACTTAACACAAAAACTTCGAGTCGACCGAGATGTCAAGTTAACAAAGTAAAAGTTGGACACCTGAGTCAACTAAACACCAAAACTTTGAATCGACCAAGATGTCAAATTAACGAAGTAAATGTTGGACACCCCAATCAAGTTAACACAAAAACTTCAAGTCGACCGAGAAGTCGAATTAATGAAGTAAAGGTTAGACACCCGAGTCAACTTATCTCAAAAACTTCAAGTCGACCGAGATGTCGAGTTAACGAAGCAAAGGTTGGACACTCGAGTCAACTAAACACAAAAACTTCGAACCGACCGAGATGTCGGACAACCGAGTCAACTTAACACAAAAACTTCGAGTCGACCGAGATGTCGAGTTAACGAAGTAAAGGTTGGACACCCGAGTCAACTAAACACAAAAACTTCTAATTGATCGAGATTCGAATTAATGAAGTAAAGGTTAGACACCCGAGTCCACTCAACAAAAAAACTTCGAATCGACCGAGATGTCGAGTTAACGAAGTAAAGGTTGGACACCCGAGTCAACTAAACACAAAAACTTTAAATTGACTGAGATATCAAATTTAATGAAGTAAAGGTTAGACACCTGAGTCAACTCAACACAAAAACTTCGAATCGACCGAGATGTCGAGTTAACAAAGTAAAGGTTGGACATCCGAGTCAACTAAACACAAAAACTTCGAATCGACTGCAATGTCGAATTAACAAAATAAAGGTTAAACAAACAAATCAACTCAACACAATAACTTCGAATCGACTGCAATGTCGAATTTCATGAAGTAAAAGTTGAACAAACAGATCAACTTAACACAAAAACTTCGAGTCGACCAAGATGTCGAGTTAACGGAGTAGACGCTCAACGAACAAATTGACAATGCAAAAACTTCGAGTTGACGGACACGTTGAATCAACGAAGTCAGAATTAGAGGAAACAAATCAACACGATTTGAAGAACTACAAGCAAAAACAAACTCTTTGTAGGAAATCGGAAAGGACAATGTTGGCCCACTATTAGACGAATGATGAGCCAAAACATGAAAACAACTACAAAAGAATTCAAAGCAAAATCCATGACAACTACAACTGAACTGGAAAGAAAAAACAACAAAGTTCATTTTATTGATAATACTACTCCGTTACATCCAGAGAAGAAGATAAAGAAGCAGGGGAAGAAATGGAGGCGACTGCAGGATCATCACTCACGGGAACATGGGAATAACTTTCTTAAAAAAAGGGAGAAAGCAAATGACTCTGGGGTGTTCGAGGGTAAAGGAAGCAATGGCTCCTCAACTACTGAGGCAGATTCTTCAACGTCGTCATCCTCGAAAGCTTCAGCAACCAAGTTATGGTATTTGGATAAATCCTCGCCGAGTCCCTCAATATAGTCAAGAAGCTCAACCCGTCCGTCAACAACTCACTTCCAATCTTTGACTTCAACAATACGAAGCCAATCCTTGGTAGCAGCGAGTTCATTTTTTGCCGCGACAAGCTACCTCTCAGCGGTGGAGAGCATACCAGAAGTATTTGCCTTGACATCATCAAGTGCAATAGTTATCTGGTCCACCCGCCTCTCAGCGACATCACAAATAACGGATTGCTCCACTTCAGCACAAGAAGCTTCATCAAAAGCTGCCTTCTCAGCAGATAACTCTTTTTCTACATCATGTAGGCAGGTACGAACCCCATCCAACTTGGCTTTCAAATAATCAAGCTCAACAACAGATTTATCTCACATACTTTTCACCTTAATCAACGATTTTCGAGCAACCATAGCAGTTTTCTTCGATTCCGCGCATTGCACCCTCAACACTTCAAATTGGGAAAGAACATGAGAAAACACCAATAAAAGTGCCACAAACCTCATTTCCGAATAGCCACTTGTGTAGGTAAGATGATTCATCCTGTCCATTATCAGCTCAAGACCATGATCGATGTGATCAAATGGATCCAGTACGGGCATTGAAGGTCTTTCCACTAACCGTCGGTGCCACTCATTTACCAACTTGCGTACACCGTCTTGCACGTCAAGCTGAGTGAACCAACAAAACTTGCCATCTGACTTGATACAGATATCCTTTGGTCCAAGCTCTATCGAACCGACCCGTGGATGAAGAACACTAGGATCTAGAAGCACTGAAGAACCACCCCCAATAACCGGAAGGGCAGAAGGAATAGTAGTAAAAATGAAAACCATTTTTACCCACCCGTCGAGAAGTGTCCATGGTAAGGGCAGGACTAGCGGTAACGGCGAAAACAAGAAAACCCTGACGGATAGGAGAATAAACTAAGAACCAGTGCTTCGCTGACATCAATAGAAGTGGAAGGAGAGTGAACCTCCAAACTCTGACCACCACCAATGTCTTTGGACTGCTCCACCACTAGCTTAAGCAGTTTATCATTGATAACTCAGGGATCATCATTAGACAACTCAGCAGTATCCGAGACACCATAAGTAGAAAGAAACCTTTTTCCATTATCATCCAACGGACGAGTAGTCTCATTCTCACTCCTCTCCAGCACAAGCCTCAGCTCATCGGTCTCTTCGAAAGATTCACAGTCCCCTTTTGCAACATTGTTGTGGGAAGGAATTGGGCGAGAGAAAATCTCTGTAACATCCTGAACAGGAATCGGATGGGACACGATCCGAGCATAATCACGAGTAGAAAGTCATTTTTTCCTAGGAACCCGACAAGGATTTACCGGCAGTCACCTTGATGAACTCGTGGACCTCGCAAGCTTTCCTTTTCTAGAAGCAGGAACTGTGACATTAATAGGAGCATCGAGATCCATAACACGCCTGTATGAACTTACTTACCAATCAATGCTAGCATCACAAACACCAGCACGAGCAGTAGAGGCCTCAGCACGAGACTCAGTAAATAAAGCTCGCTCTGCTTCATTCATAGTGTACACACCACTACGCTTCAGGATGCCCTCAAAAAGAAATGCCTCCACAGGAAATCGATGAAGCTTCAGGAAGCAATCATTGATCCTCTCTTCTTCAGTTGTCAACTAAAGATTCTTCCGTTTATTGGGAACTCAGAATGATCAAAAAATCAAACGACCTTGCAGTTGGAAGTAGCCAGAGTTCATAGAAGTGTAAAACCAAGACTTGACCAATCACGAATGTCATCGTTAAGTTTCTTAAAGCGGAAAGGAAAATAAAGGAAACATATATCCCTGTTCACTAACAGACTAACCATCGAATGCAAAACCTTCACGGTCAAAGGAATGCCGGACAAAATAGCCCTCGCATAAGAAGAAACCATTACCTTCCAACCATTAGGACCCGTCTATGCAAGAGGAATGCCCAAGAGATTCAAATACTCCCAGAACAGCTCCGGAACTGGGAAACAAAAGCCAGAAGAAAACATGCACAAATATAGTGCAATGTATCCAGCCTTTGGATTACAAGGGCAATCATCCTGTCCAAGCAGGATAATCTTGAGGTCGGGCGGCGGATTATAATCAGAACGAAGACCGTCCAACGTTGCCTAAGAAGCTCTATTGTGAGAATAATGAGCCTCACACAGAGCTAGCGATTTACCACTTAGTTTATCACCAACAGACATCATTGAAAAACAAAGAAACAATAAGAATGAAAAAGGCGAGGGAATAAGTGAACCCTAATTTCAAACATAGCTTAGAGAGGGAAAACGAATTCGTCACATCTCCTTTTATAGAGCCAAGCAGTGAATGGATGACTCATGGGACAACGTGCAAGATATGATGGCTATGCAAAATCCCAAAAATATGCACAAAAACGAACGAGCAAGCAAAGAATCGAGACATCTCTTACATCTGTTTCAAATTGATCATTTTTTATATATCGCAATGGATGATTCCATCGTTTATTTTAAAAAAGAAGAGTCACGAGAGGTTTTTCAAACCAGAAGGGGTCTTTCTTTTTATTTTCTAGTTTTTCTTTGAATTCCTCTTCTTCCTGTTTAGTCCCGAAAGTTGTTTCTTCTACTATATCAGCTTCTTCCCCCCTTTTTTTGGGGGATATCTTTCAGTTTCTTAGTTAAAATAGGCGACAGTACTCTGCCTAAATAGTAGACATGGGTGATAAAAAAGATCATACTAAAAATTCGACTTTGAGACATATAACTTTTCCATTCTGACACAAGGTACTTATACTTATTCGCTAAAAAAACACAATTTTTTACTTTGCCGTATCCAAAAAAACCAATCCACCCCCTTTCAGGAATAATTTCATTAATAAAATGTGACCAATTAACCAACCAACAAAACTACTTGTTAGAAATAATATCTTGTTGTTGTATCGAAACATATAAATGTTGACTAATCTGGCTAATGTTGGGCTTGGTAAAACAAAATGGTTTAATACCAACATTAAATACAAGACAATGATGGAATTGAAAAGTAAACCGTCACGAAGCTAGTGGCCACGTCAGCATACCCACTAACTAAAGGGGGGGTAGCTGATGATACATCAAAATATATCGATCATCACGGCCGCACACGTGGCATAAAGCATCCATCACGAGGAAATAACGCCCAGTCCATTGGGCTAGTTCATAATACTGAATAATAATAATAAGGCTAATCACAAAATACTAGACAAAGCCCACCAACGAATAGACATAAACAAAACTCGAACCCAGGCCCGAACGAATCAGAGCCCGAATCCAGGCCTGACACGAGTTCTCTTATAAAAAAGATGAACGTTGCACCAAAAAGAGTCGTTGAGGGAGTTACGCCTCCACGGACGCATCTCTATTAAGGAGGAGACTGTTACGAAAAACATCTCTTTCTATTGTGCCTCACATGCTTAAGTCACGCAGAAAATTAACCGCGACCATTATAAAAGGTAAAGAGAACATTCGACACAAGTATGTAACTTTAATTGAGTTTTGTCCATATTTACTTTCTTATTCTAACAGAGTTGTTGACTTTAGCATCGAAGTGCATTTGGCCACCAAAAAGGTAGTCATTGACAGTCTAACTTTTGTTTTGTAGGTCAAACTTCAGGATGACGATTTTTGGACGCATCATATCTTTTGCGTCCACGTCCTTTTTTTTTTTTACTATCAAGGAAGTTGTCAAAACACATTAAATAGTACATTTTTTCTCTAGCCAATACTATCGAGCATTGTAATAAATAAAGAAATATAGAAAAAAAATCATTTAAACCTTACATGTAATTATGTATAGTGGATTGTGGTAAAGGAACCAAGTCTACTTGTGATGGATGTTGGCTCGAAGGTATTAAAGTATAGTTGCGACATTGTGATCTACTCTCAGGTGCCATCATGATAAACTGCAAAAAAAAAGAATAATAATAAAAAAATAACAAAAAAAAAAAACTATGCATTAAACATTCCAATTAATGAGTCGTGATTTGAAACATTATGAAACTGAGCATTTGAATTAGTCTATTTAAATATGAAACTAAGCATATGAAAAAATTATTACATAATGATTCATACATTTGAATTTGCATACGCATTTAATAGTTTTCTTCGTCTACTTTAATATCACTTAAAATTGTTAGTTCTTCGGCATTATAGTCGACTATGTCTTCATCATCGTCAATTTCATCATTATTAATGAACATGCTATCTTAGGTCTCATTTATTGACTCTTCGATTGTATATCCAATAGCGTCACATCCATATCAATATTCAATACACTCCAATTAGTCACTGATAAAATTTCTTGGTATGGTTATTCCCTCGATAATGCCTCACATTCCTGAATTATTTCTTCTTCTCGCTCAAGGACATCGTACACATTTCACGAATTTTTTTGGACTACATGCCTAGAATATTTTAATTTGGTATCAACAAGGTAAAATACTTGTTGGGCTTGGCTTGCAAGGAAAAATGAGTCATCTTTATACCATTTGCAAGAAAATCGATGCTAGTAAAGTGATAATTTTTTTGTAAATATTTTTATTTACAATATATGTCCAATCATATTTAAATAAGTACGCCTTTTTTCCGAAACAATAATATAGCTTAATAACATCAACCAACACAACATAAAAGTCAGACTTGTTTGTAGTCATGTGTGCCATGAGCACCAACATAACAATTTTTTGTAATCTGATGTATCTCACACTCTTCTGTGCGAAATCTCATCTCATTATAATGCAATCACAATATCTTAAAATTCGTCTGTCAGCGTCGCAATAATGAGTAAAGTTGATCGGTTGCTACTACCGATTTTTATACTCGTTCTTCAAACCACTTAGTGAATTGTTCATTTTGATTTTGCTCATAATTAGTTGGGTAATGTCTTTTAATATATTCACTACGCACGAAATAAATATAAAATGATATATGAAATGACACAACGGATGCACGGGTAATGTACAAAAAAATGAGGTAACTTCATTCAAATATTGATCTCTTTCCTCACAATTATTCAACACATACCACCACATTTTTGTTGAACCCTTGAGATCCAGCGTCTCATATTTTGACGATTCAAGTACGTACAACTTGTGCAAAAATTATAGAGCATTATATCCTTGTTGCTGACCTCAATCAAGGTTCCGTTTTTTCTCGATTAAATTTGTCTCAACCCTACAAAGATAGATGGAATAAACTGTTAGACACTCGTTGACAATGTATGCCTCAATGATTGAGCCTCCTGGTCGAGATTTTAAAAGGCAATGATGCCAAATACAACTTTCAATCGTCAACAACCAACACTAGCATTTAATTTCTCCTAAATGTACTTGTTTTCATACATGTTGTAAAATTACCCATTCCGTGATAAGCTTTGGAGTTGTAAAAAAAATAATGATCTAAGAGAATCCAAAACACATCTTTGTCTATACATCGATCAATAGGTAAAAAATACGATGAACAATAAATAAACTCCATGGGGCATCATGGTTTTCGGGCGGTCAAAATCCAGTTAGTGTAACAAAGTCCATTACTTTAATATTTTAATTAATTTTGTTTAAGAAAATAAATTTTCCTAAAATTTTCAAATTTGTTTTCTTGGTCCATTAGCTAAGATTTGTTGTTTGCGGTGAAGTAGATCATGAGATTACATCCTTTTGACAACGTTTCCTGGCAAAACTAAATTTCTTTACCAACGAAAAAACATTAATGAAAAAATAATTATCTCTATCAACAAAAAAAACCCATTACTAATAGTACTAAAATTACCAATGAAATAATATTTTGTCACCATAAGTAGGAACATAGGAACCTTGACGGGTAAGTCAATAGAATTAGTGGATGTCCTATGTAGGAGGAAGGTAAACATAGTTTGTCTCCCAAAGACAAAGTGGAAGGGGAACAAGGCTAAAGATTTAGGATGAGGGTTCAAACTCTTCTATTATGGTAAAAATGAAACCAGGAACGGGGTGGGAATAGTGGTAGATAAAGTTTTTAAGGATGCAGTAGTCGACGTTAGGAGGTTTGGGGGTAGAATCATAAGTGTTAAATTAGCTTTAGACCTAGAGATAGTGCATGTTATTAGTGCGTATGCACCCCAAGTGGGTTTAGACGAGGAGACTAAGAAGGGTTTTTTGGACTCTTTAGAAGAGTTAGTTCTTGGGATTCCCTCTTTCGATAAGGTTTTCCTAGGCGGGGATTTGAATGACCATGCTGGTAAGGATAGAGTTGGGTATGAGAAGGTCCATGAAGGTCAAGGCTTTGGGGATTGAAACACTATGGGGATTTCCATTCTAGATTTTGCATTAGCTGAGGATTTTGGGATCGTGAATACTTTTTATAAGAAGAGGGAAGATCACTTGGTGACCTTTGCGAGTGGGCGCAATAAAAGTCAAATTGATTATTTTATTGTTAGGAGACACGATTTAGGTAGGTGTAAAAATTGTAAGGTTATACTAGGGGAGTGTCTGACAAACCAACATAGGTTGTTAGTCCTTATTTTTGTCTTAAGAGTAGGGGTCGTATTGCTAAAGAACATGTTAGACCGAGAATTAAGTGGTGGACCTTATAAGGAGATCGAAGTGTGCCAAAAATTTAGAAAGAAGATTTTGGGTTGCCAGTCAGTTTCAGAGGGTTGGGAGAATCTATAACCAAAGGATAGGACTAGTGGCGCGAATCTTTTTGAACATTTTGCAAACCGAATAAGAAGATGTGTGAATGAAGAGTTAGAAGAGGCAAAAAGATGAGGTGTACATGATAAGGAGACATGGTGGTGGAACGCTGATGTGCAACAAACCATTGCAGAAAAGAAAAAATGCTTTAAGGAGTGACAAAGAGATAGATGCCTAGAGTCTTATGAGCTTTATAAGCAAACTAAGAAATTGAGTAGTAAAGCAGTAGGGGAAGCTAAGAAGAGAGCATATGATGATCTGTATAATAAGCTAGGTACAAAGGAAGGGGAAAATGATATTTTCAAGATGGCTAAAGCTAGAGAACGAAAAACTAGGGACTTGAGTCATGTTAAGCATGATAATGGAAGAGTTTAATGCATGATAAAACTATTTTAGATAAATGGAAGGATTATTTTCGGAACTTACTCAATGGAACACGTGTAGTGAAGTTAAACTTGAAAGGGTACGCTTCACAGGAAGGGAAATGTCGCGTGTTCCATCACAGAGTTAGTGCCACAAAAGTGAGAGAAACTTTAAAAATAATGAAGATAGGGAAGGCAGTTGGACCGGATGATATACCAATTGAAGCGTGAAAATGTCTAGGAGAAGTCAGGATTCAATGGCTAACTAGGCTTTTTAATAGGATTTTGGAAACTAGAAAAATGTCAAATTCGTGGAGACATAGCATTGTGGTATCGATTTATAAGAACAAAGGGGATATTCAGAATTGATCGAACTATAGAGGGATAAAACTTATGAGTCATACGATGAAACTTTGGGAGAGGGTTATAGAATGAAGACTTAGGAGTTTAACCACGGTTTCGGAGAATCAATTTGGATTTATGTCAGGTAGGTCTACTACGGAGGCCATCTTCCTGCTTAGGCATATTATAGAAAAATATCGAGAGAAACATAAGAGTTTCCATATGGTTTTTATTGATTTGGAGAAAGCTTACGATAGGGTCCCCAGGGAGTCAATTTGGTGGGTGCTTGAAAGGAAGAAAATGTTTCAATGTTATGTCGATATCATTAAGGATGTGTATAAAAGGGTTGTAACAATTGTTCACTCAATGGGTGGGATGTCTACTGAATTTCCAATGTCAGTAGGACTACATCAAGGGTCGGCCTTAAGTCCATATCTCTTTGCTTTGGTCATAGATGAGTTGACGAGACATCTACAAGAAGATGTACCTAGGTGCATGTTATTTGCAGATGATATTGTCTTAATTGATGAGACTAGTGAACGTTTTGGTCAAAAATTAGATAGGTGGTAGGAGGCTTTAGAGAGTAAGGGTTTTATAATTAGTCGTTCGAATACGGAGTATCTAGTATGCAATTTTGGTTGTGAATCACGAGGGAGGAGTAATGCAATAGAGATCAAAGGTGTAGAGGTCTTAGAATGTGAGACTTTTCGATATCTAGGATCTATAATTCAAAAGAATGGGGCTATTGGAGAAGATGTAGACCATAGGATTAAAGTTGGTTGGCTGGCTGAAATGGAGAATGACGTCAGGAGTATTATGTGATAGAAGGATGCTTGCAATGCTAAAAGGGAAATGCTATAAGACAATTATTCGACCAGCCATGCTATACGGTTCAGAATGTTGGGCTACTACGGGACAACATACGCATAGGATGGCAGTAGCAAAAATGTGTATGTTAAGGTGGATGTGTGGTAAAACTTGTAAGGATAAAATTAGGAATTAAAGAATTATGAGACACTTAGGTGTAGCTCCCATATAGGACAAAAGTAGATAAAGGCGTTTAACTTGGTTTGGTCACGTGCGAAGGAGACCAAACATGATGCAAATTAGAAAATGTTTAGATTGGCAAGTTAATGGAGGGTGTAGATGGAGGGGACGACCGTTGAAAACTTGGATGAAGGCAGTGAATGAAGACATCATTGAGCTTGAATTAGGCGAGGATATGTGGGAAGACCGTATTGCTTGGATAACCAAAATCCATGTTGCTCACCCCAAAAATATCGGGAATGGGCTTTGATGATGATGATGATGATGAAATAGGTGATGTGGCAAAGCAAACTTTTAACAAGGAAAAAAAATTTGTTCCTAAATGTAGCATTTTTTAGCAAGAAAAATATTCCTTACTTATTAATATTGCAATTACCATTGAAATGTAATTTTGTAGCAATAAATAAATTTTCCTGTTGAGTCATGTTGTAGGGAAATTATTTTTGGAGGGGATGTTTCTGCCACCCTCATAGAAAGGAATATTTTTCGATGAAATACATTTTGTTGGAAAAAGTAAAGAGTTTATATGTTTCTTAAGTAAAATTTATTTTCATTAGAAAAATGTGTACTAATATCAACGAAATTAAATTCATTGGCAAAGATTTCATAGATAAACAACAGATTTCATGTAGTGTCAAGATATTTAATGGTGAGGACCTAAATACGTATCTTGAGGTAATGTTTAAAAAAGAAACGTTTATTGCGTCAATTCGAAAATTTTCTGAAAATTTTAGCTCAAATGAATTAATAAATATTGTTTTAGTTTGAGTATGGTTTTTTAGAAATATGAAACTTAATTGGTCCAAACTGCTAGTAAAAGCCCAAGTCAATCCTTTTAACCCAATCCCCCTAGGCAAGTAATGGAGCTGTTCGAGTTGGGTCTGCTAGATCCAGAACCGAACCGAATACTCGTTGGGTCCGATTCGATTCTAGACCTTAACCATTAGGATAGGTGCTTTCATTTGTACTAGTTTTGAAATTGGGTCCTAAATTTGTCCAAGTTGGCGTTTGAAAATATTATCACATTGACTTCGTTCAAGATATGTTTTGGTCCATTCACCTCATTGACTACTGAGAGAAATAATTTTGGGAAAATGACTTATAACGCATACTTTTTATAATTGTATACCACACCTAACAATTGAAAATGTCTCAAAAGACCTAATTTTTTTAATTTAGTACTATTAAAAGCTACAAACCCAAACCATGGTTGACAAATATGTAAAAAGACGAATATACCCATATTTCTAGACATATTGATGTGGTGTTATTATTTATATATTCAAATTCCAGTTACAGTGAAACAAATGAAATATGCAATCTTTTAATGCAATTTGATATTTTTCAAATTTGTTTCAAGTCCTTGAGTACAACTGATCGATTCTTGTTGGGTAATTTGGAAATAAAAAATAAAAGATCTAGAATGATTGGTTTTAAGAAGGTGAGTGAATTTCGAATAATAATAGCCTAATTCAAATAGAGGAAATAATCAATATGAAAATCAGTATGTTCTATTGAATAATACTTCAAGAGATTGAAATCGAGTTCTAGTGCATTTTCAATATTGGGTGTTAAAGCTATATTGAGAAACCATATTACTTGTAGTTGATGAGAACAAATCAAAGGAGTACACAATGGTGGTGGTATGTAATAGATTGAAAGTGACTCAAGGTTGAATGAGGTTTCTTAACCTAAAAAGTGGTTGGGGTAACAGATGGATAAAAAATACTAATAGCGGCGGGAGAGTGTACTGAATTGAATCAAGGCTCAAGAT
Source organism: Berberis vulgaris (assembly GCA_963556465.1). Classification (NCBI taxonomy): domain Eukaryota; kingdom Viridiplantae; phylum Streptophyta; class Magnoliopsida; order Ranunculales; family Berberidaceae; genus Berberis; species Berberis vulgaris. The sequence continues at coordinate 21,005,845 of OY747128.1, read as the reverse complement.
ATGATCCTATGATTTTGTTTTTGAAAAACGATCACCTAAGTTAAAGGGCAAAAATGACTTTTTAATTATTTTTAAACCATAGGGAAGAATGACTTTCTAAGATGTGGTATACAATTATCAGAAAATGACTTTTAACTTTTAAGGCCTACTTTTTCACAAAATAGACCATTTAGATATCGTAGTTGATGTAATGACTAATTTGTACATACTTTTATGACCAACAAGAACTTTTTTATTAATCCAAGTTAACCCATAAAATTATAGGACATCTTTATCTTTTCTAAACAAATAGAAAACTTATTTTTATACTTTTATGACCAACAAAGATTCTTTAATTAATTATTCTAATTATGACCAACAAACAATTTGTTGGGTTATGTTGTATAAGTTGATGATTTATTGTATATTATTTTTACAATTACTCTCCAAAACATATCTAATGGAGCCAAAAATATCACATTGTTTTTATTTATTTATTTATTTATTATCATTATAATCATCATCATTATTATTATGATTATTATTATAATAATCATAATAAATAAATAAATAAATAAATAATAATAAAAAATTGGTACTTTTGTTAGAATAATTAATAAAAGAGTCATGTTGGTCATAAAAGTATAAAAATATGTTTTCTATTTGTTTAGGAAAGATAAAAATGTCTTATAAATTTATGAGTTAACCTGAGTTAATAAAAGAGTTTTTGTTGGTCATAAAAGTATAAAAATAAGAACAAATTAGCCATTACATCAACTATGGTATCTAAATTGTATATTTTGTGAAAAAAGTAGGTTTTAAAAGTCATTTTCCGTACAATTATAAAACAAAGGCCTTATAAGTCATTTCCCCATAAATCTTGGCCGATAGGGGGCAATACATAATTTAATGTGACAGACATTAGATTGCTAACGAAGTCAACATGGTCTTGGAACCTTGACTCTAACCAAGACAAACTCAGGATCCATTCACAAAATTGGTATAAATGATAGGCATCATCTGTCATATAAATATGGTATAACCGTATAATTAAGTATAACAATTAGTCCTTTATGAAAAAGTTTAAGTCGGAAGGATGATAAAATTTGAATTTTAGAATAATTTAACACTCCATTTGAGAATGATAAATCACAAGACAATGCAACCGTCAACATTCTGAGATGTTAGTTTGGGTCGAAGACATGTCAGAGAACATTAAACATGTTGATATCATCATATTTTCAATGTATTCATCAAAATATACATTGGTTATTGTGTCATGGTAATATAGACAAACAACAATAATAAAACAAGTTTTAGATATATTATCACATCTTGATATCATCACATTTTTCAACGTATTCATCAAAAGATACATCAGTTATTGTGTCATGGTAATATAGACATAAAACAATAATGGTACAGGTTTTAGATATATTATCATAATCACCAAACTTGACATTAGCGTGGAGGTAACATTTCTTGGTTCAAAAGTTCCTATAAGTTGCATTAGTATATTGGTGACGTTTATTTTCAAAGATATCAAGTCTACGAAGTTTGGCAATGAAATAGATAGTTAAGACTTGACAATTTTAAGTTTGGAAAACAATAAAAGTAATTTAAAAAAATAAAAATTCTTATGTTATTTTGCACACTTGTTTCACTTTTTTGTTCATTTTCCTATTGTCATTTTAAACGCGTCTTATTTACCAACCATTTCATTTGATCATTTTAATCCTTTTGAATAGTAAAAGGCCGGTATGATTTATTAGATAGATGTTAATACACATGTTTCTTTAACATTTCATCTCAAATGGAAGGTCTGAATCATCGTTTAAATCATCTCAGACATTACCTCACAAAACAACTATCAGTGACATCGCAGTTCATCTTGCGGAAGATGAACCTAAGTTGTTGTGTCGTTTTCAAATCCCAACAATGCTTGATGATTGTTTGGGTACATACTATATTGTTAGACTTTCACCACTCATCAATTGTATTATTTTGGTACATTTGTTTGAAGCATCGACCAACCACGTCAATACATTTCTCTTCAATCTGTCGAATCCAATCCAATCTTGTTCCATCTCAAAAGTACCTTTGATGAAAATGTTAATTTCATCGTTTCAAATGCCTGCAAGACATGACACATCAATACATATGTAAGGTAAGCAATACTTTCTATATATATATATATATATATATATATATTTTTTTTTTTGTAAAATAAGAACGTAAGAAAGTACAAATTGCTAGTTTTGCAATGTTTTATTATTTATTGTGATAAAAATGTTTATTTTAGTATTTATTAATTTATTCTATTTTTTTAATCTAAATTGTTAATATATATTTAAAAAATTTTCATTTTTTATTTTATTTTACTTGCATAAAAAATTTGGATAACATGACAATGTGGCGACTTCATACAAGCCACTCTCCCAAGCCCAAACCATACAAAGTCTAACATGCTAACAGATATGTATTTCCCTCCTTTGTTTACGCTTCATTCGTCCATCTCCCTCTTGATCCACCTTTTCCACTTCCTTCTCTCAATCTTTTCTTCATCTACCAAATGCATATTCGTTAATCTCTAATTCCTCATATGGTATTTTGATCTTAAACCCCATTTCCATCAAAACCCATCACTCAAAATGATTTGCACACAAGTTGTATGATGTTTTGTCTCTGAGAAATTGGTGGTGACCCAAATGAGGTTCTCATCCTTATTCTACCTGCATTTGCATTTAATGGATCGAAAAACATTGTTTGAGATTATGAGGAGGACGGGTTTTCATTCAAGTCGATGATCTGCTTATTGGGAAATTTGATGTTAGGCCACCACAGAGAACATTGTAATCTATGGCGACTGGAAGATTGATGTTGTTCGAAACAAGGAAAAGGGTTCCTTCTGCGTATTCCTTAGAATTCTTTCAGATGGAATGGCAGATCCAATTAGTTATAGGAATTCTGAGCGCGATATCGAACAAGTGAGTTACCATTTCCTCCCCATTGCTTTTTATTTGTCCATAATCATTTTTTTTTCCTATGTAGATATTTGATTCAGTTTCTTGTTGTTACACTATTTAGTATTTATATATAGGAAATGTGGTATGGCTTGAAAACTTTGTGAACAAGTAGAGTTCTTTGATGTTTGATATTTTCATCTAATATTCAATAGAAATATTATATATTGTAAAAGACTAAAACAATTATCTTTCATTTTCGCCGTTAATGTAAGCGTCCATGGATTGAATTGGGTGTTTTTTAGGTTCTATGAGTAGTCGACAGTTGTTAAAAGTGCTATTCTTTGGGAGTATAAGTTGGATTTTCAACATTGGTTTATTTGTTGCTCCACCAAATCCACCAAATAATTTTTAACCACACGTGTGATACACCTTGGAGATGATATCTCAATTTATTGAAAGCCTTCACCAGGATCTCATCTATTATTTGCATGTTGATGGGCACACAAGAGTGGAGACTTTTTTAAATGCTGATTTGTCTTATACAATGAGTAATATGCGTTCTTCAGATTATCACACCTGTATATATATTGGTGGTAATTCGGTGAACAAGGAAGCATTAAACTATCTATACTTTCCAGTAAATGTCATAAGTTCAAGGTTTTCATACCGGGTTTGTCACCAGTTGATCATTTGGGGTTATTGAAAATGTATCAAGAAAGGTAGAGGGTTATTAATTCATATATATATATAGCGAGTTTGTTGGATTACCCTAAAGATATAATTGCAAATTTGCAATTTTTGACTGAACCATGTTTCTTGCATAATCAATTACTAAAACAAACTAAGGTATTTGAAATTCTACAAAATTTATTTTTAAATTGTGATATTTGATACGTGATTCTACGCATTTAATAATTTCTTAGGACCTAAAATTCCGTGAATCTTATCTCACTTGTTTGGCACAATATAAAAACCTATAGTCTTGTGACTTGTATGAATATCACGACTTATGATTATCAAATGCTTTCATTTGATTTCACATGTTTACTCTTATCTATTTTGAAGGCACTCATTGCTTTGAAGAAGGGGGCTCAATTGATCAAGTATAGTAGGAGAGGAAAGCCTAAATTTTGTCCAATCAGAATTTCTCCCGTGAGTCATTATTTTATTTTGATTAATGCATTTCTTTGTTTTCACATCATTGGGTGTTCAAAGCTCTGAGAAGATAAATAATTTGAATATTAATTTAGGATGATCAGTGCAATATATATATATATATATATAGGCGGGATCTGGGGACAAAGATTTTTGACAAAGAAAGTTGTACATGCATACTTTACCCTACATATTTCATTCACCTAGAAATTTTAGAATATGCTAATATTTTGTGGGGATGATCTCATATAGACCACTCTTAGAAATTGAATTCATTTAAAGTTCCATAACATGCCTACCGAAAGAGTGCATGGTTTGTGATTTTGGGAAGATAATGCTCTTGTTATGCATAACTTCCACCTAGGCGGTCTTACGAGATTATTTTGTTGTTCACAGGATGAGACGACATTGATCTGGTACTCACGCAAAGAGGAAAGGAATCTTAAGTTAACTTCTGTCTTGAAGATTATCCCCGGACAAAGAACTGTAAGTTGCTCTTTTGAGAGTTGTTATCTTATATATACACATATAATTTATGTTATCTACTAATACAGTTCAGTTATCTCAAATATGCATATTGCCTATCTGGTTACTTGGTTGTTGGTTATCTACAGGCTGTTTTCAAAAGATACCCATGTCCTGAAAAGGATTATTTATCATTTTCACTTATATACAAGAACGGTGAAAGAACTCTTGACCTGGTGAGTTAAAAAAGATATGTTCGTATTCATTTCTTGTGGAGGTCATTTTAAGTGAACTTTGGTTAATTCGATGATGAATACGATTAAGTTTTTCTCCAATCCTACTTGTAGATATGCAGGGACAAAGTTGAGGTAGAGGTGTGGTTTTCAGGTCTTAAAGCATTGATTTCTACAAGGTACAATAGTAGGCGTACCAAGAGCTATATCCCTGAGGTGAGTTTTGATTCCTATATCCAAATTATTTTCAAGCTCAGTGGCTTGCATTTTTTTCTTTATGTTTTAGCACTTTACGGAGCATTGGTATGTTATAGCTTGTTTGCCTGCGGTTTTCTTTTCCTTTATTACTTTGAATATTTTTATTCAGATAATAAGCATGGGCATAATGAGTACGACCAAGTTATAAGGGAAATGTTTCTCATCAACTTTCCATGTAACTTGACAAAGAGTGGCATACCCTTTTTGAACACTGAGTACTTGAAATTATAAGAGGATCAACTATTTATGTTCGTCAAAGTTCAATTAGTTAAAATGATTTTTAAGATACACATGAAAATTTTGATCTCTTAGTTGATTTTATGCCTTTGACTTTTGTGATGTAGAATAATATCATTGCAACATTGAGTCATAACATAAAACCATAAAAGTATATTTGTTTATGTAAAACATGAAGCATAATTTTATACATGTGTACTAGCTCTCAAGCGTGGCAATGCACGCGGTAATCTGTTTTTATTGTTTATTGGAAAGAAAATAAATAAATAAAGTAAGTAATTTGTGGCAGTTATCTCCAATTTATAGGGTTAGGAGTAGTGGTCCAATGTATACCCTAAATTATCTTATTTTAATTGTTATAAGTTATTATATTGCAAAATTTACACACTCTAACAATGTAAGTTGTGACAATTATCTTCCACATATTGCCTACGCTAAACTTTAAACATGAAAATAATTATATTATCAACATGAAAAAAAAATATTATCAAAATTATTTGTATACTAGGTGGAAATCTCAATGGCATAGTACACTGTCAAAATAAAGTCAATCTTTCACGATCAAATTACCATGTAATTTGTAGTTGTCTATGTTGTCAGAGGCAGCGTTGCAACGGACGAGTCACCCTTTTTTCAACAGGCTGCATTGCATCAAAAAATTATGTCAAAGTTTTTCACTTCACATTGTTGCAATGGAGCGTTGTAGCTGCAACGCGGCGATTTTTGGGGCTCGTATAACCATTTTTTATTTTTAATACTTGTTTAATTATTATTATAATTAATAATTAACTAATATTTTAATGATTAACTAATATAAATGTAATGATTATATATTATTGCCTATTGTTGTAAGACTTGATGTTGTAGCTTTGTAAGAAGACTAAATGTTCTCGTTTTTGTTATGGATTGGCTGCTTAATTGTCATGTTGTTTTGTTATGATGTTATGGATTGGTTATTTAATAGTCACGTTTGTCTTGTTTGAATTATGATTTATATTAGTATGTAAACTATGTATAAATTAAAAAAATACTATGGTTCCACCTTACTTAATTGCAACTCCACTACAACTCTTTCAACGGAGGTCGGCATGTCACCCTGACTCTTGCTTAAGACAACATAGGTAGGTGTACAACATTTCGTTATGGAGCTATTGAGAAACTAAGTGAACAAATAGGTAGAAACTCTACCAGAGAAATAAAGAATTTTTTATCTGTAAAAGAGGCATGTCTTCTTTAAACAATATGTCGAGCAGAAGGAGATGCAAAGCCAGTAAGTTGAATATCATGCATGAATATGAGACATATCAGTCTCTTTCTATGAGTGATATGAGAATGAGCAAAAGAATATGTATGTTTTATGCATAGACTAAACTTTTTATTAAAAAAGAAATTCCAATACTATTTTCCAACAAAAAATAAAACACATTTGCACCTATCGGAATGGGATTGAGCTTTTTTTCCCAACGACATGGTTCATATTTCAGAAAGAAACCAAAATCATCATTCAATTGTATCACATAAGTTTACCTATTTAAATAATTGGCATCCCTCATAATTTCAAATAATCATCTAGAGCAACAACTAATTACATATGCACCTTCCAGTATTTTACTACTTTTGTCTACAACCAAACATCATGATTGTTATTTGTTTTCAAAACTGCAAGCTCATTCTAATCACCAACCCAAAAATCATCAAAGGTATTTTAATAACTCCAATCCTTTAATGTATGATAAACAACTTGCCATGCCTATTCCCCTTTTGTTTGGTGTAGTTAACATAATTAATCATCCTTCAAATTAGGGGTGGGCACGGGATGGGATGGGATAGGACGGGATAGACCTCATCCCTATCCCATCCCATTTGTTTGGGATCGGGACGGGATAGACCTTATCCTGACTTCGTCCCATCCCAAACGGCTTCGAGGTGGGACGGGATAGGACGAGGCAGGACGGGACGAACATGTACTAAACACTCTTCCAATGAAGAATAACAAAAAAAATTTCATCTCACATTACTCGCAGATCAATAATGTCTAATTTATGTACATATAACTTTCATCATAACAATATAAAATGTCATATAAAATTTCATCTCACATTACTCATAATTGTGTCTTGTATGAATGACATAAGTTCTCAAGTTGTCTTAATATATGTTCAAAAATGTAAAATATTGCTCATTGACCAAATTTCTAACTACATAACTCATAGTGCAAAACTAAACGAAACCATCATTTGCCTTAATTTTTTACAAGAATAATTGTCTTATAACCAATTTGAAATGTGAAAAAAACATATATTTTCATGGGTTCTATTTGACCTAAAATATTCCAACTAAATTTTCTATCTAAACAAAGAGTATCAAATCAAACTAGTTTTCAAACAATAAATGTTTTGATTTAATTTCAACACATCATAAAATTTTCTTTAGAAGAGTAGTTTGATTAAAATTAATAACAATAAATAGTCGGGACGGGATGGGATGGGTGAGATTGACAATCTCCATCCCGATCCCATCCCACTCTAGATCAGGATGGGATGAGATCATGATGAGTTTGATCAATCCCAAAAGGACCCAAAAAATCGGGATGGGACAGGATCGGGATCATGAGATGGGATGCCCTCCCCTACTTCAAATACATATTCATAAGAAATCTCTTTCAAAATCATGAATCCCTCTTCAATTAATGAAAAAAAAAAGGAATAAAAATCATGAAACAACTTTCAACTTCAAGAAAATGGTAGTTTTCACCTAACAATTTAGTAAATAAACAACCAATTGTCCCTTAAGTAAAGATACCATAAGCCATAATTTGTGAAGGTACATCAAACAAAAAATGGTAGATGACTATGTTCATCACTCTCAAAGCTTTCTAGAAGAGAAAAAAAGGGTAGATGACTGATCCAATTGGAGTGACTAAAAAAAAGGTACATTCTTTCCATCTCATCTTCTGCAGCCTCGTTCAGAAGAGGTTATTTCATGGTCGGAATAATATTCACAATGTGAAGATATTTATCCATATTTAAACATTTGTTAGATGACTGTGTTCATCACTCTCAAAGCTTTCTAGAAGAACTTTAATCAATGACACCTTATCTCCATTGATCAATACAAATTTTTTTTTTAATTTGATTCTCAACTCAAATTAAAGTTATTATTCCCATTCAGAAACCCTAATGAAAACCCGAAATGAGAGATAAATAAATGAAATTCACTGTTAAGAGAAACATACCTCGATGAAGAATTACTTAATTTGAACTTCCAAATACCTAAATTCTAACCACTCCAATACAAAGATAGAAACATGGATAGATTAATGTTGTTTTATCGAAGAACTTTGGGTCACTCATTGAAACATGTGTGTCCAAGGATTATGGAACTCTATATATTGATTCTAGCATGGAAGGTCGCGACAGTTACAATGACTAAAAAATCCAACTCACCGCTTGTATGAAGCGACGACATGGTTGGAGAGAGTCGAGTTGTTTCCAACGAGTTACATTGTCACATAGATGTTCTGTTGCTTTTAAGATGTCGTAATTTCCACTGTTTACTTTTGAGTTTGGTTATGAGATAGAGATGTTATAATCACCAATGTTCAGAGAGGGATATGGTTTACTTTTGAGTTTGGTTATTGTCTAGAGAGGGATATGGTAGAGTTGTTATAATCTGGAAAACCTATAGATGACACTATCTAGACTGTTGATCGACTAATTAAGAGTGGGTGACCTGAGAAATGCCTTACATGCCCCAAAAGTTTCTTCGGGCTTTAGCAGAGACATGATTCCTCTTTTTTTTTTTTTTTCTTCCAAATATCAAATATAAAGAAATGTGAATTATTTAGCTTCTGCCTCCATCTACTTGAAAAAAAAAAGACTCAAGAATCAATCTCATAGGTCAAGCTAATTTTGAATTTACTTCACTATTGTATACGTTATAGTAGATTTCCTTATCAAACTCAAACTTATGAACTGTATTGAGGAATCATAATTATATGAAACATAACAAATCAAATCACAGTTTATTTATTAAAAAAAAAATCTAGATAAGATATGTTGTCTCCCTATTTTCGTTGTATGACTGGAATATATAGTTGGTGAATTTCATTAACATGTGGCTTCTTGCTTAGAGTTTATTGTGGATTTGGTTCCTTGTCTAGTTGCGCTTGTACTTCACACCATGTATAACTTCTTGTTCCTAAACCTTTTTTTCAGTTCAATGATAATGGCGATTTTTTTTCAAATGGTCGTATCTCTGGTGCATCACTAGACAGCCTTTCAAGCCTTCCCCGTACTCCAGAGTTCTCTGAAATTCCTTTCTTTTCAAAAGGATCAGATGTGGGGTCAACCCATGCAAATATGCATGTAAGAACAAGTACAGATGGTTTTCGACTTAGTGTTTCAGGTTCAAGTCAAAGTTCTGGACCAGATGACATTGAGTCCTTGGGCGATGTTTATGTTTGGGGAGAGATTCTATGTGATGGGAGCACAGATGGACTTGACAAGTCTAAAATCTCAAAAACTGATGTGCTGCTTCCCAAGCCATTGGAATCGAACGTAGTTTTAGATGTTAATCAGATCGCTTGTGGTGTTAGGCATGCGGCCCTTGTTACAAGGCAAGGTGAGGTTTTCTCTTGGGGAGAGGAATCTGGTGGGTGGCTTGGGCATGGAGTGGATAAAGATTTCAGCCGCCCTAAACTTGTTGAATTTTTGGCAGTAAATAACATAGATTACATTGCTTGCGGCGAGTATCATACATGTGCTATATCTGTTGGTGGTGATTTATTTACCTGGGGAGATGGAACCTATAGTTCTGGACTTCTTGGCCATAATACCGATGCTAGTCATTGCATTCCAAAAAGGGTTTCTGGTCTGTTAGAAGGAGTTCAAGTTTTATCTGTTGCTTGTGGCACATGGCATTCAGCCTTGGCAACTCTTGATGGTAGGCTGTTTACATTCGGGGATGGAACATTTGGTGCTTTAGGTCATGGGAACCGAGAAAGTATTGCATACCCAAGGGAAGTTGAACCTTTGTGTGGACTGAAGACTATTAAGATTTCATGTGGAGTCTGGCACACTGCAGCCGTCATAGAGGTAACAGGGAAGTCTGGTGGACACATTCCATCAAAAAAGTTGTTCACCTGGGGTGATGGTGACAAATATCGTTTGGGACAAGGAGACAAGGAAGCACGTTTGGTCCCAACCTGTATTCCATCACTTGTTGATTACAACTTTCAACAAGTTTCCTGTGGCCATAATATTACTGTTGGTCTGACTACTTCAGGACATGTATTTGCCATGGGAAGTACTGACTATGGTCAACTGGGCAATCCACTCTCAGATGGTAAGTCACCTTGTCTAATACAAGATAGATTGGTAGGTCAATTTGTTGAAGAGATTTCTTGTGGCGCATCCCATGTTGCTGTCCTGACATCTAGAAGTGAAGTATTCACCTGGGGTAGAGGCTCTAATGGAAGATTAGGACATGGGGATACTGAAAATAAAAAAAGTCCAACTTTAGTTGAAGCACTAAAAGATAGACTTGTTAAGAGTATATCTTGTGGATCAAATTTCACTGCATGCATATGCATCCATAAGTGGGTATCTGGTGCTGATCAATCATTTTGCTCTGGGTGTCGACAAGCATTTGGCTTTACCAGAAAGAGGCATAATTGCTACAACTGTGGCCTCGTACACTGCCATGCTTGCAGTTCTAAAAAAGCATTGAGAGCTGCATTAGCTCCAACTCCAGGAAAACCACATCGTGTATGCGATGCTTGCTATGCAAAACTAAAGGCATCTGGAGCTGGTAGCACCTTGACCTATATACGGAGGAGTATGGCACCTCGCCAATCCATAAATCACAGCAGATTTAATGGGGGAGAGCTGCAGTCTTCAAGGATTTTATTGCCTGCTATAGTGGAACCAGTGAAAAACCTGGTAAAGCAGGGGAAGGCTGATCTCGCCATAAACCGCGACTCTCAAATTCCGTCACTTCTACAACTAAAAGATATTGCTTTTCAAGGTAGAGCCAGTATAAATCAGTCTATGTCAAAGGCAGTTAATACCTCCACGTCTCAGCCACCTGTGACCCCCATTAATGCTTCACCCTACCCAAGAAGGCCAAGCCCCCCACGCTCTGCAACTCCTGTATTTTCTATGGGTGTCATTGATACTCTTAAGAAAACAAATGAACTTTTGAATCAAGAAGTCCTGAAGTTGCAAAGTCAGGTAACTAACAGTTCTGTGGTTATTTGTCTGCTTATCCGTTCTTAGGTATTTCATTATGCATTGTTATAAGCTTTCATATATTTCTTCTGAGATCTAGGTTAAGAGTTTGAGACAGAAGAGTGAAGCTCAAGATAAGGAGCTACAGAAATCCCTGAAAAAGGGTCAAGAAGCTGCGTCCTTGGCTGATGATAAAACTTCCAAGTATACCATAGCCAAAGAAGTACTCAGGTCTATCACTGCCCAGGTATAAGTTTGTATTTTTTTAAACATCTGTTTTGAGTATGAATGATCTGCCCGAGTCATCAAGCATTCTATCTATTCGCACAATTGAAAATATTGGTTACATATAATTTTTCAATGACACTTTCGTTTTCGTTTCCTATACATTTTAATAAACCACCTAATGATGGATGCTATTTGCAGTATATTTTTACATCTTCTTCCATATTTTTTAAGCATACTGACTAATTCTCTATGTAAACACTAAAAGGAGAATGTGTGTAGGTGCTAACATGGCAAACTTCATAAATAGCCCAATACACTGACATGTTTATACATTAATAAGAACCTCATTACAACATATCCAAAGGGATCCCCTAAATTAGTCGAAAAACTATTTTGGAAGTTTCATATGGGAAAAACTTTGCTTTAAGAGATTTTTTATCTAAGCCCCCATTTTGACTTTTCCTCCCCCTTCTCCCTATACTTGAAGGCATCCATTCCATCCCCAAATCCTAATAAATATTAAAAAAAAGTCACTTTTCTTTATTTTCTCTTCCAATCATTAAAATTTAAATAGAAAATTTATAAAACTAGGGAAGATATATTTAAATAACGATGAAAAAGTTAAAATATGGAATGTGGTTGGAGTGATAAAGAAATAGGGAGACCCCTAAAATTAGTTTTTGGTTAAAATGGTGGATGATTTTAGCTTTTACCCTTGAAAATGCTCTTAGTTTATTTTTTATTTTTTTGGTATTTGAAACTTTAGTTGTGTGCATTAACATTCAAGATTCACATACCTAAAATAAATTATGGATCAACACTTTTGTTTCCAATAATTTGAAAGGGAAATATTGTGTCATAAAATACGATAGAATTGAACTTGTAAAATAACTAAATTGAAAACAATACAATAATTAAATGAAATAAACAATAAATGAAATAAATTGATAAAAGATTTAACTGATAAACGTCTTTTCATCAATCAATTAATTGATATATAACTTCTAAAACAAACCCTAAATCTAATAGGAAACAAATGTGATCAATCAATTAATTGATATATAACTTCTAAAACAAACCCTAAATATAATAGGAAACAAATGTGAGAACCCTAATTGGATGAAATCCTTATTACAATAGTGATAATAGAATATTATTATTATTGCTAATATTGCTAAATATCCTAATTACATTAACCCCTAATTGAAACTCAACCTAATTACATTAACCCTACTTTAAGTGTCTTTGAGCTTGAACCAAGAAGACAACATAATGTGAAATATCTAAGTAGAAATCAACCTCTAACCCTTTCATTTGTAGTTGCTCTGAAACCCAAACACGTAATTCCAAAAAGTGAATCACCAAATATAAAGCCATACATAAGTGAGATTCAAAACTGTCCTTGGATTCGAAAAAGTGTCAAGGTGGTAAACAACTTGATCCGAAACAAAAGCTTGAATAAGTGTAAATAGAAAGAATGATGCACGGACTTGTGTAAAATTTCAAGGTCAGGGACTTGTAAAAATGTATCTTCATCCTTCTACACAACTGAAACACTTTGGGAGGAGGATCGATTGATGAGGAGGATATGCGCGGTGTGGAGATTTCGTGCGACAGTGAACAGGGAGGGGTTATGAGGGAGGAAGAGAGGTGGCGAGGGGGTTGGGGACGATCAAACGAGGAACTGGCTGGAGAGGATCAAACGGTTGACTCGCATGGTTTTTGCAATCAGGCGTGGGAATCAACTGAAGCTTTCGATCAAGCGTTGTAAACAAAAAGGGGGAAGAAGCAAGCGAGTTGGTCGAAGGCGGAAGGAGGAAGAGATGCAATGGTTTTTGTTGATCGACTGGAGGAATCGCTGGGTTCAGTCGAACGATAGGAGGCGGGAATTGGCTCTGTCAATCTACTAGAGGATGAGGATCGATTGTTGAAGTGGGTGATCGACTGCTCCCCACAGTGAATTGGCAGCGACTGGACTGATCGAGCAAGTGTTGAATTGGCAAATGAGGATCAATAGTCAGTGGAAGAAGAGGAAGTTGCGGGCAGTTGATCGACCTGGGGTGGGTAGGCGGCTGGGATGCGATTGTCTGTTGGCCTTTGGCATTGCTGTCGACGGTGCTGGGCAGTGTGCGGTGTAGCTGTTTGGGTAATGCCACATGGCATCTATCTTCTCTATTCCTCTGTCTCTGTCGAAGATCCAATTCATGTCTGCCCTGGTCCACCAATTGTAGCTCAGTTGGTTGGACATTCACTCTCCTTGTGAGAGGTCGCAGGTTCGAGACTCACCAGTTAGAATTTTGTGAGTTTTCTCTTGATTATTAGGAGCACATTTGCTCCACCGTTGATAAGCCTTCGGGTATTGAATGCAGCTGCTTAGATGGACTAGACCGGAGCGAAAGCGAGTCTTCATGTAAGGTGGAGGCGATGGACTAGAGCGAAAGCAAGTCTTTATGCGAAATGGAGGCGACGAGGACGTTAAGTGGCAACAATATTGTAGCCTTCGGGCCTGGTTTGGTTAACCCTATAGGGTCAGTCATGTAAACTTCGGGCATGGATTAATAAATAAATAAAAATGGTCAATGACCCAATTTAAAAAAATAAAAAATAAAAAATAAAAAATAAAAAATAAAAAATAAAAAATAAAAAATAAAAAAATAAAAAAATGTCTGCCCTGAATTCTGCATTCAAATCTGTGTGTTCACAAACTCGTCCTCTGTCATGATTTAATCTTCAAATTTCAAACTTCAATTTTTTTTTCAAATCAAACTAACTAGAATCGATCGACTCTATTCCAATGGATAGAATTTAACTTATAAAATAAACTGAATTGAAAATACTGCAATAATTAAATAAAATAAATTGATAATATACGCAACAAAAATAATAATTGAATTAAACTAATAAACAAAATCTCTTCATCAATCAAATAACCAACAATGGGACGTCTTATTTATTACTAACCAAATTTTTTAAACAAACTTTAAATCTAATAGGAACTAATTGAAATCGTAGTACAATAATAATAAAATTGTCTAATATTGCTAAAATACTATTATTACTAAAGAGAAATTCTACCGTGCCTGGTCATTTATGCCTGTTTTGTGCTATACCTGTTTTGTGCTGGATGTTGTCTATCATGCGAATGATGATGTGGCAATTATGGTTGTGTTTGGATTTACATTTCCTGAAACCGTTACCTTCCCCTGTTCTGCATCAATAGTAGTAGTGTACACACCTACAAAACAAAACCCCATCACAAATTACTCAGAAATTTCACATCCAAATCAAGTATCCAATGAACAGAACACCCATTGAGTATAGCTAAAAATAGATCTGTAGTGAAAACATAAAGAAACAACACTCAGTAGACATTAACAAAAGTCTGTATGACATTAACAACACAACAAGAGAAAAAACCCAAAACAAGTCGATATGACATTAAGAACACAAGTCTGTATGACATTTAAAACCCAAAACAAGCAGACATTAACAACACAACATGAGAAAAAAAAAACCCAAATTTGACACAAAGGAGAGAAAGAAAAAGACAGTAAAGATGTTGAGTTGAGAACAAGCAAAGAAAACATTAAATGAAAGGGGTTACCTGGATCTTCAAAAACTCTTCTTTACTACCCATGATGTCTCTTCCACTTTAAATGAAACACTGAGATGAAACACCCAACAATGGTAGATCTGAAGAAGAAACAAAGATGCGCAAATTTGAAACAGAGCAAAGGGAAAAATGGAAGCTTGTTTTGTTTTTCTGCTTGTTGGGTTTTAGAGAAAAACTAAATGAGAGAAGAAACAAATGAGGTTTTTGCAGAGAAGAGACAACACAAAGGGTTGGGTTTTAAGAGATCGAAGAGAGGCGGTGGAGAGACATTTTTAGCTCTTTTGTTTCATGGTTTTGTTTAGTTTTGCGGTGGAGAAATTCTACAGATTTGTTGTGAGGGAGGGAGGAGGAGCTCTGTACATTTGTTGTTAAGGGAAATTAAGAAATGATGAAGAGGGGAGGTGTTTGGAAACATGGATAATACTCACCCCTTCCCAAACACAACCATAATTGCCACATCATCATTCACATGATGGACAACATCGAGGCATAAAACAGGCATAAAGGACCAGACACTGTAGAATTTCTCATTGCTAAATTTACTAAATATCCTAATTACAAAGTGGAAGTTTGAAGTTTCAAAACATATGTTTATGTACATATACCATATTCATAAGTGAAATATCTGCTAATATGTTCTTCAGTTAGGCATGTCTATGTTAACAACCCATTAAAATGACTTTTTTTTTATGAGATGGCTGTCTTGCCCGTGTTACTTACATGCCTATGGTTTAAAATATCTGGATATATATTGGGACATATTTCCATTTTTAGGTAAAGATATTTAAAATATCAGGGATTTTTTTGTACTTGTCCTGATATTCGACGAATACCCAATATATCTGCAGTATCTTTCCTTATTTTAGAGTTGAAAATATCCAATATTTTTAATCTTGATTTTATGTACTCATAATCTCTTCATATACTTTGTTTTTAATAAACATACTGCTCATTCTAATTAGAGAGTTTCCTTTCTTATGTTAATCAGTTGAAGGACATTAGGGAGAAGTTACATCCTGAGATTTATGAAAATGATAGTTTCAAAGCCGTTTATATTCAAATAGAAAATTTTCTGAAAACAAACGAAGGCCACACATCAGAAGTTTTTTCTTCCTAGCCAACAGACTGTTTAGATGAGAATGGTTCTCAACAAAGCATTGAGGGTTCCGACCAAGAACTCTAGCTAAGAGAAGTGAAGGCGACAAAGAGGTAATTGAGCAATTTGAACCTGGTGTTTATGCAACTCTTGTCCAACTTCAGAATGGCACTAAAATCTTCAAACACGTTAGGTTCAGGTATTTATCATTCTTTAATGATAACACGGTATATAGATTCCCATTTCCTTCTAACTCTTCTCTCTTAAAATTCTCCGTTCTTTATTTAGCCTCCGTACATGGAGCTGTTTTTTTAAATGGATCTATTTACCAAGATTTTTGGGTCTATGCTAAAAATCAAAACAAAACCCTATACTAAGCCATGTGGGATTAAACAAATAAGAAAAACATAAAGCAAGCCTAAATCTTAAATTCCATGTATACCGACAATAGTATTCATATACGGGTTGGGATTAAACAATTTATCTAAGCTGTAGGATGCAATCGGATATATAAGGGACACTAAACACGATGAGTTGTGGAATCGAATTACAAATTTTTTACTCTCCCACAGATTATGATTGCCATTTTTTTCCTTTACCTTTCACACGTGTTTTTTAAAAATATTAATTTTTTATTGATTACCTTTTGAAGAATAAGAAAATGTTAATATAATTCTTCATCCAACATCTTCTCCTTCGGCTTCCCAATCATAACCAGTTGGTGTTAGTAAATAATAGTTACCTGATTACATGACCAATAATAAAAAGAGCATTGCATAATTTTATTAACCACTGAGCCTTAAGATCATTGATCTGGTAAACTATGTCATCCAAAATTTGATTAGTTGATCAAAAGTTAATTTCTTAAATTTATTGTTTCTACAAAAGAAACGAAGTGGTATGAGAGAAATGAGGGAAGAGAGACAACAGAGTAAAGTCAGGAGAGACGAGCGAGAAAAATCTCAAAATACATTCCACAGCTCAGCATGATCAGTCTCCATTAAATCCAACGTAGATCTGTTGTAACTGATGTTTTCACCTGATCCCAACCCAACGTACAGTACCTAGACTTCAACAAAGTTAATTAATATGTATTTATTACTGATCTCTTACTCTCCTCTCAAACACACTAGCTTTTATGGCCTCAAAAAATAAATAACCAAAAAAGTGGAACCAAGATTTTGACCAAAAACAACAAAACTTAATAACATGATCAAAACCACCATAATAAATGACATACCCGGAGTCTTCTAATAGAAAAAACTGTTGGAACAGAGAATAAAAGACCCGTCTATCCTTAATACAATATTCGACCCGTCTCGGTGCAAACGTTATAGTCGTTAGTCTCTCAAGATACAAAAGATCCGTTTCTGCATCCTATTGCACTTTAGACCAGAAACTCTAGCCAATAGATAAATGAATAACACTTTGAGAAGAAGGAAAAAAAAAACCTTTTAGAATTCTATGTAATTTTTTTGTAAATGTGATTCTTGTTATTGTTCATGATTTCAAATGGCCAATTTGAAATCCTACTTATAACAAATGAACCAACAATGTCCCTATTGCAGAAGACACAAATGAACCAACACACCTACTGGTTTAGAGACTTATGGGTTGCAAATCCTAACTGAAAAAAACAGTTAGTATTTTTTTTGTCCAAAAAAACTTAATCGAACCCAAAATACATAAAGGACCTTATGTAATTAGTTTACATAATGTACAATTTATTCATTCAATAAATATGAAAATACAAAAATTTCGAACTATCCTCGACATGAATGAAAAACTCGTGAGATCTCAAAAGTACGTGGAATAACACCACATCAGGATAGGTAACTTTCCCTTTGAAACTTCCTTAGTAAAAGAGTATTGGAATTACTTAACTAACCAGTGAACTTTTTCATCTTGAATTGTCAGTTGTTGATGTAAAACCAGACGATAAATTGTACATGGCATTATTCCATTCAAATTCTGTTCTCGGTTGTGTTCGTTTTGGTCATGAACATTTCTCGGTTCTGTAAGTCTACTAGAGATTTCTACCTGATAAAAATCTCGTAGAACTGACCCAACTCACACTTAGGTGAACGCTTCTGTAAAATGTATTCTATAATACCCCAATCTTATCTAAGGCTATGAGTTTAGATTCCATTGTGGATCTAACTATACATGTTTGTTTAGAAGAATACCAGGATACTGTCTACTATGGTAAACGCATAACCACTAGTGGATTTTACTAAATCAGAATAAAAAAAATTCAATTTCCAATTTGCATCACTGTATCCCGCACGAACACTAGGATATCTACCATAGTGCAATGCATAGTTTGATGTATTTTTCACATACCTTAAAAGTTTAAGCAAAGCATGTCAGTGATTTTTACTAGGATTACATGTATATCTGTTTAGTCTATTCATAACATAAGCTATATCAGGTCTTGTACAATTCATCATATACATTAAGCTTCTAATAATGCGAGAGAGTACTCAAATTGTGAAATACTTAAACCTGCATTCTTATGTAACACCTGAGATGGATGGAACATATTATTTGATTTCTTGATTTTATATTGTTTGAACTTATCTACTACATTCTCATTGTAGTGTAATTGAGACAAGGCTAACCCATCAGGTGTTCAAATTATTTTGATTCCCAAAATTATGTTTGTTTCACCTAGATATTTCATTTCGAAATGTTTAGTGAGCATAAGTTTGGTGAACTTATTAACTTAGACTTTTGTCCCAAAGATAAACATATCATCAACATAAAGACAAACTATCACATAGGCTAGACACACTTGTCACACTAATTTATTTTGAATCCATTTTTCAACATGACTCCATGAAACTTCTCATGCCATTGTTTGGGAGCTTGTTTTTTACCATATAAGGATCAAACAAGTTTATATACTTTGTAATCTTGTCCTTTGTTTTGGAACCCTTTCGGTTGATCCATATATATTTTCTCATTTAATTCTCTATTCAAGAATGCAGTTTTTACATTCATTTGGTGAATTTTCAAATTGTAAACTGCTGTGATGGCAATTAACATCCTAATTAATTTTATCCTTGTCATCGGAGAATAAGTGTTAAAATAGTTTAAGCCCTCTTTTTTACTATACCCTTTAGCTACTAATCGAGCTTTGTATTTATCAGTGGAACCATCAGGTTTCATTTTACGCTTGAAGATCCATTTGCACCCAGTTGGTTTGTCCAGGAGGAAAATCAACCAATTTTCAAGTATGATTGTACATAATGGATTCTATCTCACTGTTTAAAAAAGCTTCCGTAGTAGACATTGCTTCTTTATAAGTTTTAGGCTATGTTTCTAACATATAAGTTATAAAATCTGGATCAAATGTTTTAGATTTTCGAGCTCTCTTCCTACGTCTAAGGGAGTCACCATTTCTATTTTCATTGGAATTGATGTTTTGCTCACTCCCTTCATTTGACACCTCATGTGTTCTTTTTGGTGTACTAGACGACTCAGAAGTCATAAGTGGTATTGATTCTATGTAATCCTTCCTATGAAGTCATAAGTGGTGTTGATTTCTAGACTCAAGGATAGTATTAACATGAATATCATTGATATCAGATTTAAACACCAAAAACTTGTATGCACTGCTATTTTTCGGCATTTCCTAAAAAATAACAATCAACAGTTTTTGCTCCTAGTTTATTCCTTTTGGGTGGTGGAACTGAAACCTTCACTAAGCACCCCCCACATTTTAATGTGTTTATAGGATGATCGTCTACCTTTCCATAACTCATATGGTAATTCAATTTAAAATACGATTTGTCATATGGAGTGCTTCCCTCCACAAGTTCTCAGGTAGACTAGAATTGATAAACATGGTATTAATTATGTGTTTCAAGGTTCTATTTTTTCCTTTCAACAACTCCATTCGATTGTGGTGAGTAATGAGCAGTAGTTTGATGTACAATACCATTTTTTTCACAAATATCTGCGAATAGAGATTGATCTTTTTATTTAACTAATTTTCGACTTCAGTTTTGTATTTTACAAATGCATTGATTGCTTTGTCTTTGCTATTTAGTAAATAAACATAACAATACCGTAAGCAATCATTGATAAATGTGATAAAACATTTCTTCCCACATCGAATAAGAATTGATTTGAAATCACATAAATCGGCGTGTACTAAACCCAAAATTTTAGTGTTATTTGTACTGAATGAAAATGATGTTAAGTAAATTTGGCTTCTACACAAACCTTGCATTTGTGTTGTGATTTATTATCAAATTTAGAGACTAACTCTAAATTAGCCAACTTCTTCATTTTCTTAAAATTCACATGACCCAATCTATCGTGCCACAGTGTAGGGGACTTGAGCAAATAAGAAACAAATCTTGAATTATTAATGACCATTGCGCTGGCCTTGAAAAGACCATCTGTAAGGTAACCACGTCCCACATATATTCCGTTTTTGGATTTGACAAATTTCCCTGACTCCAAAACAATTTTGAAATTATTTTCTACGGAAGAGATCCAAAGATTAAATTCTTCCTCTTTGGAACATGCAAGACGTCTTTCATAATGGCATTCTTGCCTGAGGTGTATTTTAATAACACAGTTCCCTTGCCTTCAATTGCCAAGATTGGTTCTCATGAAGACCTTGTTATCGTTATTCACTTTCTCATAAGTTGAAAACATGGTCTTATCGTTGCAGATGTGATGGGTTACACCGGTGTCAAGCCATCATGTGCGAGGATGATTAATGAGGTTAACTTCAGATACATTGGTGCTAATTTGTAACCTTTTGATAAGACAAACAAGAACTTTTGACAAGTTTGCTCGAGAAGACAGGCCTTCATTGTATTCATACTTGTGGTTTCGGCAATCCTTCGTAACATGCCCCTTCTTGCCACAAACACATCAAGAGCCTTGAACTTTTAAAGTTCTCATGGCTTTTGGAGTTTGTGCCACTTTCCCTATTCTTAGAGGAACGCTTCCTTTTGTGAGAGCTCTTCTGCTGCCTTAAACTCTCGATGACATACGCCTTTGTTCAACCGGTATGCGCTCGTCTATTCCTCGATTGTCTTCCTCATTCTTTAGGCTGATGAGTAAGTCTTCAAAACTTATTTCCTTACGCTTGTATTTCAGATAGTGCTTGAAATCTTTCCAATTGGGAGGGAGTTGCCCAATAAGAGCGACAATCTGGAAAGATTCGCTGATGAAGCGACCTTCGACCTGCATTTCATGAATGAGAATTTGGATTTCTTGAATCTGGAGAATGACAATTTTAGCATCAGTCATCTTGTAATCCATAAAATTGTCAACGACAAATTTATTTAGACCAACATCCTCCGTTTTGCACTTCTTTTCCAATGCCCTCCACAATTCCTTAGCACTGTTTATAGTACTATAGACTTTGTACAAAACTTCATCAAGCGAATTCAGCACGTAGTTTTGACACAGGAATTCAAAATGCCTCCAAGCTTCAATTGCGAGGAACACTTCCTTGTGGCTCTCTTGGGTTTCTCCATCCTTTGGCGTTGGTTCATCTTCGGTAAGAAACTTTGGCAAACCCAATATTGTTAACTTGTTAAGTAAAACAACATCTTGCTTTGCCATGTTTTAAGATCAACTTCTTTGAATTTCTCTGGCCTATCATGAGCAAGAACTTTAATGACTCCGGAGGTCACCTCAACAATGAAACTGGTTTCGTTTTTATTTCCCATATTTTTGTTTGTCACACAAAAAAACACAATTTATTTGTTATGAGTAATAATACAAATAAATCGAAGTCTGTCATACAGAGAATTTAATTAGACTAAGCACTGTAAAAACAATATCTTAATCAGAGTAAAGTATATATAAACTCTGTATCTAATTTGTACAAATTACTGTAATAAAAAAATATTGATAAAGTTCTAAAATATATAAACTCTAAAACTCACTGTACAAAACAGTATGTTGAATTTAATTGTACAAATGAAAATACGTATTATACAAAACAGTGTGTTAAACAAATTTGCACAAATAAAAGTTTACTCTACTAAACAGTAGATGATAAAAACTCGAAGTTTGTAAGCCAACACTTTTTTACCAAAATTCTCGACTTTGGATTTGACCTGAGTTTTTAGTACTCTGGATATGTTTGGCTAGAGTTGTAAACAAACTCTGAAACTGATACAGATTGTATATTGTCTTAAGATTATTTCCAATAATCTGTAACAGAATAAAAATGAGGAGGAAGATGTGATCTAAGGCTTGCTAGAGCAATGTCCTTAAGACAATATTCGACCCGTTTCGGTGCAAACGTTATGGTCGTTAGTCTCCCAAGATATAACATATATGTTTATGTGTCCTAATGCACTTTAGACTAGAAACTCTGGCGAACATATAAATGAATAACTATTTGAGAAGAAGGAAATAAACCTTTTACAATTGTATGTAAAGTATAACTTTGTCTCTCTCTCTGTTTGTTTTTTTTTTTTTTTGATGTGATTCTTATTATCGTTTAGTGATTTCAAATGGCCAATTTGAAATCCTACTTATAACAAATGAAGCAGCAACGTACTACAAATCCTAACTAGAAAAATAGTTGGTATTTTTTTGTCTAAACAAATCTAAGCGAACCCAAAATACATAAGGTCCTTTATGTAATTAGTTTACATAATGTACGATTTAATGGAAATACATAAATTTTCAACAAAAAACGTGTCTAGGTGGATGATGGGTAGAATCATCAAGAAATAAGCCAACCGTAGCAGAAAAGAGGAAGGAAGGGGCGGGGGGGTTAACACCGTAACCAGAACTGAAACCGATTGAAAATCAACGTCATAACCCAAACATATGAACCATCCAAATAACTGGAAGTTGTATTTTGTAGACAAAAGCAGACAAGCTACCCCTGTTTGCTTTTCAGAAAGGTCATGACATTCACTCTAATTTGATAGTTCAATTTCATGAGGATCTCACTGATGTAAGGAGTCCCATTTATACTATTAGTCATCCGGTATGCCTTGGACACTGATACAGAATGCTTGTTCTACCTACATAGCTGGATCCATATAAAAATCAGTTTAAACAAGATAACATATTAGAGAGCAAACCAGAGGGCAACTAGGAAATAAGCCAACAGGTGGAGAGAGGAAACAGTAGTACTAAGTGAGACCAAAGAATGTTACCCCCAAATTTGGATGGTCAGAATTTCAGGTGCTAATTGTAGGGTGGGCTTCATTTGGACTAACTGCCCCAGTGGTCAACTTTTGAGGTTCGCGCCACTCAGCATTGGTTGAGTAATCGTTACTTCCAAAGTGTGGACATTATACAACAACTTGCCTATGGAACTCATAAGAACTACGTTGTTAAGCATGTTAGGGATAAAATAGTACTAGAGTGGCCATCTTCTGGGAAGTTCTCATAAAAATCACACAGCGGAGTCAATGGTTAAACTGGGGACTAATTGAGGTTGATAAAGCGTGATATTCGTACAAAGAAAGCGAAGCTGAAATATTTTGGAGTAGCGAAAAGATAAATGGGCGTCAAAAGGTTAAAACAGACCAATGGGAGTAATGTGGCAGCACAATTGACAGAAAAGGAGCAACATGCTGGCAGTGAGTTGAAACATACTGCTATAGGTAACTACATCGGGCAATTCGGCATATAGCCATACAAAAACCTGACGCTAATGACTGTGGCGAAGGGCAACGCTGTCATCGATGGTAACTCGAGTTGTTTTCTGCGGTATGGTTTGCAATTGATTTTTACTACACTAGTACCAAATCTGACAAAAAATGTTGGCTAAGTAAAACAAAATCGATGAAACTTAATCATCAAAATTTGGGTTTTCTCACAAATCCCTAAAAGGGTATTCTCACTCAAATAAACCCCGCAATACTTAATAGGCAACCAACTAATACATTCTTTCAAGTCGTATTTATAGCTAAAAAACTTGTATGAATTAGGACGGATAACAAAAACCTAGTATTATAAATAAGAATAATAATACTATAGGCATTGTTTGTGCTTAAACTACTAATATTTGCTTTACCTTTGAAAATAAAAAGCTACTAATATGATGTAAGCGGGTAGTATCATAGTTTAGTTTAGTAATATTAATTAATTTTAATTGGGCCTGCTAAATAAAGCCCGTAATAGTAGTCAGGGCATTATTCGCCAATTAGAGTTAGTTTAGTTAGCTTTCCAAAGAAGTTAGGGATATTATAAATAAGGCAAAACATTGTTTTGTTTATTTTCTTATTTGTTCCAATTAGGGTTTATCATAGTTTCATTTCAATTCTTGCTTTTTATTTCGATTCTTGTTTTCTTTATTTCAATTGTTGTTTAGTTCTATCTATTGGTATCAGAACCGGAGTAGTTCTTGTTTGCTGATTTGTTTGGAAAGAGATTGAGAAGAGTTTCGAAGGAGGAGATTTGTTCGATTTGAAGAAAAAGAAGAGAGAAGAAACAAAGCTTGATTGAAGATTATAGAAAGAAAAATCAAGGTCATCACAATTCATCGACACTGTTCATTGCACTGTTTATTGCATTATTTCAGAATTTTCAAGTACTTCCTTGAACTATCCTTAATTTAAGAAAACATTTTAGAAATTCCCAAAAATTGCATAAACCTCCTTGACCCAGGACAACAGTTATGTACACTCGGAATCAGTGAAGGCACCCCACCAGTGAGAAAAAAATAAAAAATTTGAGTGCCATATTATCCTAAAAATTCATGCCCTTATTATCCCACACAGTGTTGTTCAAATCGTCATAAAATCGCGAGTTAACTCGCGATTTGCGGCAAATCTCCCCAATTCGAGTTGAGTTGGGACATAATTCGTAACTACCTGAAATCGTGACGAATTGTTGGCGAAGAAGGAGAAGAAGAAGAATAAGAAGGAGAAGAAATAAATCAAATTTGTTGTGATCTGATTTGTTTTGAACCAGACCAGAAGAAGAAGGAGAAGGAACAAATCAGATCTGTTGCGATCTGATCTTGCATGTTCTGTGCTAGACTAGAGGAAGAAGAAGAAACTCTTCTTCTTGGGCCTATTGGTTCATGACCTTCTTTTTGGGCTTTTCTAACAACTTTTATCTTCTTAGGTATATTTTGTGGGTTGAATGTTGGAATGAACGTGAAGTATTCAAGCCTTATACTTTTTGGCAAATGAAGTTCACTTTGCTCTACTATATTATGTTTGTTTATATATTGTTTATGGCTTTTAGTTATATATATATATATGTATATAATATATAACATATGATATATATAGTATTATTGATAAATCTTATGATTTACGATTAAATCTAAATCTTACACGTTACGATTTACAATATGATTCACGATTTCCTGACACTATTCTCACATACCAATATACCCAAGCCCAAATCGATATCTATATCCAGTGGTGGCCTATGATAATTACACACATTTTTACTATCATACACCAATATGCCTCAAAAGAATGGGGCTATTGGAGCAGATGTAGACCATAAGATTAAAGCTGGTTGGTTGAAATGGCGAATGGCGTCAGGAGTATTATGCGATAGAAGGATGCCTGCAAGGCTAAAAGGGAAATGCTATAAGACAATTGTTCGACCAGCCATGCTATACGGTTCAGAATGTTGGGCTACTACGGGACAACATACGCATAGGATGGCAGTAGCAGAAATGCGTATGTTAAGGTGGATGTGTGGTAAAACTCGTAAGGATAAAATTAGAAATGAAAGAATTAGGAGATGCTTAGGTGTAGCGCCCATAGAGGAAAAAATTAGAGAAAGATGTTTAACTTGGTTTGGTCATGTGCGGAGGAGACCAAGCACGGCGCCAATTAGAAAATGTTTAGATTGACAAGTTAATGGAGGGTGTAGACGAAGGGGACGACCGTTGAAAACTTGGATGAAGACGGTGAATGAAGATATCATTGAGCTTGGATTAGGTGAGGAAATGTGGGAAGATCGCATTGCTTGGAGAACCAAAATCCATGTAGTCGACCCCAAAAATCTCGGGAATGGGCTTTGATGATGATGATGATATGACACCAATATGCCTATGTCCCCTCTTACACCCAATGTGAACCCGTTTCTCCTACACCACCACAACCCCCACCCCTAATGATCAATAACATAAAACCCACTACCACCTCCACTATAATGCAGGTTGAGACAGACATGGAGAAGGTTTGCAGAAATTTAAGAGAAAGGAGAGGGTGGCGGAGTTTTAAACAAAAGCATGATCAAGATAATTGACGATGAGATTGGAGTGCTTAGAAAAATATGAGAGACAAATGAACTTGAACAGAGGCACACAAAGACGGATGAGCCATACTGTTTGTTAGAGTCCTTTTTGAGGAAGTTAAGGGTAACATTACACGTACTTGATTTCTGAAGTGTGGGCCATTTGACTTTTGCAACTTCTTTCCCATTTTTGAGCAAACAAATGACGATGTTTAGGGTTAGCTTAGTGAGCTTGCCAAAGAAGTTAGGAATATCACAAATAAGGCAAAACATTGTTTATTGTTCGTTGATTGATTGAAAAAAATAATTATTTTCTTATTTGTTTTCAGGGGTTTATCATAGTTTTATTTCAATTCATGCTTCGTATTTCGGTTCTTGTTTTGTTTATTTCAGTTTTTGTTTAGTTCTATCATAATATTTGTTGGTGCACAAATAAACTGGATAGTTTAAATCTCTCGCACATATTAGAAGTAATGTTGTGTTAGACTTTGTTTAAGTTTGATTAGTCCAACTTGTCAGATTTTCTTCTTATTGCAATTGATCAACTCCACTTCCAATTTTTCATACAGCAAGAAGCTGTTTAATTCGCAACAGGCAGCACAATGGTGGAGAGAGCACAGTAGCAAAGTGCTTCATAAGTATAGCGACCATGGGACAGAAAGTGCTGCAAATGGTGAAACTGCTTCAGAACAATGACTGTCATCCTCATGAACTTAGAAACATATGGACTCTTGAATCTCAAAAAAATTGTCACGAGAAGAAACCTGCTCTACTTAATGGTGTTTGCGGTATGGGAGCAGCCATAACCTCTCGGAAAAATATAAATTAGTGTATATATTCTCTAGTGATGATGCAAGGCATTATTGACCTCAAGAGGTTATAGCAAACACTGAGTTGTCTGCAACTTCTCCATTGGTTATTCCGTTATATCTTTTGGCTGTGTACAACAATGTTCTAAAAATCGGTCTAGGCGGCGCCTAGGCGCTAGAAGGTGGAAAACCGCCCAGATTAATGCCTGGGCGGGCAGTCTGGGCGGTTCTGGGCAGTCTGGGCGGGTCTAGGCGGGTCTGGACGGGGTCTAGGCGACCTAGGCGGGGTCTAGGCGGTCTGGGAGATTTTTATTTTTTTTATTTTTTTATTTTTTTATTTTTTTATTTTTTATTTTTTAATAAGGTTGATTGTGTTCTTATTTTATTTTTCTTTCCTATTTTTTAGAAATAAACTATTTAATTGTTTTTTATTCAGTATATGTCTAAATATAGCGAAGGATGATTACTTAATGGAATTCTCAAAGGATCTGCCGGTACCAATTTTACTAATGTAGATTTTATCAAACATAACTGAGGATATTCATGCAATTTGAAGAAAAATAAAAGAGTACACAAATTCAAATTTATATAAAGTACCCATTATGAACAACTTCAGTCATTTGAGTTTTAATAAATTTTGTTCACGATTGTTAATTTTTCATGTTTTTAAATTTTGCATATGTATATTGACATTAAATTGGATGTAATTGATAAGGTATTATGCTTAACTTTTGTAAATTATTAAAGTTATAATACAAAACCTAAGACCGCCTAGGCCCCTAGGCGCTAGGCACCTGCTTGCCGCCCGCCCAGCGTCTAGCGATTTTTAGAACACTGGTGTACAGTTTCTAAGTTTCCAAATGTTAAATATTTGGGGTAAGTAGATTTGTTCCTGTAACATGGAAGTCCTGTTGACAATGCGTTTGTTCCATTTTTTTTTTTTTTTTTTTTGAGTAGGAAGTAGTGTTTCAATGCATGGAAAAATGCAAACAGATAATTTAGGGCTTTTTCTGGGAACATCCCTCCCTGAGAGTTTAGAAGTATATTAACCAATAGTTTACACAAATATTACTTTTGTTAGCAATGAATGTGTAAGAGGTGTAAGTTGCAGAAATATAGCCTTCCAAAAAAAAAAAGTTGCAGAAATATCCGTGCGATGACTTACTTTATCTCCATTACAAATCCTTTGTGTACTAGGTAGCTATATTTTGAAGTGGTGATTTATCAAGTATCATGTATTATTTGTAAACTGCATTTTTGGATCATCCTTTTGCAAGCCTTTAATGTATATTCATGATCCTAGCTAACCAATTAGCCTTCGGCTCCTTGATAGCTCGGAGCTTTTGAGCACTATTGGTTGGTTTCTGCAATTGGTATTAGAGCTGAAGCTCACGTCCAAGATTCAATTTCCGATAGAAATGACCAAAAGGCTAGATTAAATAATTTAGTTCTATATAAAGACATAGAACTAAGTTGGTTAATATTGGTATGTGAGTGAGTGATGCCAATGTCGATAGAGTAGGCCGATGAGGATGTCGAGTTTGGAAGTGTGGTGTAATGTTGTGATTCTAGTTAAATAATTAACCATTTGCTCTTTGATAGCTTGCGCTTTTGAGAAGTATTGGTTGATTCTTAATTGAAAATTTTAACACACTATCTATAAGTGAACAATACATCATTTAGAAAATCCTTTAACTTTAAGACAAGTAATCAAGTCATTATTGTGATGACCTCCCTCATATTTCGTTATCTTGTTCTTGGGTTCTTCTTCAAACCCGTAATCTCAAAATTACCTTTTCTCACTACCTAAGCATACAACCAAACAAGGCCCGTTGGAAGCCATTTTTGTGGCCAATGTAGATGATGATGATGGTGGTGGGAGTGAAGGGAGAGATGGGTTGTTGTGGGTAGAGTGAGAGAAGACGAAGCTTCCACCCACCATCGTGATCGCTATCATCACGGGCTCCTCTAAAACCTCATCCACGTCCCATAACATCTATATTACAGACAGGATGGTGTTTAGAGTTGGTAAAAGACGATTGAGATTTACCAAAACATAAAGATCTAATGACCTAGCAATTTCTCATATTTCAATATATCTCTTGCACTCTTTCAATTTTTCATATTTCGGATTAGGATGATGTTTAGAGTTGGTGATAAAAGACGGCTGAGATTTACCCAAGCATAAAGATATAACTACCCTAGATAATTTCTTATATTTCAATATCTCTTGCACTCTTTCAATTTCTCATATTTCAATTTCTCTCAACCCTCACTTACACTCTCGTGTGTCCCGCTTTCAATTTCTGATATTTCAAGTATAAGTTGATTTATTAAATTTTTTTTATAAAATCTATTTTGATTTGTACACATAAATTTACAGTTGGGTGTTTTTTAATATTTGTCATTGCGTGCAATTTCAAATTTGTGAAATGAGTGGCTTTGTATTGTTGTGAAATACATTTTATATTTGTGACGTAGGCACAGATGGGTTGACATGTCATGAGATTTACAAAAAAAAATCATATCGTGCCAATGACATGGGGGGACACACTAGTTTACATTACAAATCAGAATGATGTTTGGAGTTGAAGATAAAATACAGCTGAGATTTACCTAAACATAAAGATCTAACGACCCTAGACAATTTCTCATATTTCAATATCTCTTACACTCTTTCAATTTCTCATATTTCAATTTCTCTTAACCCTCACTTACACTCTTTCGTCTCTCCACTTTCAATTTCTCATCTTTCAAGTATAAGTTTATTTATTTTAAAATATTTTTTATGAAATCTATTTTGATTTGTACACATAAATTTATAGTTGGGTGTTTTTGAATATTTGCCATTATGTGCAATTTCAAATTTGTGAAATGAGTGGCTTTGTATTGTGAAATACATTTTTTGTGACGTAAGCACAAATGAGTTGGCATGTCATGAGATTTACCAAAAAAAATCATATCGTGCCAACCACACGGGGGACACACTATCTAATATTTATTATTTGATTTTATATATACAAAACATGATGGTGTTTTGGTTGGGAGATAAAAGACGGTTGAGATTTAACCAAATATATGAATCTAACAGATCACATAGAACTAAAGCATCAAGAGTGCATTAGTTCGATTCTCATGCCCAACATTTTTTATATTTATTTATTTTTCTTCAATTGTTGATGATGGTGGTGTTAAAAACTCAAGGGTGATCATATTTTGACAAGTTTTAAACTTTTATCGTGCCAACGTTACGAAGAATACCCTAGTCTGTATTACAAATCAGGCTGATGTTTGAGGTTGGTGATAAAAGACGGTTGAAATTTATCCAAATATATCAGTCTAATGGATCGTATAGAACTTAAAGCACCAATAGTGCATGGGTTCGATTCCCATATCCAACATTTTTATATTTATTTATATTTTCTTCAATTGTTGATGGTGGTGATTAGGCATGTAACTACAAATGATGAAAACTTAAGGTTGATCATGTTTTGACAAGTTTTAAACTTTTATCATTCCAATGGCATGGGGAATACCCTAGTTTGTATTACAAATCAGAATGGTGTTTGGGGTTGGAGATAAAAGACGATCAAGATTGAAAGTTGGGGAAGATGTTGATAATGGAGATTCATCATAAACAATGACATGTTTGTAAATAAGTTACAAGTAGAAGGTCAAAGGAAATGAATATAAAGGTGAAAAGTTTGTGAAATGCATATGTGGCGGAGAGAGAAATTTTGTGTTTTTTTTAATTATCTATTTAATTGTCGAATTTTAGTAAACATTTTATCGTCATAATCATCTACTTAATTGTCGAATTTTAGTAAACTTGGTATGGTTGAAATGCATTTTTGAAGATCTTTCATTTAAATCAATCACTAATACAAACGCTTAAAGTTTTAAAACAATCATTAATGCAAATGCTTAAATCTATAGGGTTATTTCCCATTTGGCCTCCAATTGTTTGTCTATTCCTATCTGACCCGAATTTGTTCTTGTATTCCAGTCTAACACCCATGACTGTCTGTTCAAGGGTGTTGATTAACAAATTTTATCCAACATTTTTGAAAAAGACAAACTTACTCTTGCTTAATTAATTTTTAACTACTATGAACCCACCCTCACAACTCCTCTCATTCTTTCTTGAATCTCTCTCCTCCTTACACTTCACAAACCCTCAGACTATCTCTTATTCTCTTTAATCACTCTCCTCATCTTCCTCTTCTATTTTTTCTTCCTCACAAACCCTCTCTCACTTTCTCTGTAATCGCTCTCTTCCTCTTCCCCCTTTTTTTTTTCTCCTTCACAAACCCTCCTCTCATTTTCTCGATTCGATTCAACGCAATCCCATGGAGATGGAGGTTTGGATCCAAATCAGCCCAACCTAACCTCGCAAACTCCCTATCAAATGCAAATCCCCGTGCCTTCCCAAACCCTAACCCTAACCACCCCCAAAATCTAAAATTGGGACAAAGAAGATTTGAAAAAGCCAAAGTCATTGTTGGTGCGTTGGTGAGAGGGTGGGTTTGTGGGGAGAGAGAGGTTAAAAAAAAAGAGTGGGTGTGGTGGTAGGAGGAGAAAGATAAAAAAAAAAAAAAAAAAAAAAAAAAAAAAAAAGGAGGGGGGGAGAAAGATTTTAAAAAAAAGGAGATAGAAAAAGATAGTGGTGTTGGTGAAAGGGTGGGTTTATGGGGGGGGGGGGGGGGGGAGAAAAATTCTCATCCTATCCAACAATTTGAGTGTCGAAGGCACGAAGAATACCCTAGTTGAAAACAAATAAGAACAAAAGGGAGATGGTGTTGTTACTTAGTAAGAGAAAAAAATTTGAAAATTGTTTGGAGGCAGTTTTAGTAAAAAATGGTGAT
Source organism: Berberis vulgaris (assembly GCA_963556465.1). Lineage (NCBI taxonomy): Eukaryota > Viridiplantae > Streptophyta > Magnoliopsida > Ranunculales > Berberidaceae > Berberis > Berberis vulgaris. The sequence continues at coordinate 20,973,505 of OY747128.1, read as the reverse complement.
GTCACATAGCAATTGCCTAAGAGCATAGGACATTAGTTTTCATTCCAAGGACCATTCATGTCTGAAGCGACTCAATGGGAATATGTTTGTGTGAGTAGCATCATCCTTAGTCACATATTTCTCCATCTAAGCTTCTCAACAATTCTTTTCCATCTTAAGCTTTTCCATAAGAACTTGTCCTCATTATCTCAAATACTTCTCATCAATTTCCTCCCTCACCTAAATTTTGCATTTACATTAGCTTCACTTTTGATTTGGACAAGCTTCACATTCACATGAATTTCACTTTTGCCATCGAATGCCTTGAATAGAAAAGCTATGGACTAGTTTGCACATAAATTCAAGTTTAGAGCAAGAGTTTTAATTAGGTTCATTTTACATTTCGTTTGTTATGTTAATGTCTCAAAATATGATTTTTCAAACTTTTTCATAGTGTCTGCCTAACAGGCTGGCATTATATGCGTTTTGGACTGTATATTAGCGAGTGACTACCATACTAGCTAACACGATGCTTAGTGCATCATATGTGCTTTCAAAGTACATATTAATGAGTGATCACCATACGTTAGTATGGTGGTCACCAAGTGAAACGTGTATAATTCACTGACTACCATATTAGCTAGTAGCTAGTCACAACTTAGAACCTGCATGTTTACCTAGGGATGGCAATGGGGCGGATTGGGGCGGATTTAAGCAAATCCATCCCCGCCCCGCTGAAAATTGCGGGGATAAAAATCCGCCCCGCATATCCGTTTGGTATTATTTTTCAAAACCGCCCCCGCCCCATACGGATTTGCGGATATCCGCCCCGCCCCGATATCCGCATGAAAATTTCTTTCTACAGTATTACGATTATTTATGCATTAAAAAAAAAACATACAACAAATTTAGAAAAAAAAACATACAACAAATTTAAAAAAAAAAAAACATACAACAAATTTAAAAAAAAAAAATCAGATATCTGATTCTGAATCTCTAATATAAACAAATTACAACAAATTTAAAAAAAAAAAATCAGATATCTGATTCTGAATCTCTAATTACAACAAATTACAAAAAAAAAAAAATCTAAAATTTACAAATGCGATCTAAAATTACAAATTACCAAAAAAAATCAGATCTGATCTGATCGAAATCAGATTTGATCTGAGGTCGAGATCAGATCAGATCTGAGGTCGAGGGATCGAGATCTGAGGTCGAGAGATCGAGATCTCATCAGATCTGAGGTCGAGATCTCATCAGATCTGATGATATCTGAAATCAGATCTCTGATCTGATCTGATGATGTGATGATCTGATCTCGGATCTGATCGGAGATCAGATCGGATCAAATTTGATCAGATCGGATCTGGATCTAAGATCTTATTGCTGAGATCAGAAGGAGAAGGAGAAGGAGAAGGAGATCAGAAGGAGAAGGAGAGGAGATCTGAAGAAGGAGAAGGGGCGATCTCTGTGAGAGGGAGATCTCTCTGCGATGGAGGTAGATCTCGCGGTCGACGCTGTGTGAGGGACCTCTCGAGGTCGACGCAGTAGTGTGAGGGAGGCAGGCAGATAGCGATGGAGGCAGATCTCGCGAGTCGCGGCCGCGCTTGTGCTCTCTGTCTCTGTGTCTGTGAGAGGGAGAGGAGTTGGTGAGGGTGAGGTGAGGGAGGGGAGGAGCGTTTGGTGAGGGTGAGTGAGGGGAGCGAATGAAATGAAAATGTCAAAATGATGAGGGTGAGGGCGAGGGGAGCGTTTGGTGAGGGTGTGAGGTGTGATTTGCGAGTGATTTCTGAAAAAGGTTAATCCTTTATATAGGCGAAGGGTTTTTTTGTAAATTTGTTAGTTAAACGGATATCCGCGGGGCGGATATGGCCAAATCCGTATCCGCCCCAAATAGTGAACGGATATTTTTTGGATATCCGAAACCACTCGAAAACCCATTCAACCATACCCAAAACCGCCTCAAACGGATTGGGTGGGGCGGATATCCGTAAAAATCCGCCCCACTGCCATCCCTATGTTTACCTATCATATATACGTGGTACGCACTTGTTTGACACAATAAAAAGCTTGCATGTTTGATTAACTACCATATATATCTTATGGTAGGCACTAGTTTGACCACAACTTGGAACCTCCACGTTTGACTGATTACGAGATATATCCTCTGGTAGGGTCAAATGGTTCGAATACAACCTAGAACTTGCAATAATTCATTCTTAAATCAAACATCATGTTCGGTGATATCCTCATGTTTATTTTCGTTGGTTTAACAACAATATTTACCTAATCTTTGTTCTTCTTAAAAAAAACTCTTCAACATAAGAATCCCACATCTCTTCATTTTTCAAATTGATTTCACTCTATAGAATCCCATTCAAAGATCTTTGTAGGCATAGTCAAATAGGGTGATTCACTCCATTGTCGGTGATTTCTTGCTTCGAGTAAAGCGATTATCAAATTCAGAATGAAAACTGATTATGAACTCTATAGACTTAGAATTTGGAAAAGCATCAGTTGATCCACAATCAAATACAACTTGTTTGGGCATGAATTTGCACGTACAAGAGTTGAGAACTACTAGCAAAGGTTAGAAATCGACTTGACATTCCAAGTTTTAGCCCGCCCTTTTGAGATTTACCCGTGATGACTTTGCATAGAGAACACTTGGTTATATGACTGGTGTTTGCATTATGGTTGGGCATGTGGTGATCCACTACTTTAGAACATGTTTGAGTGAGTGACTATAGTCGTGCACGATCATTCCAGAATTACGGTTGGGTGAACGACTATATGGTCGAGCACGACCACTATAGACTATGGTTGATTGAGCGAGAGTGTTATTGTATGGTCATGCACGACCATTCCAGAGCTAAGTTCGGGGTGAGCAACTATGTATTTGTATGGTCGTGCACGACCATTCCAGAAAGATGGTTGGGTGAGCGAATGTGCTTTTGTATAGTCGTGCATGACTACTACTCTAGAGTGAGCGACTAACCACATCTTATGGAACTCGTTCATTAATGTCCAATCAAATTTGTTTTTGCAAAATTTCTTTGGATTGATCTACCAATACATCATCATAAGCTTTAACGTGTCTAAAAACTATTAGATTTGTGTTTCTTCCATAGAATACTTGCAACTCCACCACCAATAGAAAGCCTTCACATTGATAACAAGTGCAAAATGGATGTCAAAGTTAACGAAGTAGATTGATTTCAATTGCCGTGAAAGAAAATCACATTGAAAACTTGATAAAGAGAAATTGGTGAAGACTAAGAAGGGGCAAATGAAGTATGTTTGTGGGACGTCTGGGAGTGAAATTTGCCGAAGGGGGGAAAACATTTTATTTGGAAGGGGTGCATTTCAAGTACTTTTTAATATTAATGTCCGTTTATTCAAATCTCACATGACATGGGAAGACCCTAGGAAAGGGATGTATTAGCAGTGATTTTTCAGTGTTTTTAATCTCAGCCATATAATCTGAATCTAACTGTTGAAATGTGTTTAAGTTAAGTGGTGTCCGGGTGAAACACAACTCACAATGTAAAACCATGAAATTCCTATATTACTACAGATAGATAAATAGATGTAGGGGTGGGCACGGTCCGGATCGGTTCCAAATTTGGAGGAACCTAACTCGAACCGTTTACATTTTAACGGATCCGGTCCGGTCTGGATCCCTTCATTTTGATAATTGGAACCGAACCTAACTCGAACCGTTCTAAACGGTTCGGTTCCTATGGTTCCAATCATATTCATGCAGATCATACAAAAAATTGATCCATCATATTCATACAGATCCATAAGAGATCCAATCAAGAACAGAAAAAATTGCATTAAAAAAAAAAACAGAAAAATTCCAATCATATTCATACAGATCATACAAAAAATTGATCCATCATATTCATACAGATCCATAAGAGATCCAATCAAGAACAAAAAAAATTGCATTAAAAAAAAAATAGAAAAAAAAAATTTGGTTCGATCCATAAGAGATCCATCATATTCATACAGATCATACAAAATCATACAAAAGAGATCCATCATCGATCCATAAAAGCAGCCTGAATCACCTAATCTGACCATCATCGATCGATCAAACAGATCCATCGATCCATCATCGATCAACATCCATCATCTAGAAATCATCCATCAACATCATCCAGAAATCATCGATCCATCATCCAGAAATCATCGATCAACATCCATCATCCAGAAATCATCCACCATCGATCAACATAAATCATCCATCATCGATCAACAGAAATCATCATCCATATGGTCGTGAGGAAGGAGTAGATCTGAAGAGGAAGGCGCACTCCATCATCAATCTCCTCGCCACAGATCGGCGCACTCCATATAAGATAGTCTGAAGAGGAAGGAGTAGATTTGAAAAGGAAGGCGCACTCCATCATCAATCACCTCGCCACAGATCGGCGCCCTCCATAGGGTCGTGAGGAAGGAGTAGATCTAAAGAGGAGAAAGACGAGGGGGAGGCGGCCTGCGGTGCGGAGGAGGCGGCCTGCGACTGCTCACTTCTCTTCTCCTCTAAAGACTTGAAGAGTAAAGGAGCTTTGCTAGGGTAGGGGTTGAAAGAGTAAAGGAGCTTTGCCTTTGTTAGACAGTTAGAGGTTAGACTCTTAGTTGAGTTAATTAATTCCATATTTAGGTTTACAACTAATCTGATTTGAAATGGGTTCAACCCGGACCGTTTCGTTTTTAAAAATAGGAACCGGGACTGGACCATTTCATAACGGATTCGGACCAATCCGGACCGTATCTAAAAACTCATCTAGTTCGAGTTGAACCTGCGGATCGTCGACCCATTTACCCACCCCTTAATAGATGTATGAATATCAGTAGGTAAGTGAAGTTACCGGGGCGCTCCTCCAAACCCTCAACCTCAAAATTTCCTTTCATTCTACAACCAAACACGGCCTAGCATTAAAAGACACACCCCTCTTATACACGGTCCAGATTGCTACACCAGTCCAGCATTTACCGAACCTAGAAGACACATCTCTCACCATAAATTATTCCTCGAGCAGCAAGTCATAACATATCTGTCATTAAATGGCTTAATTTGTAAGGACTGGATGATATAAAGGGGTTCTTTCGATGCCCCCCGCGAGCGATATTTCGACAGATTGACTGAATAGAGGTTTTGCATTTCCGATGGCTTCCCTGTCGACGTGGTTTCGGTACATAGTAAACAAGCTCGAGTACTCTGTCAGTCTCACTTGGAAGGTCAGTCGATTTCTTCATCTGGGCTTGTTTGATTTCGTTCTGTTTTTGATCTCTTAGAAGTGTTTGTGTGGTTAATTATATGTTGTGTTGATGAACTAAAGTTTTGATTTTTTGGTCTGGGGTTTTCTTGTTTTGTGCATATTTGATGGGTTTGTGTTGGGGTTTTGATGCTGTGTATGATGGGGTTTTGTTTTGGGGTTGGTTGTTGATGGAAGGGCAGGTTGAGTTGGTGGGGCACTTGTATTTATCAGTGGAGTTTGGTTATGTTGAAAGATATGGAAACAATGTTGGTTGGGTAGGTATTTTGCTGGTTCTTTGATGAATTTGGAAACTTAAGGGTTGCACCCCAAATTTTTGATTTTGAGCCTCTGTGTTAGCTGTCAAGCCTCCTATCTAAAAATATGTTGTAATTTAGAGAGATGCCATCAGGAATATTTTCTCCCACTACCTTTGGCATGCCTAGCCACTTTAGAGAGACGCCAATTGGGTCATACCCTTGGCACTTCCCAACGAAATCCTTAGGCATGGCTGCTCACATTTTGTTTACCTGTGACAGGCCTTGGGCATGCTACTTGGGTCGTCTGGGTTATGTTTTCGGTACTCCCCAAGAAAAGGAAGTAAGAACTCATTTAGCATAAAACATAATAATTTTGGAAATCTATTTTGTTATTTCATCATTAGAAACTTTTCATAAAATGATGTAAGCATGTTAGATTAGTAATTATGTTATTAATATTATTTAATTGGGCCTATTTAGTGGCAACCCAGAATAGTTAGGGTTTTGTTTCAAATTAGGTTTAGGGTTTGTTTTAGAAGTTAGGTTAGTTATAAATAGGAGCGTAGGTTGTTTGTTATTAGTTAGTCGATTGGTGAAAATAATCGTTAATTTACTTTGTCGCTTAATTTATTTTATTTGATTTTCCGCATTATCTTTCAGTTTTCATTATTTCGCAAGTTTTATTGTATCAATTGGTATCGGAGTTGAATGATTCTTATTATTTGATTTGATTTGAAAAAAAAAGTTTTGAAAGAAGAAAAAGATTGAGGAGAAGAAAGAAACAAAGAAACTCACCGCATTGCCACTGCCACATTCACAAATGACCGATTCCTCACCCCACGTCGTTGCAAACAGATCATTGCAACCAATAGAGCCTTCGTTAATCGCAACTAGTCCATCATCATTGAAGTCAGACCGTCAGATCATCGCACGTCACATCCACAAGCCAAAAAGCCATCACTCCAATCACTTCGTCGAGTCAACCTCCATCCGTCGCCATCCCCAACCAACCCAGCCACCCTCTTTTAGCGCCGCGACCATTTTGTCCAGCCTAAGCCCAGTGAAGTCATGGCGACCGCCTAGGCGCGCCTCAAGGTTTTTTCACAAAATTTCGTCTCAAAGTGAGGCAATGCGGTGCAGTGAAATGAGGCGTTCGCCTTGGACCACCTTACCCTGCCTCACTGCCTCAATCGTCTTAGCCAAAAAACTGGTTGTAGTTAGCCTAATTGTAACCCATTTGCAGTCTAATTGTAGCAAAAAGAGGTTGCAACCCACTCTATAATAAGGTTTTATGTTTCTTGGTGTAATATTTGATCATTTTGATAAAAACAAGATAATTCGTTTTTAAGTTTTGATAAATTTGTCACACTTTTCATATTTTTCTGGAAGAAAACATACCATGTTGTAATCAATCTGTGATCATCATCAATCATTATTTTTTATAGCTTAGTTAAATAATTATTATGCTTTTGGAATACCAATAGTGATTATACTTGTGGTTTTTACTAACCATTCCAACAATTTTTTCTAACAAATGTTCAATATTCTCAAGTTTCTATTTTTTCAAGATTATTGATTTTTAATAATTTAGTAGATGTTTGCAAGTTACTTGACACTTATGTAGTGCATCTTTTCGCTATGCTATGCAACATTATTATATTTTCATTTCGATTCTATGTAGTTGTGTCACTTTTTATACATATTTGCTTGTATACTTATCAAAATGATGATGTATACTACTATGCTGGTATGTTTCAATTTATTATAAAAAAAAAATTTCGATTCTAGGTAGTTGTGTAACTTTTTGTATATATTTGCTTATAACACTTATCAAAATGATGTTGTATACTACTATCCGTATATGTTTCAATTTATTATAAAATATTTTTTTATAAAATGTTAAGACCGCCTCGCCTCACGCCTGAGGCGTTTTTAGGCCTGTCCGCCTTGCCTTTGACTCAACGTCTTAACTACAATGCCTAAGCCCCTTTCTTGTTGCAGTCCGTGAACCGAGGAAGAAAATACATTTATTTAAAAACAAGTCCCTACTCTTTATTTTCATTCAGGTCTGTGGCCTGATTTTTTTTAAGTCCGTGGTCCCATTACCTATTTCCACCTCAAGTATTCTGAGGGACGCACCTGTGAGAAAAATTTAAAAAATAAATAAATACAATGAGTGACTCGTATTATAATCCCTATCCATACTCTTATTATTCCTACTCGCACCCATCCTATTCCTCTTCTCCATACGAATACCAATATAGCCTACGTCCAGTCTATTTCCCCGTGGTGTCTTATAACGATTATCCTCCAATTTACTATGTTCCCTCTTACCCTTAACTTTAACTAGTTTGCCCTAATTGCCACCCCACCCCACCCACTGCTGTTAGTGATGTACACCCTACTACCACCACCACCGTATTGCAGGTTGAGACAGATTCAAGTATGTCTTGAAACGAGATTGTAGAAATGTATCGAGAACTGTGCAAGATCGCTATCGACAAGATTCGAGAGCTTAATGCATTATTGGATGCAAATGACCTTGCTCGGATGCATGAAAAACAGGATGAGCCCTACTGTTTGTCAGAGTCCATCCAACTTTTTGAAGAAATTAAGGGCATCGTCGCACACTCACGATTTTTGACTTGTGTGCCATTTGATTTGTGCAACTTCTTTCCCATTTTGAGCAACCAGAGGATGTTCCTACAACGGCTGATACAATCAGTGATGATGGTTTTGTTGATTTGTATTGGGACATTTTTGTGACGCACTTATGCACATACGTCTTCACAGGTTTCTTGCAGCTTTCGGTTCATTGAGTCACCTTAGTTTCTTTCTAAGTTGGTTAACTAGTATTGTGGCAAGTTTCGGGATAGACTACTTCGAGTGCACTTCGCCTTCAAGCTTGAGGACAAACTTCTTCAATTGGGGGAAGTGGATGTAACTGGGTTAGACTAGTAATAATTTTATTAATATTATTGTAATTAGGCTTATTTAGTAACAAACCATAATAGTTTGTGTTTTGTTTCCAATTAGGTTTAGGGCTTGTTTTAGAAGTTATGTTAATTATAAATAAGAATGTAGGTTGTTCGTTCTTAGTTAGTTGATTGATGAAAAAAAAATTATTTTGTTTATTTATCTTTTCGTTTATTTATTGTTGATTTACTTTGTCGTTCAATTTGATTTCTCGCATGATCTTTCAATTTTCGTTATTTTGCAAGTTTTATTCTATCATAAAATGTGAATACATAATCACATATTATGAAGATCATAGATGACCTTATTTAACTCCATTTCAACACCATTTAAAAAAAAAAAGAACAAAACAAAGGATATTTAAGTCTTGAAGATTATCATACAATGATACTTGTTAAGTCTCAAGGAATATCATTTTCTAACAGCAGGTTGGGTATCAACATATATATTCTATCTTGGGTCTCAACATTCCCTTCTCCCTACCCATATTGTCCTTTTTTTTGCCTTTAGTAGATGCATAGTCATGTGCATTCATATTACTTGTATTAAGGCAGAGAAAGTTAACAACCTTTACTTTAGTTTCAGGTAAACCAATAAGCACATGTTTCCGAAATATGTATAACCATGAGCGTATAGCTAACATTTTCACATTTTTTTCCCAAAACAACATGATATTATTTCAAATATGTGAATTACACCATGTTGAAATTATTAAAAAAAAAAAACCCGTTTCTTTACCAAAAAGCATGAACTACACAATATCTAAGCCAAAAAAAGTGTGGGAATGCTTGTATTTCAGTGGTCATTGTTAACCATATAGAATACCAATAAGTTGTATTCATCTCCAATGGGCAAGCTGAAAAGCCAAATTGGGTTTTTATGGAGGTTTGAGGTTGTATTTTCATGCTCCAGTGAAATATCAATGGATTTAAGGTTTCAAGCAAAAAATTGTCATAAAAGAGTATGGGCTTTTTTCATTTGGGTGGAGGTAGACACAAAATAGTCTTGGGCACACAAGACTGTCTTGCGCGCCTAGCCCAAGTCACTACTTTGAGCCTCTTTTGTTTGAACATCCAACGGGTAAATAGTACAAAGACGGTTATCCCCCTCCTCCATTCCAAAACAAATTTGGCCATGTCCTTAAGGTTTTATTGGATGGCCCATTGGAGCACATCCACTCTCAACCTCAAATGAGTTCACCCTTTTAAGTTTGAGGTTGAGCACTCCACATGCTTTTAAACCACAAAAATGGTGAAAAAAGAATGGAGGAAGGGAGAAAGGGGAGGGGGTAACTTGTGAACTGCCACCACATCCATGTCTCAAAATCACGGGGAAACAACTTTCTAAGGGGGAATAATATTCTAGGTGCAAAACTCAAGAAACATAACTATCTCCATCATGGGTTAGTAGAATAAAAGTTTTCCCACTACTCTCTTATCTCCACTATTTTATGGTTTTCCATACAAACACACCGTTAAATTCTTCTTTGGCCGTGGTTAATAGGAAGTAAAACTCTTTAGGTTTAGGGTTAATGGGGTTTGTGAAGATATGTCGGGACAGAGAATATAAAGGTTACTAGAAAGATTTTTTTAGTGTCTTTGTTTCATCTATTGAAGCTGTACTAGTATATTGTTACCATGCAAATAGAAAAGATATCAAAGCATAAATACAGCAGTAGGATTCTAAGGTGGTTGTTTGCACTTATGCTAGCTTTTATAACTTGTTCCAAAAAATCGTTCACTTTTAGTTTATAACAAAAAACTAAAAATGGCGGATGATGAATAACTGTCTCAGACTACCAGTCTTTTTCATTGTTTGATTGATGCTTCCTATATTTCTATTCTTGCTATGTTCTCTCTAGTATTACACTCTTGTTGACTGACCATCTCTTTAGATGTGGAAGGCTTAGAATTATCCCTTAAGCTTCCTGAGCAAGTTTTATTGTGATGCAGAATTATAAGACTGGTCAAATCACGGACAGAAACTTAGGTGATGCTGTCTGGAAAAATGTATTTCAAGGAAAGTTAACGTACTTGCATTGGAATAAAGGAGGAGAAGAGATGACCCCTACGATAGGAAAACAAGGAGGAACTCTGCTTGTTCGCAAACTTCCAGATGTGGATCCAACGTAAGCTCACTTAGCTGATAGTATGTATCATATTCTGTATGCACATTAATAGAAGTACTTTTATTGTTATTTAAGTTTTACTCAGGATTAACTTTTTCTCTTGATATCATATGTAGAAGTTCTAATCTTCCAAATCATTGACGAAAGCTTTAAAATTAAACTGCCATTCTAGATTGTTTAAAGTTGAAAAATAATATTATAATAATAAAAAGTTGATTAATTCTGAGGACGATCTTAATAATGAAGAGATCATTGTCACAAAAAAAATCAGCATTAGCATTACCGTCATCATCAGATAATCTTAAAGCATCCTGTATAAAATTTGCGTATACGCATATAAATAGAATTCTACTATTGCCCTGGTTTTTTTTTTTTTTTTTGGATAAACTGCTGAATGCTACCTTTTGTTAGTGCTCAGTTAGGAAGCATATGGTTGTTAGGATGACAATTTAAACGTAGTAACGTTTATATCTTCAAATAGAACTCTTTATACTTGTGATTGTTGATTGTTTTGATGTTTCTTTATATTTGTGATGTTATTTCTAATGTTCCCTTCGTTCCTCAATCGACATCAAACCAATTATTATTACACACCACTTATTACATGAAAATTTTTCATAAAAAAAGATTAAAAAAATCTCTATTGGCACCATCATAGCACCTCAGGTACTCAGGGTGCCTCGGCTAAGGCAAAAAAAGTGCCATACAGAAGAGGCAAGGCATTTTTTTTAGAAAGTTTGCGCTTTTACAGCCCTAGCGGCGCCGCTGACAACATACTTATACATGATTCCACATCAATGCTAAAATTTCTTTCTTTTGGGATGATTAATACAAACTTCCAAGCAAAGAAAATCATTCATTGCCTTCCATGGCATCACATAAAGGACCCTACTTAAATTGTTAAACAAGAAGGATAACGACCGGCTCGTTGTTTGTGAGGGAAAGGGGAAAGCATCAATGGGGAGGTGGTGTCTAGAATGAGAATCTAGACAAAGGTTTTGTATTTACCCCTTTTCCCAAGTTGGCTCATTATTTTGTTCCAATAGATTCTTCCCATTACTACTCAATCTTGGTGTCGAGGAAAGGAGTGCTTCCAAGGGGGTCCCTCTTTAGAGGGTCGGACATTGATATGACATGCCGGATGTGTGATTCCTTTGTGGAAAGCTTTTCATTTGTACTTTCATCTCAATTGGTATAACGACATTTGATGGCATTTTATGTCTCTCTTTTGTATTGTGATAGCACCTTTGTGAGGTGCCCCCTATGCTTGTCCAAATAAAAATTCTTATGTTGCTCTTTGCCAATTGTTGGGTAGTTTGGAAGATTGGAATGCAAGGATTTTCAACTTGGATTTTTGAGGGATTGTCATGGAATTGTTATTACTCTTTGGTGTAGGGTCTTCCTCCACCAACCTTTCATGGGCCTTCTTTTGAATCATTACATGCCAATTTAGTACCATTTTTTTTATTGAGGCCTTAGTGCTTTTAAGACTGCTGTCCTGTATAATTTTTTTTAGGTCTACTAATGATTTTCCTTGGGGCGTTGATTTATTTTTTAATGTTAATTGTAATTTTTCCTTTCCATGGAATACATAAAATAGTGTGAACAAAGTGGTAGTGACGAGAGGAAGGAGGGGGGAGTGAGCATATAATTTATGAACTTCCGCCACCTCTTTTCTCCTTGAATCATCGAAAACTTTGGAGGGCTAAGATTATTTTTCCATGGAAAACTTAAGAAAGTGGCTATCTTCAACATCATGGATTAAAACTTTTCTCACTCTCTCTTCGCCACTATTTTCATAGTGTTTCATGGAACAAAAAAATAAATGAAATTGCACACCATTAAGAAAATGATTGGGCATAAAATTTTCTTTCGGAAAATGACTTTTTAAGGCCTACTTTTTTCACAAAATAGACTATTTAGATACCGTAGTTGATGTAATGACTAATTTGTGTCTACTTTTATACTTTTATGACCAACAATGAATCTTACCTACATCTTTACCCTTATAGACAAATAGAAAACCTGATTTTATACATTTATGATTAATAATGACTCTTTTATTAATTATTCTAATTATGATCCACCAACTGGTGTTTGGATAAGACTATATAAGTTGATGATTTTTTGCCTATTATTTCTACGACCAATCTCCAAAACATATCTAATGGAGCTAGAAGAATTATCACATTTTTCTTATTGCTTATTTATTACAACTATTACTATTATTATTATCATTATTACTTACTGCCATTATTATTATCATTATTACTTACTGCAATGATCAATATTGTTTTTTGTTGTTCTTGATAACCTCCTTATTCAAATGTTACTTGTTGAAATTTTTTTGGTACTTTGATGTATCCCCAATAACAGGTAGTCATCCCTATCTGTTCAACAAATATTAATCTTTGTAAGAAACAAAAAACTTGAGTATTATTCATGTAGCTTAATTTTCTTGATTTTTTTACAGTTCAAGGTTCGGGGATAATAATAATAATAATAATAATAATAATTAAATGAATAAATAATAAGAACAATGTGATACTTCTGGATCCATTAGATATGTTTTGGAGAGTGATTGTAGAAATAAAAATGTAAAAAATCATCAACTTATATATAGCCTAACCCAACTGGCAATTGGTTGGTCATAATTAGAATTATTAATAAAAGAGTCATTGTTGGTCATAAAAGTAGATTGGTAAAAATGTAACTTTATGTACTAATCTAGATTAATAAAATAGTCTTTGTTGGTCATAAAAGTAGGCACAAATTAGCCATTACATCAACTACGGTATCTAAATGGTCTATTTTGTGAAATAGTAGACTTAAAAGTCATTTTCCAATTTGCTTTTGCGCACAAATGGTGGGTTTGTGGCTATGTAAGAGTATGTGGTAGTTTCAAAATTGATAGCACCCACAAGAAAAAAGTTACCAGTTCACCTGCAGTATCCACCAAGCTTTCCTTCCCTCTTTGTTTGGAAATAATGTTTTCTGGATGAAGGAAGTGCCAACCTGGGGTGAATTTCCTTTCGTGGGTTGTCGGTAATGGACCACCTCTTAAAGAGAGGGTTTATCATTTTGAACAGATGTAGTTTGTGTGAAACTGAAGAAACTATTGATCGTCTCTTCTTGTCTTCTTCTCCTGCTAGTGCTTTCAATAGGTTTGTCAGTCCATTTGTTTGGAAGCTTCTACCTCAGTACCAGCAGCAAATATTTTTCTCCAGGTGGCTTCCAAGTGTCTTTGGGGTGGTTATTCAATTAGGGGCAGTTGGCTTTGTAAGAGGGTCCTCTTAGCAACTATTTGGGTCTTATGGAAAGAACATAACATGATACCAGACTATTTGCAAAGACGTCAAAGCATTAGTTTGGTATTGGAGCAACATGTGGGGGTATCATCTCTATCATGGATCTTTGTTCTTGTGTTTTTTATTGGGATAGCTTATTTTCTTTGTCATGGCGTGCTGTATATCTTCTTCCCTTGTGATCCCTTCCTCTTCCTTTGCAACCCTCTCAGTCGCAATGGCTGTTCTATGTTATTATCAAATTAACAAATCTTTGCTCATTTGTTTGACTGATAAAATAATAATAAAAATAATCTGGTGGTATCTGCATAGGATTAGTCATCTATATTTCAAGGTCCCCAAAGTAGTATTTTCCCAATTTTTGACTTCAGCCTTCATAAGATTGAACTTCTGCCATTATTTATGACAAGGCTCATAAGATAGCAAAGGTGAACAGTTACTGCTCCGCTATTCCCAGGAACTGTTCATGTCACAATTCACACATAGCATTTTAAATTACAAACAAGGTCGCTGTTAAGCAGGACTACCTTCTGAGAGAATCTGTATAGGATTTGTTGGTTGTTAGATCAAGTGAATTCAGCTCCACTAGTAGCTAAATCAATCAAATCTACTCCTTTATAACATCTTCGAGTGCTATCAGATGGTTTTCATCACAATTCTACCTTTTGAATAAGAATCCCCTCTAAACAACAACAAAAAGATCATCTTCGCAACTCTTCAGTTTTCATTAGAGGTAAAGAGGGACTATGAAGAATCAGCTTTCGCATGCGACTTGTAACTTGTCAGTTCAGGGTTGTAAAGTTAGTTTGCCATGAGAGTTGTCTCTGATACTACTGGAAATATTGAGATGAATATTATATATATATATATATATTGGTCTACTGTTTAGTCTATGGGCCTAGGCTAGTAGCCCGTAGGGTTGTATTTAGCTTCCTTAAGAGCATACACTATGGAGATAACATTTTTAACCTATCAAATAGCAAACGAAGTTCATCCAAATAGCAAATGAGGAAGAACCCCACCATGGTAGAATAACAAATGTGAATCAAAAGAAGGAATTTTCCTGGATGAGCTTTGGCATGTCATCACCAAAGAATTTCATTCAAGGAAAACTTATTTTCAAAATGTGATTTCCAGTTTTATCCCACAAAGTTTGGTCATTATACTAGGTTTTCTTTCTCTCCACTTTTTAAAAGTATGACGCGTGACTATTGTTATTCTTTTGATAATTTTATGGCAAAAGTTTATGCTATTGGGTTCAGTTTGGTGTTGGAAGAGCAAATTTAACCCTCCCATGGTAGGTGGTTCTGGAGAGCAAATTGTGATTTGTTCTCTCCATAGTGGATGCTCTAAGAAGCCACTTAGTATTCGTTTTCTATTTTAAGATGTTTCATTGAATTTGAAGAAAGATCCATTGATCTCCATTTAGAGATTTAGTTATATTTCCTTCAATTATCAATTTTTTGAATTTATTTCCAGTATTTTATTTTTTATTAGATTAGTTGAGTTGTTGTTTGGAGAACATTAGGCACTGAATGTTTTCTGATAGAAACTGATTAGATCATTAGAACATACCATTGGGCAGCCAAGTTCCTAGTCCCACTTACAAGAAATTGTGTTTTGTTCCCCCTCCTCTCTCTTGGCATTAATTTTTGTCTATAACTATTACAAACCTGTTGGGTATTCCTTGGCAGCATGCGATGTTTATTTCAGTAGGTTCTTTGGAAAAAATGGTTCTTAGCTGGGGAGATCGGAGAATAACATATTTAAGCTACCTGCTGTAGCATTCAGAAGAACAAAGCTGGAGTTTTGAAGATGGGGTTTGTAAGCAGTCTGATAATGGAGTGAGCCCATGAGCAGTATCATTGATATCGTGCAGAAGTTTATCCTTCTTGAGGTGGTCTTATGGAGAGCTAACTTACCATTCCAGGATTCGTTCTTTGTGTCAATAGGAGTGCCATTAGTCAATGTATTGGATTTTTCGAACTCTGAATCCACTTGGATTATCACCCACAAGACCTGAATCCCAATGGAATGCCAGTCCTACTACGGCCCCCAGTATAGAATTTGAAACTAAACTATACTATGCATCATTCGGGCTTCTGTTGGACCAGATTTAACAAAATTCGTGTCCGAACTGATAAGCTCTCAAGTTTTATTTTTTAAGTTTTTACATCTGAAACTGATCAGAATCTGAAAAAGTCAGAACATTTCAACGAATCAATTTTCGGATGTGATCCTAACCTAGGGAAAGGAGTGAAAGCCTCTTTCCCTTGCAGAAGTCTGTGAACTAGACTACCTTCGGACTAAAATCAAGGAACCGAAGGTGTTGAGACTAAAAGTAACCCTTTTACATTGAAAGAGAAGTCTCTGCACCACCTAGGCAGGGAGCCACTGGGCTGGGGAACTCCAGTTCACAGAAAATTTTGATCCATTGACAGCCCTATCTTCGAATGCTCTCTTTCATGTTTACTTTTAGGCCGTTCTTTTTTTTTTTTTCTGTTGCAAAATTGTGCTACTTCCCCCAGGGACAACTGTCGAATATTATGCATTATTCTTAGTATTCCTCCATGTTAGTCATGATTGTTTTTGCCTCTGTTACAGACGTGTTTTGGTTGGTGATGTTGTTGTGGTGAAAGACCCCGAGAAACCAGATAACTATCTTGTTAGAAGATTAGCCGCTATTGAAGGTTACGAAATGGTTTCTACTGATGAGAAAGATGATCCCTTCGTTCTTGAGAAGGATAAGATATGGGTCTTATCTGACAATGAAGATTTGAAGCCTAAGGTACATGCTTACTAATTATCCTGAAATAGATTAGATTCAACAGAGTACATGAGGAGCTTATAAGATGCAGAACAAACACACACATGCATGCACACACACAAGTACGCACACAAAGGTTTATTTAACAGGGAGTACACAAGCTCGCTGAATGTGTTCTCTATGATCTTGCAATACCGTGAACCTGATCCTAATTCATATTCAATAGACCCTGATAAATAGTTTAACTTATTTTCATCTTTGCTCAGGAAGCCAAGGACAGTCGGACATTTGGCCCCTTTGAGATGACAGATGTTGTTGGTAGAGTCATATATTACTTGCGTAATGCTGTGGATCATGGTCCTGTACAGAATCAGTAAGTATCCCAGCCTATCTCAATACATATTTTTTTCCCACCTGTGTTTCCATTCTGCTGATAATGGTGAACTCTCTGTTTCCTCTTTTAGTCGAGTGAGCATGCAGCGGGATTCTTCAGTGATTGCAGTTGAATTGGATGTTGATGAGATGGCAAAGAATCACAAAGCGTAAAACGTTGAGCTTGTAGATTGAAAACAAAGAATTTAGCTCGCTCTCGGTCTCACTTTTCTTTATCAGTTCTGCTAGCCAAGCCCTCAAGAGAATAAGTGACAGATGAACCTAATTGGTATTCTTCAGGGATGATTTATTATTGTTCAACCAGGTGCATGACAGTGAATGAGGAATCAGGCTTAATGCTATTTTGTTTGTAACTGAAGAATAACCAGATTATTTTAGTTGTAGATTTCATTCTGAAACTTTGTCTAGTTAGAGCGTAATGTATCGTATGATGAGGGAAAAAAAATAAAATTGCTTACTTAGTTTTACTCGCCCTTGGCAAGGTTATATACCAGTTTAATCAGTCATGTTCTGTTGTTTTCCTTATGACCACTCGCCATCAAAATCTTTTTGAATGACATTGAGATGGGCTATTCACTGTGTTTGATTTATAAACACCCAGTAACAAATAATTCAGAAATTAAAAGTAGGTCGATAAGAGAGGATAGGAAAGGTGAGAGTTTGGTAAATCACTGTTTCATGATGGAAGATCTTTGGCGTCGCTAGTGCAATTGATAGAGGCATGGGCGTTTCAGATGGTTGCTATGCATCTCGAGCCAAACCTTTATGCAATCCTGTCTTCTGTTTGTGTGTGTTCCGTTTCGGGATTAAAACTAATTAGAAGGATGGGGCGACCATCCCTCAACAATTACATAAAACATAAATTAACGCCATAAGAAAAACCGGTGCAATACATGATTGCTAAGTTGTTCAAGTAGATGAAGATGCATTTGTAAGGTTGGTTTATGTGCCATCAAGAATTCTGATTTGGTAGGGTGGCAGTGGAAATGCAGTGCGTTTGAAGATGCATATACTTGATCTCATGCCTTCTTCATTGTTTGAAATTTAGTTAAGCCTTGCTCATTGTTTCACACCTGATCATGTTCCCTGTACCAGTCTACATTACATATGGATTTCACATTGACTTTTGCATATGCGAATTCGATACAGAGTTTTAGAGGTTTCAAATCTTGGTTGTGGGTCTAAAGAATGAAATTAGAGGGTCTTCAAGCTTGACTGCAAAAGACTTGCTTATGAGAACTCTTGAAGCTATTCAGCCCATGTTTGCATAGGTTTGTTCTAAGAACTACAGTTCACGTTGTCATTGTATGCTAATCTGGTTAGTGAAAAGCTTAATCTATGTTGAAATATGATTAATAGGGTGGACAATTATAAGAACTATTACAATCAAACTACACATAAGAGAAAATATATAATAAGTAAAAAGAGAAAACAGAAGATGTGAAAATTCAAACTGACCACTTAATCCATGTTTTACACCATTTGAACCATCTATCAAACTCCACTCATGACAGTATAGATGGAACAGTAAAAACAGCCAACAAAACCACATCTAGACATCTGCAGTCACCTCTGAGAATGAAGATTACCTAATCTTTGCCCAGGAGACCGAACTCTTGGTAGCTTTTGACAGAATCAACAAGGGTTTCTTCCAAGGGCCTGTATCTCCATCCCAACTTTTGCAGTTTTTCTGAACTCATCTCTTCTGCTTCTACCTCAGTAAAACTGCCAAAAATAAAAGAAACTTAATACTGAGACATACAACAGAAATAAAAGGTAGCATTCATTCCGCTAAGGTAGTCACTTCAATAGCATAAAGTTGTGACGAAATGCCAAATTTCTGAATACTCTAATTATTAAACCAACTGCATGTTGTATGTTGCTAGTATGAGGCCAAGATTAGTAAGTTGACAAAAATCTGACTAATGTCTTGTACTCCTACAAACTCACTCTCATGGATATGAGATGCTTAGATGATTTCTTCGTCATAGATTCAGAGATTGGAATTTTCAATGAATATAGATTCAGAGATTGAGTAAAAATGAGAAATTTTCAATGACATTATTCTTTTCAGTTACCATAAAAATCATCAATTCATCTTGGTTTGGTAAAATTAGAAAAATAAAGAACCATGTTGGTCCACTCAATGTTGGTGTATACATTAGTCTGGTTACATTGTTAGATTTAATCTGATTGTGAAATGAACTTGGTACTTGGGCTATCATGAAAAAAGTTTTAATCCTTTTCATCCACAATGAAGATCAGCTGCATGACATGAAGTGAAGATCCACTTGATAGCATTGAAAAATTTCCTTGTTTTATTTACCACATTAAGATGTCGAAACAAGTAAACTCACCTCTTCGGATAATTATAATTAGGAAAAAGCTTTCTCAGCTTCTGGACCAAATCTCTTGCCCTTATCAAGTGTGCTGCACATATATATCTTCCTTCAGCGTCAGGCTTCTCATATGTCAGCAGCAGTGCATCAGCAACATCACGGACATCTACCATAATACGTACTTTGTTTTCCATTGTCTCTAGCCCATCTGGTTTCATAATTCAAAAAGAAACGCCCATCAAAGAGATGTAAAAATATACCTTTGGAATGTCTAGATGTAAATCAGTGATGCCTGACATCACCAACCTCCATCACCACAACTGTAAATAATGTTTAAGTTTCATGTCTTATATATCACTCTCCATATATTCCAAGCTCTAGAATCAGATTTGGACTTGAAAGAGGGTATTCAGACTGGTTTCAAAATATGGTTCAACAAATTGCTTCACGTGAGAAATATGGACAGCAAACATAATTACGTTTCATGGAAAAGAAAAAAAGAAAAAAAAAAACTAGAATTTATTTCTATCTTTTGTTTTTTGATGCTTGAGTTAGCAATTTCCCACTATGACTAAAGGCATTCTGTATGTATGTAAGAAAATAAACAGAGGCACGCAAAGAGAAATACAATATGTATACACGCATGAGGGAAACGGACAGCTATGGTACAAGGAGAAACCTTTCAAAATCTTGACGAGAACCAAGCTACTAGCATTCATTGTGGACTGCAGCATCGGTCCAATTACTAGGCTAGGGCAAACTGCTACAACATCGAGATTATTTTTATTGGCATACTCGAAAGCCTCCATTTCTGCTTCTGTTTTGGCAAGACAGTACCAGTTCTGTCACATAAATACAAATTGTAATTAGTATCTAGCAATCACAGATAGAAGACAGATGAATTAAGTCACCTTGTCATTTGTTGGCAGCGATAGATAGAAACTGGGAGCTTAGTTATAGCTTATGGGTGTATTTGATCGCGCAAAATGATTAAATGAGTAAAAATTAGTCTAGCTAGGTTGAAACAATTAATGTGGTGGTTTTAGCTTTTACCACAAAAGCTGGATTCAAACCAGATATCTTAGAAAATAGTGATCCAGGAATTATTAATTTGAAATCAACCAGAAAAATGACTGAAGAAATTGGTGAAATGATGATGGAGATAGGTAAGGGTTAGGACTTAAGAGCTCATGAGAGTGGCCAAACATTAGGTCTGGCACATAAATCATGATGGAGCATGCATAGCTGTAATTCATAAATATAGACAAACTTAGAACACTTGGGACGTGATAATGAAAGAGGGTGTTCAAAGCTCAACTTGATACTATAAACTCCAATAGTTAAGAAAGCGAGTGAAGTGACCCAGTTTTAGGTGGATCACTAGGGAGTTGGGTAGATTTGAAGAAATGACAAATGTGAGAAATTATGGTGTGGGGTTTTAGGTTGGGTTATGGTACAAAATGGAAGGGAAGATAGTTAGGATGAGAAATGGCAGCAAACATGCAGCTTCCCTATCTTCTAACACCACTTGAGGAAAATAAGAAAGAATCAAACATGACGGCATAAAATTACATTTCTAGATTTATGTGAACCCTAGATAGTGTCACTCCTCCTTCATCCCTACATTCCCATAGAATGAGATTATATCAACCAAACATACCTTAAATTAACACTATACTTCTAATAATCAGTTACCTTAGTTTCTCGGCAGTATTCCTTGTTGGACCAACATGCCTCGTCCATTACTTGATCCTTTGGAAATTCAGGATTCATGCCGACAGCAGCCACAGAAGACACGAATACAACTCTTTTCACCCTTGCTTCAGAGCATGCCTTGAGAACATTCAAAGTACCTGTTACAGCAGGTGCAAGAATATCCACCTGCAAGCAAGTTCTTTTAGATCATGAAGAGATTTGAATAGTAAATTCAAGCATCATCATCAGGTGGATTACATATATGAACACAACGACAAAACCCAAATAATAAGCTAATAAAAAAAAAATTATGCATGAAGAAAAGAAGAGCATGTAATAACGAATCAAGCGAGAGGAAGTGCCAGTATATCAGTGCCAAGCATGACAAACAGAGTTGATAAGATCCATCATTACATTGCTTCCACAGTGTTAGGAACACAGTTATCCAATTCCCCAACCACCCATCCTACCTGTGGTTTGGAAGCTTAGATCCAAAACGTGGTGCGTTACCACACCAATTGACTAAGTGGTTCAACTACAAAATTGAGGAAAATCAATATAATATCTTTTAATCAATATTGAGTTTGCTTTCCACCCAAAATTTACTAGATTTTAGTTTTTCCATCAAACAAACATAAGATCATTGTTGGAATTCGAGTTCTTTGTTTGAATATGTAAAACCCTTTTCATTCCTTCGCAAAAAATTAAAAATACTCACAACGTGAAATGCATTAGACATTTTTAATATAAAATATATTTTTTTAAATTTAAGTATTTGTATTGATTATTGGTTTTGTTAGAAAAATTTTCAAAAATGCATTTCAACGATATCGAGTTTACCAAAATATGACAACTACATAAATAGTTATGACAACGAAATCACAATATTCTCTCTCTACCACATGTACATTCACCAATTTTTTCATTTTCTTTACCCTTCTATATGTTTTATATTTACAAATATGCCCTTATAGAAAATGAATCTCAACCCTCAACATCTTTCCCAACTTTCAATCTTAGCCATTTTTTTTATCTCCAATTCCTTATGATTTGATGTTTGTCCTACTATGAACTGTAAGACAGATAAGTCAAAGCTCATTATAATAATAGATAACCATTTAGAGTTTGAGACTGTGAATCACAAGAAGTTGCAGCCGTCAAGAATTGGGTTATGAAGAGGAGGATGAGTGAAATTGTGAGAAATGAGAAGTTGGTGAACTAGTTTACATTATGCTTTGATGTTTTTGTTGCTGATTTATCATATTTTCTTTTGTTTTTAACAATTTGCAAGTTACTTGAAACTGATGTAGTTCATCGTTTTGCTATGCTATGCAAGTTTATTATGTTTCCATTTCGTTTCTAGGTAGTTGTGTAGTTTTTTGTACATATTTGCTTATGATACTTATCAAAATAATGATGTATATCACTATGCTGATATGCTTCAATTTCTTATAAAAACATCTCTAAAAAAGTTAAGATCGCCTCGTGTGACTAAGGCGTGCGCATCGCTTTGCACCTCCCGTGTGCCTCGCCTCCGCCTCAACCTAACTGCAATGCACAAGATTTTCCCATGATGGAAATAATATTCCTAGAATTGTTTTTTGAAATGCCTAAATATGGAACCATGTGAGAGATACATATCATTACATTGCGTTTATATTTAACTCAGCATATTTTGTATTATGGAACTGAACTCTTATCTACATGGGAAAGATAGATAAGAGTAGCATAGGATACAGTAGCATGGCTCCATGAACTCTTTAACCTCTACTAGGTTATTTTACGGAAAGATAAGTTTCAGCTTTGAAAGTATTCGTACCTCTGGATTTGTGGTAGTGCTTGATGGAACAGGGCATGCAACATGGAACACTCCAGTACATTCTTGGATTGCTGCACAAAGTGAGTCGTAGTTTAGCAAGTCTGCCTTGAAGAGTTTCAAGTTCTCCAAGGCTTTCTTGAGCTTCATCAAGTGACCGTTCTTCTTTTCATCTCCTGCACAGGTTCTGGAGGGTTAGTGCAGAACATTGATGAAAGACTTCGTTAAAATTACAAAACCATATAAAAGAATGAACATTATTTCCTAAACAAACTTAACATGAAATCTATCCATTTTCACCAATTTAAAGAATGTTTCCATCAAAAAAAGTTTCAAGCCAAACTACCCAAGTCATAATTTAAGCAGAGAGGTTTGCATTGTTGATCTTATGCTTTGACACTTCACTAAATTTAACATCCTTCTCAACTTTTGGTTGTCCATCATATTTTCATTATACGTTAAGAACTTTCCAGTATCCCACTAAAGAAAGTAGCATAAACACATATACCTCTTCAGAGAAAAGGTAAAGCAATCAAAACAACTAACCTTCATCTACAAGAAACTATTCTGGAAACCAATGAACAAAAAACTTGGATGTTATGGTGAATTTGGTCTATTCACTATTTTGTGGATAATTTATGTTCCTTATAAAGCCTGTTTTGTGGTTGAATTCAAAAAACATAACCTGAACTACTATATTTTCGTTCACATAAACAGCAATAAGAATTAACTGTGTTGGGTTAATCCTGTAAACTCACATGTTTATCAGACAGCTTAAATGGCCTCATGTCACACCAACCCCTCTTTACATGCTTTGTTCAAGTTAGGTTTCCTCGACATGATTAATGAATGTGTCGGCTTCAGGTTTAGTAAGATTAAGCACAGCTCAATTTTAACAGAATATGAACCTAACTAATAAGACATGATTGGACCCAACCCATCATCAGGTCTATCTATTTAAAGAGCATCTTTAAGGTTTCGCATATCGGTTTCTTTCTAATTACATCAATTTATCTTTGCATTTGGAATTGACAAATCCATGGATCACTAATCCATTGAATTTTCTTCTTGAAGAAAAGTTTTCTAATGCTTTGGGTACCCTAAGAACAATCAATACTTGGAAATTAATCTCCTGAACAATAATTAGCATTTACATAATTACTTGAACTAATTTGAATCAAATCTAAAATCAATTACTTCATTTTGTTCCAAAATTTCATCTTATTAACAACACCCATTCATTGATTCCTTCTTAGCTTCATCAGATATCATCAAATACAACAAAACGAGTTGAAAAAACTACAAAGACAGATAGAAAGAAAGAAGTTTATACTTGGGTCTCTAACGGTGCCATGAACGATGTAACCCTTTGAGAGGAGAAGCTTGACGAGCCAGGAGGCGACATACCCACCTGCGCCTGTAACACACACCCTTTGCTTCTCTTCCGCCATTAACACAGTAGAGGTACAGAATTCTCGAGTGGGTTTATTGCCCTGAAAGTGTCTGATTAAATGGCTAAGTAGAAAATTGGTCTGCGTAGAGAGGGTACGTGGCGTGAGAAACCACTTGGAAGATTGTCTCATATACGAGCACAAGTGATGCTCCATGCTAAATGCTGCTTCGTTTATGTGGTAGAAGAGTGTAGAATACGCGTTCAGTTTGAAGGATATTTTATTTGACCCACATTTAAATTCGATGGCATTGGCATCCACAAGTGCTAGGCGTCATTGATGATAAAACACATTCGAATTGTCAATCGGATGAGACAATAAAATGTCAGAGGAGTTAATTTAGATGATTAGGAGACAATATTGAATGCAATCAATGCAAATTATGCAATACAATGCTCAGTGTTCCCCATTCCATCCTAATTCTTGATGGCATTTTTGTTAATTATACGAGAAAATTTGAGAATCCTCCTCCCACGACTTTTAATTCCAGCTCGTTCAAGAGCTCAATATCATCACACGACTTTTGTTACCGTTAGTTGTCATTTTTTCTTTTGTATTTTGATGTTTGCTTTCCAAAATGCGCGACTTTAAAAGCTTTGATACCACTGCACACTTTTCAGACACTTTAAATGGAATAGTTTGTAATCTTGTCCAGTGTCTTTCATGGGGTTTATGGTTTCGAGGATGCAAAGTTGGCTGGGATGTTGTGCGTTTTTTGAGCTCCACTTGAGGATTTGGTCTTTGTCAGTTATGTATATTTGATTCTATGCAAGTTTGAGGCATGAGTTGGATATGATAGTAATATAGAGTACTTCAACAAGAGCATCAATTCATTCCCTGCTGAGGGAAAAAAAAAATTAGATTAAGTTTGGTTGGATAGGGTAATTTGTATGAACCATTTGTGGATGAGTTCTCCTGCTACCCTATGAAGAAACAAAATCATCCTACTTGACTACTTGTTGAAAATCAACACCAACTACAACCCTCTAGAGAAAGTAATTCTTGCTGTCGAGGTTTTGGGCGAGGAAATGAGCGAGGGGAGGGAGGTGGCGGGGTGGGAGCCGTTCACCTCCCTCAGGATGCGCGCGCGAAAAGTCAACGCACGCATCTCGAGGAAATTGAACGGCTTCCACCCCTCCACCTCATTTCCCTCGCTGGTTTCCTCGCCCAAAACCTCGACATTTAGAATTTCTGTCAGAAAATATACAATCCTTCTACGTATCGAGGGAGGAAACGAGGGAGGGAGCGAGGATGCTCCCTCGCACGTGATTTTTATGCGGGATTCAACTTTTCGTCCAGCAAAATATTTTGGCTCCAAAAGTGAAAAAATCCCCAAAAGTGAAAAAACCCTAGAATTTTCGATTTCTCTCCAAATCCCACTCTTTCTCTTCTCCCTCCATTGCCCTATCAGTTCTCTCCAAATCAAAGCTCCATCGACCTCATCTCCTTTCTCAATCTCTCCCACAAACCCTAGACCTAGCAAAGCTCCCTCGCCATGTACCTCTCTCGACTCCTAGCAAATCTTAAAAACCCATAAAGTTTCCTCCTTTCTCTTCTTCCCCATGAACCCAAAATTCCCAACTTGTTACCTCCATTAACAACAACAACAACCCTCCTTTCTCTTCTATGGCTCCTTCACTTCTTTAATAACTTCACAACTTTCCATCTTTCTTTCTTTCTCTCTTTTGGGTTTTATTTCTTTGGTTTCTTTGTTTCAAAGATGGGAGCTTTAATGATCAAGAAGATAGAAGAACAAAAGCCAGAGCAGGAGCATAAGCAATTGGTACCACCAACAAATTTTTCCCTGATTGAGAAAGGGATTTACAGATCTGCTCATCCAAATCCCACCAATTTCTCATTTATTGAAACTCTCAATCTCAAATCAATCATTTACTTGTGTACTGAACCCTACCCCCAAGAGAATTCTAAGTTTCTTGCTGAACATAACATCCATCTTTTCCACTTTGGCATTGAGGGCACCAAGGTATAATTTGTATCCATTTTATATGTGATTTCAATGTTGATTATTGAAACCCATTGTTTGATTTAGGTTTTTATGGATTGGGTTTGCTTTAGATTTGGGTTTTACCCATCATTTGGTGTTTGTGCTTATTTTGATGATGATAGTTGCTTTTCTGTTTGTCATTGATTGTATCTTGTCTTGTTTGTAGTTTCTTAACTTTAATTTAATTGATTGTGAAGTTTTGAGGTGATCTGGACTTTAATGTTAGGTTTTGCTTATTTGTTTTTCTAAAGAAATTGACGCTAAGGTTTGGATCATTTTGAAGCAATAATCAAAACTCAATGAAAACCCAATCACAAATATCTCTAATCTATGTGGATAAACTGTTTTTGTAAAATATCACATGAATGCTGAATTATGTTGTGGAGGTGAATATGACCAGTCTTTCATCTTGGACAAGGATATATTCTGGAATATCCATATTGTTAATCATAAATCAGAGGAGAGGGAGGAAATGGAAGCATTAATTGTATCATATGAATATATGGGGTTCTTCCACTTCTTTTGTAGTGGGCTTCTAGGTGCTTATATCATGCATGCTCTGTGATTCTGCTCAGTGCTAAGGAGATCGGTGTCAACGTGACTCCGCGGGTAATTCAGTTGCTGACTTTTCTTCGATGAAGAGTAACGTTGTCTGTAAGATGATGTCGCCAGCTTGCTTCGTTAATCTGCCTGATGACTTCAAGTTCTGGCAGAAGTATTGTTTCTTGTCTCCTGCATATTCGAAGTATTTTCGATGCAAGGGTCGCCCGCACAAGCGACAGTTAGTCCGCTTCGTAAGTTCAACCCTCTTCTTGTGACTTTGATATGCCTGGTAGAGGGCAAATTGGTCATTGTTTGTGTTTCTTCGTAGGAAAGTTTCCTACTACTCCTCTTACCTTAGCAGAGCAAAACACCATACAAACGTTCCGTGGCTTGCTAAATAGGAACGCGGTCGATGTCATAAGAGTTTCCAATTTCATTCGTATTAGGTTGCTAGGGCCAGATCTCCCGTTCTGTTTGATGCGGAGGAGTTGTCTGAAACACTTGCCTCCTTTGTGAGGAAGAAGTCCCGTGTGAGGACTGGGTCATCTTCGGTATGACCCGCTCCAGTTTTCGGGGCAGAGACCGATGTTTTCGGCTTTGAAAAAGAGTACTTGCGATTTGCAGGAGTTGTAGACAGGTTGAACCTTAGTGACACGTAAGTCGAAGCTCTGAATGACCGTCTGGTGGGGGTTGCAATGGCAACTTCCACTGGTGCTGATTCGCGTGGGACCGTTTCGATAGAAGGCTCCCGTGAAGATTCACCTAAGGCTGTAGAATCTGATTACCCCATTGTTGCTTCGCCTGAGAGTGGTCGCGGCACTGGCCATGTCTCTTGTAGACCGAGTTGCTCACCGTCTCGCTCTAGGCCATAACTAGAAGTGTTGGAGGGTCCTTTGGATAATTCGCTTCCTCCTCTACCTCCTGACCCCGTTGAGTCGTCTCGCAATAAAGGGTCGGCTATTAGTGACTAGAGGAAGGCTATGGAGGAGAGCCTGAGGACGGTGGCAACCGTGAAGGGTGGCACTGGCGTGATTCCTGATCCGGGTAAGCTTCATCCGGATGCACTGATAAGCTTGTTTGCACCAGACTTGGTGAAGACGAGTTCAGCGGGTTTAGCACCAAGAAGTGGATGTAGAGTATGCTTCGAGGAAGCATATAAGCAGGCGTCACAGCTGGCTTATGGATTGCGTTCCAAAATCCGAGGAGGATACGCTAGAAGGGTGTATGGACAAGGGCTTGAAGTACTTTATGCTGGGTATGTCTCACTTGAGCCACGTAGTCGTTGCTAGTATGGAAGTTGAGGCGGCTTGTGAGAGGGTATACAACTTGGAGCGTGTCTTCTCTCACATGCAGGCGTTGTATTCTGATGCGCTTTATGAAATTGATAGGCTACAGAAGAAGCTACAGAAGCGGGCTGAAGAGAAGAGGCTGGATCAGTCAACCGTGGTCACTAAGACTCAGGGGGCTCGTATGACGGTCCTTGAACGTGATCTGTCTGAGGCAGTGTTCGAGAGATAGACTCACATAGGAGTTGGACCGGACCTGCAGAAATGTAGAGGTTGCGCAAGAAGCTGCGGCTGAGGTGCGTTCTGAACTGTGGTCTCTTGCTGAAGATAATGTTTTGAAGGAGGCCGACTGGGCTACTTAGAAGAACCTGTTAGAATCCGATGAGGAGTTCTATGCTCGAGAGGCGAGGAAGGCTGAAGACCAGCTTGAATTGGAGTGGCATGAGCTTAGTGTTGTAAAGAAAAGTCTGTCCACATAGCAGTCTCAGGTCGACGTGCTGAGTGGCAAGTTGGAGCTATTAGAACGTGAACTTGTTGACGCGAAGGTGCGCGAGGAGGAGCTTATTTAGGAACAAGGAAAATGCGAGTTCCGCTGGGTTGTACATGGCAGGTTGGAGCTACTGGCACTGATGAAGGAGGAGCATCCGGAGTGGGATCTAGGCCGTTATTAGAAGATGTCATATGTAAACTTATATGTTACCTCTACATCATCGGATGAGGAAGACATTGTGGGCCCTGATGTCCAGGTCGTGGCGCATGTGAACGCAACTACTGTTCTTTCTTCCACTAGGCTAGCTCTTTTGTTTCTGTACCTTCTCCTGATAAGGAGTAAACTTTGTGTGTTTGTACCCCTTTCCGTTTTGACCTTTAATGAAAACAATTTTATCTGTATCATGTTTGTTGTTTCTATTGCATTTTTTTGTTTCGCCTTGTCGTCTTGCTTTGGCATAAGCTGGTTGAATCAATAGGACGATGACTGGTCTGTCTGAGATAGAGAGCTTGACCGTTTTGCACTGCGAATGACTCAGGGTCATCGCTGTGTAGTCACGTCTGATGATGGACATGTTGCAGACATTTTAACTGGGGGTTGAGTCGTCCGAGCTGTGTCTTGTCCCCAAGGTAAGCTGCTTGAGGCATACCCTATTTGTCTGACCGGTTGGCTGCCATTGCTGCTATGGGTGAGCTGCGATGGCTGAGTGTATATGTTAGAGCGTTCGTGCCGAGTCAGGCGTCGTAAGCTTGGGCTAGCATCCTAAGCAGCTTTTATATGGGCACTAGCCGTACGATCTTTGTATCGGCGTGAATGGCCTTCGCTAATAATAGAATGTCAGACCATTTGAGCGTGAAGACGCTGGCTCAGCTAGATTCATGTTTGTGACTGTTGTTTCGAAGGAAAGCGTAGGTCGCATGGCGAGCTGCTTGAGACTCCCACCTCCTGAATCATCTATGACCGAACAAAATGGACTACAGATTAGGGGAGCAACAATTTGGCGACCAGGCTGAAAAACAGTGGTCCCGTGACAAGCCGTCAAAATCAGTTCAGGACTGACTAGGCTCCCACATTTCCGAATCATTTATGATCGAGCAAAGTCGACTACAGATTCAGAGAGTAAAAGTTTGGTGACCAGGCTGAAAAGCAGTGGTCCTATGAAAAGCCGTCGGAATTAGTTCAAGACTGACTAGACTCCCACTTTTTGAACCATCTACACCCTCCCCACGCGGTGGGGGCTACGAATTCGAGATATGAGTTTGGCGACCAGACTGAAAAGCAGTGGTCCCGTGGCAAGCCATCGGAATCAGGTCGTGGCTGACTAGGCTCCCACGCAGTGGGGGCTACAAGTCCAGGGTTGGTGATTTGGCGGCCACAATGAAAAACATTGGTCCCGTGGCGAGCCCTCGGAATCAGTTCGGGACTGACTAGGCTCCCACCTTCCAAACCATCTATACCCACGTAGTGAGGGCTATAGGTCAGGGGTTTGATCAGAAGCTTTCATTGCTAGTCGTCACCAGTTAGGCTTACCTGATTAGGTTCAACGATCATTGACCGTGAAAGGGCAATGATCCCTGACAAGTTGTCGTCACTAGACGTGATAACGCTGATTAGACTCCCACTTCCTAAACCATTGAGATCTGCGCTGAGCGGACTAGGTGTCGGGTCATACCAGAAGTTGTCGTCATCAGCTTAGGCTGACTAAGCTTGCCCGATTGGAGAGGGATTCCGATTGCTAGGGGGCGTGCAGACCTAGTCCACCAGCATGGCGCATGGGGTGGATGAAGTTACCTTAAATCGGCTAGTGATTTGTAGGTACGATTTATATGTCAGAGTTGACTAAGATTTTTAGTGCTCGTGCCAAGAATGTGACAAAATATTGTTTGAATAATAGGCTGAGCCCATGGGTCCGCAGATGAAAAACTAGGGTTTTCTACACGGTGCGCTGCGTGTACGGCGTAGATCGCGCGGTAACACTGTATGGCGTAGGCTGCGTGATGGTTACTCCCCCTCAATTGATGGGGTTGAGTGCAATGCCATTAATTTGATTGACGTGGTCTACGCAATTTCCTCGGGAACCGTTGCCTCCTCGTTTTCCATACGGTATTTAATGTTTGCCAGTTAATGCTGGAGTGCCCGCTTGGTAAACCATCATGTCTTTATAATGATTTTTCCAATCGTTGTAGGCACTATCTTTCACAGAGCTTATCTTCTGCAATGTTCTTGCTTGAAGAGAACGCTTTGGGTTTTTTAAAGGCTGAAAAAAAAGTTTTGGGTTTTCCTAAGGCTGAAGGTGGATCTCCGTCTCTGAAGTATCCGAATGTTCTAACATTTGCGTTGATCAAGCATGACGATAGTTGTTGTTATGTGTGGTCACCTGTTATGGGTGGGCACGTAGTTGACCTGCTGAGGTCTTGTAATTCCTTCTCATATCGAGGAGTAGTACAGATTCTCTCCCAAGGGAAGAGTCTGTCGTTCATGTGCTGGTGTCGTATCGTTGTTCCTGAATGTTTAATTTTAGAGATAACACCAGCGTCCAACTCTGTGGTGGCTACCTCTGCCGCTTATCGGTTAACCCCGTTGCTTCGCCTTGTGCTGGAATTCGAAATCTCGGGATGAAGAGGAGTTAGACATGGTCCATGGATTGGGCCATTGACTCCTGGACGCCCTTCTTATCCCTACCGTCGGAAGGTGCACTATACCTTTGTCCACCTAAACTTGTCACCGGTTTCGCCGGATTGAGCGTGTGAATTGGCCGTGTCTGGATGTGGCTTGTCGTGGGACTTTTGGTTGCCGATTTTGTACCCCCGCAGACCATATTTGAGGGTCTCGTTCGCTGGAGCATGGTCTGAACATGATGTTTTCATCCTGATCTTGCTCAGTTCAGACTCTGCAGAGAAATTGAGGATTGAAGTCTTCTTTGGATGCTTCTCGTAGTAGAATTGTCTAAACAAGTATTTTACTTCATGTCGCACTATATTCAAATGCTTGTAGTATGTACTCTTTTGTATCTGCCTCCGCTTCCAATAATCAATATAGTTTACTTTTGCAATTCCTCCTTTATTTCTTAAATGATTGTAAATCACATAAGCCTTTTAAGAACTAGAACTCAATATTGACTATGGAAAGGGAAATAAATGACTTAAAACAAACTAACTGTCGACTGAGAGAAATTGATTTTGGCCTCGAAGTGAATTCGGGTTGCTCTTGCGGATCACTTAGAGGACTGTTGAAGCGTTACATAGGTTACTAAAGAGTAAACCTTGTAGAGAGGTAGATCTCCATGCCGACGGAATGTCGGGGGGATGTGTTCTCGCCTGCCATGGCATTTTCATCTCGCGGGGCTGAAGAACTTATTGCTCATGTTCTGCTTGAAAGTGATGTATCTGCCGTCATTTGGCATGGCTCTGGGTCAAGCTGCTATGCAGAATGTAGCTGAATTTGGGAGCATTTTATCTGTTTCAGTGTGGCGTAGTGGTAGCCTCGTGCCGTAGGTTGGTCTCCACGTATTGTCCCTTCGGAGTGGTTAGCAGTATACTTAACACACTGATGAAGGGTGGAAACCACTGCTTCCATTTGGTAGAACAATGATCTTCCCAGGATGAGATTGTAGGATGATGGCGCGTCTACCACCATGAAGTCAAGAAATAAGACCTTCCTTAGCTGCGGTTCTCCAGCCATCGTAGGTAACCTCAT
This sequence comes from Berberis vulgaris, assembly GCA_963556465.1. Lineage (NCBI taxonomy): Eukaryota > Viridiplantae > Streptophyta > Magnoliopsida > Ranunculales > Berberidaceae > Berberis > Berberis vulgaris. Next base: position 20,941,106 of record OY747128.1, on the reverse strand, counting down.
CTTTCCGATGGGGAAGCATTTCTCCCTGCTGAATCTGATCAGGGGATGCTCTGAAGACATCAGGTTTTCTTCCTTGAGGTCTATGCTGTGGAACACGTTGTAGAGCAGAACGTTGAATGAGCTTCCTGTGTCCACCATTCCTCTCTTTACCTCCCACCTTGCTATAGAGACCGAGATGACTAGGGCGTCGTTATGTGGCGCTCGACCACCTTCGAGGTCTTTGTCCGTAAAGGTCAAGGTGGGAATGTGGCTTTGAATCCTTGAGTGGCAGATGATTTTGTCCTCGTCCACGGGTTGCGTCCGCATTTCTAGTGAGGTCCGCTTGCGAGACCTGTACGATTGGTCTTCATTCAGTCCGACTCCATGAAGAGCGTATATTATCCCTGGAGTCTCTTATCTACTTCTTAACTAATTCTCTCCTATCTTTTGTTTTTTTTGTTCGCTTCTCAGACTTCAGGAATTCTTTCAATTTGCCTCTGCGGATCCAGTATTCGACCTCATACCTCATACTCTTGCACTCATTGGTGTCATGGTCGCCCTCCTTGTGGTACGCGCAGTACTTGCCGTTGTCACGCTTGGAAGGGTCTCCGCGTGTCTTCGGGGGCCACTTCAGTTCCTCCCAGTTCTTCATGGATTTAAGTATGTCCGACAGGCTAGCATTTATTGGTGTCACAGCTCTGGATCCAACGTAGTTGGATGATTTTTTTGGCCTGAACCAACCAGGGTCCGGCTTGTTTTCACTGCGTTTCCCTTTGCTATGTTCCTCATCCTCGCGTCTCTTTCCCTCCTTCTTGTCCCTAGGGGTGGATGGCTTCTTCTCGCCTTCGACTTCCCTTTTAACGGACCTCGACTTTTCCAGGGAGATGTGTCTCTGGACGTTCTTGAGGAGCTCCGTCATGTCCAGAGGGGGCTCCAAGGCGAGGTTATCGTAGAGTTTTCCCTTTTTGAGGCTCGCAGTGAAGGTCGTCACGGCTGTATCGTCGTTGCACCCGTCGATGAGGGTCAGCTCATTGTTGAAGCGTGCGACATATTCTCGAAGTGTTTCGCCAAACCTGTGCCTTAGAGAGAGTATGTAGTGCGAGCTTTTTCGGAAACGTTGGTGCCCAACAAAACGTGTCAGGAATTCTTTTGCTAGCGTTTTGAAGGAGTTGATAGACTTCGGCGGAGGGTTGTGGAACCACGTCAGTGGTGAGCTTTTCAGACTGGTGGGAAAGGTTCTGCACATGACAGATTCAAATCCTTCTTTAAGGGCCATTATGTGTTGGTAATGGTATAGATGGTCGAAATGATCAGTGGTTCCGTCGTAGGAGTCGAGCTTCGAAAGAGTGAACTTCCTCGAAAGGGCCTCATTCATGATCCGGTCCATAAATGGCGGGACGGAGAGGCGGTACAATACTTCTAGATCGTGTGCCCCTCTGGAGAGGCGGTACAATACTTCCTGGCGGCGAGCTCAGCATTAGCCACGCAACCTCCCTTAGTCTAATGAGAACTAGCAAGGGATTGGCTTTCATGCGTTTACTCTCTATCATCTTTTGGAAGCGGAGGTTCGTGCTGCTCCTGGTCTCCATTAGCAGGTGGTGGATTTGGTTGTGTGAGAGCCTTTACCACCTTGGCTATCTATTGTATTTGAGATGTTAGCCTATCGATTGGGGGGGGGGGGGGGTACGCTATTACTGTCTTTGGCACGGGGGCTTGAGTCTGTAACCTGTGTATGATCGGAGCCGCTGAAAGCAGCGGTATTGTGCAAACCAGAGTGTTTGATGTGCCCCCTGTTATCCATTGTTGCGTGACCTAGTAGTCACCATCTCTCTGAGGAGACGACGCTAATGAAAAGTTAAGATGCAGTCATTTTCTGCTCCTTGTTTTGACCCAGTTCCTGCTGACATGCACAAGTAACGCACGTGAGCCACAGAGCCGATGACACTCCGATGCTAAAGTCAGACAAGGATCTGAGGAAGGTGTAATGTTTTAACAAAGAATTTCTAGCGTACCTTAGCTTATCAACCTCATGTCTTATTTATAGTGCAAGGAGTCCTGGTTCTACCAGGCCATCGTAGGCGTAGTTTAGGAATACGATCTTCGTGGAGATATTTCTCTAATTAGGAGTAGTGTTGTTGGAAGGAAGTTCCCTGTTAGCCCATCGCTCATAGATATGCGGGAGATAGTTCCCAATGTGAGAGCATTTCGTAGAAGGGAGTTTCCCTGTGTGGAGTGTACTATGATATTTGCTTCCTGGTTGGAGGCAGAGAGTAGTTGTAGTTGCCCGTCCGAAGCTGATCCTCAAGATACTTGCCTTAGTAGGACTTATGGGTATTGAGGATAGCTGTGACACGTGTGGGCCTAGCATGCTGTGAGAGTTATGGTCTGCTTGACGGACTGAATTGAGCGGGCTTAGAACCGCTTGAGCCGAATTAGCGTTGGGCTGATGCTGGGGCACGTATTTCCTCGAGATCATCATGACACGTGTGTGGCTTAGAGGTGTGACCATTTTTATGTATCATCACATATGATCAGAGATGGGTTGTTAGTAAGTAATCTGAGACTGTGAAGTCGACTGGTCATGGACGAGTGAAGAAAAGAATGAGGAGTCTGAGTCATGTCACCACACCATAATGAAACAATGAAAATCTAGGTGACAAGCTAAGCCAAGCTTGAGGTGTCACACCAAGCGCCGATACATTGTGTCCATGTACGGAGACATAGCGGGTCCCATGAAAGGATTGGTAGGCAGGGTGATCAAAGAGGTATCACACCAAACGCTGACATGTTGTGTCCGTGTATGTAACGTAATGGGTCCTTGTGAGAGGAATTTTGGGGTGGGTGATACATAAATGGGCGACTTAGGCTACAACAAGGGTTCGTAGAGTCACATTGTGAGTGGTTGTGCCAATAGAGCACGATGTTATTGGTTGTGTCAGAGAACACATTGTGAGTGAGAGTGTCAAGGGAGCGTGGAATAGTTGTGTGTGGAAGTGCCAAGGGAGCACAAGAAAGTGATGTGTGAAGGTGCCAATGGAGCATATAATTGATGTAGTGTGAAGATTGTGTCTGTGAACTAATTGGTCACGATATTGGAATGAGTGCAATGTGTGAACGTGAAGGTAGTATGTGAACTTGTGAACTAAAGAGTTTGTGGGAGCATGAAGATCAGTAAGTTGGTGTTGAAAAACAACACCAACTAGAACGAACTCTTTAGAGAAGTTGAGAAAATATGAGATAAATCTCTCTAGAGAATTCTCCCACCTCTTACAATTTCAACTATCTAGAATTTTCTTCAGAGAATATCTAGGCTCATCCACCGACCTTAACCATCTATAAATAGGCCAAGGATCTTTGAGGATGAGGTATCCAAGACTTGTGTGTTAGTCTTGGATCATTGCATAAGTCTTGTGTGTATGAGAAGTGTAAGTGAACTATGTTCTAATTGTGTTGTAATTGTAATGTGTAATTGTTTAATGTATGAGTTGTAATCAATCCTAGGGGCCGTGAATTCTCAGCACTACTTATCTCATATTCGTGTAGATTGCGGAATTTGTTGCACACTTTGGTTTTAGGAGGATTTTACTCTATTAGGAAATAAATATTTTCATTGCTTTGCTTTCTTGTTTAAGGAAAATTGATCTTTTTCTTCATATCAAGATTTGGACATTAGACTGTCGACATCAGATCCTTCTTGGAAGGAAGCAATAGAGCTTAAATATAACTAGGCCTCTGGGGTTCCTAATGAGTAGGAAATGCAATCCTGCGGACAAGCATGCACAATGGTTTGCTAAATGATAGCAATGTTAGGCTATATAGGAAGCATAGATTGGAAAACAACGAGCCAAGATGTTAGCCTCTAGTTGCATAAAACTTATTGTTTTAGCACTATCACAGAGACAGTGAGGCAGACCAGTTATACTGATATGATCTTACTAAATACTTTAAACTCGAATAGTTAGATTTGTTGTTTCCCCAATAGTGTTATTTGTTAAGAATTATAATAGTTCTATAATTAGGAATGCATATTTAACAATGAATGTCGTTATAGGAATACCGGATTAACCGGGACTAGAGTTAGTTTCTATTTAACAATTTCTGTATTTATAGGAATACTAGAATAACTAGGATTAAAATTAGTTTTCCTTTCCTAGTTAGGATTCTTTTTGTATCACTATAAATACCTTTTTATGAGATGAATAAATAAATGCTCTATATTATTTAAAAGTTGTTTTGTTTGACATGGTATCAGAGTGGTGATCTTGAGATCTCGTTACGATTGTTTGTACATATAAGTAAGACTTCAGGCACTCAAGCTCTTCTTCGCTTCCGACGACTATGCACTTTGACCGTAAACGCAATAGGCGGGGAAGGGAAGACTTTGGTTGCGTGAAAAAAATCTCTCTATCTTGCTGCTCTACTGTTTCGTTTGCGTGAAGAGTTTGATTGTAGGTGTTGTCCTGTTGTTGCTGCTCGTTAGATCAATTGTTGGCCGCGTGAAAAGGGCAGTGAAGAGAGGATAAGGAAGTAGCCGAGAGAAGTTGCGTTTGGTGAATGAAGAGGTGTGAAGAACTTTGGCTGGCTAATTGTCTGACCCTTTGCGAAGATGTCTCATGTGATAAATGGGTGACCATGGGGATTTCCTGTCATGGTAGCCTATCGTCTGTTTATTGCTCTCCACAAGCTTACGGCTGGTTGATATATTGCAGGATGTGTGATAAGGGTTAATTGGTGAGCTTGGAATTATAGACTATAGAAATTGATTTTGAAGGATGAAATTGATAATTAGAAGAGGTTTTTGGGAGTGCTATTACTATTAAGATTTTTTTAGCTTGATATCCACTTCTCCTCTTCCAGGGGAGAGTGATGTTGAAGAGTTGAATTGGATGGAAATGTTCAAGATAATATTGAGATTAATTGGCTGATGTTTATTTATTGTTGGACGAGGTAGGATGTGATATCTTACTGGTACTACTCCAGAACTTACTCCTTATGATGCAACTTATGAGAAATGGGTAATGGAGAATGCTATTGTGCAAAGTTGGCTCATCGGTGCCATAAGAAACTGAATGTGACGAATTTTTGGCTCATCGGCGCCATTGAACCGAATGTGAAGAAAAATTGGCTCATTGGTGCCATAGAACCGAATTTGGCTCATCGGTGCCATAGAACCGAATGTGACGAATTTGTTAATTCGTCATTCTACGAGCCCTCTGAGACTACTTTCGTCAGTTATTTACCACTACGTGCCCTCGGAGACTACTTCTCGTCGGTTACTCATTTTTGTGTTGTTGCTCGGTTGCTGATGAGTTGTTGTCTTGCTGGTTGACCTTTGCTGATTTCTAGTCATGTTGGGCACTTACGATATATATGCCCATCTTGTGGGTCTTTGTTGATTTCCTTGTCAAGTTGGGCATTTATGATATATATGCACATCTTGCGGGGGAGTGGTGAAGAATTATAATAGCTCTATAATTAAGAATACATATTTAATAGTGAATGTAGTTATAGGAATACTGGATTGATCGAGATTAGAATTAGTTTTTATTTAATAGTGTCCGTAGTTATAGGAATACCAGAATAACTACGATTAAAATTAGTTTTCCTTTCCTAGCTAGGATTTGTTTGTATCCCTATAAATACCTTTATATAAGATGAATAAATAAAGGCTCTATATTATTTTAAAGTTATATTATTTAAAAGTTGTTTTGTTTAACATTATTTTTCATAGAACACATCAAATTTATCTTCTAAAGGTAGCTTTCAGTTCCAGCTTGAGATGGAGCTACATTTGGAATCCAACTGTCAAACAGTTTCGTCAACCGAGAATTTGGGAGTTGGAATCCAGTGTTTTACAGAATCACGGATGAACCATCAGAACTGTTATAACCAAATGATTCATGAAAAGAGAAAATTTATAAACAAGTCATTGGAAGACGAAACAGTATATATAGAAAACAAATTAAAACTGGTTATTCCCTGTTTATCACCATTCTGAACCATCTCCGCATATTCAACAAACTCAATTACTCGAGTAGTAATGTACAGATGACAGTCAAAGAAGGAACATTAACAACAAGAAGCACAAAAACCTTGTTTAGAAATCTGGGATTGGCTTACCGAATGAGAACAACCAATCCTTGTCTAGGAGTTGTCTAGGAGTCCCGACTCTTGGTAGGTTTTGAAAGAATCAGCAAGGGTTTCTTCCAAGGTTCTGTAATTCCATCCCAATTTTTGCATTTTCTCTGAACTCAGCTTCTTTTCTGCTTCCACCTCAATAAAACTGCCCAAAATAGAAGAATTTTAAGATCGTACAACAGAAATAAAGGTACCATCCCACTAAAGAGTCACTTCAGTTGCATAATGCAATGACTGACTCATCCCACTGTGAAAGCATCCACAGAATTTTCCTGTTTTACTATATTGAATTGCTGAAATAAGAAAACTAACCTCTTTCGATAAATTTTATTTTATTTATTATTTATTATTATTATTATTTTTTTGAATGTGAGCAGGGTACACCATAAATTGATAGAGATGCCGCAAGCTGGGTTCGAATCCAAGACCAAGTGATACCATCTGCCAAACTCTAACCGTTGAGATGTCATGTCATTGGCTCTTTCGATAATTACAGTTGGGGTAAATGTTTCTCAGCTTCTTAACCAAATCTTGTGGCCTTATTAAGTATGCTGTGCATATATATCTCCCTTCAGCTTCAGGCTTCTTGTATGTCAGCAGCAGTGCATCAGCAACATCACGGACATCTACCATACTACGCACTTTGTTGTCCACTGTATTTGGCCCTGGTTTCACGATTTTAAAGAAAATGAAAAGAAAAGAAGCATAACAATCAATTTTTGGAATAGCCTACTTGCGTACCAGTTAATTCATGGCATCCCCAATCACCATCAACACAATTGTAAAGCATGTTTAAATTTCATGGTCAGTAACAGACCCTGGACTTGAAAAGGGGAACCAAGACTGGTTCAAGAAAGATGGACAACAAACAGCATATCAGTTCCATGAAAAACATCAAGTAGCAGTTTGTCACATCAACCAAGGCATATGTATGCATACGTAAAAAAAAAAAAAAAAAAAAAAAAAAAACGAACAGTCGCATGTATAAGGAGAGACCTTTCAAAATCTTCATGAGAATCAGGTTACTAGTATTCACGGTGGACTGCAGCATTGGTCCTATTAGTAGGCCGGGGCAAACTGTTACGATGTCCAGATTATTTTTCTTGGCATACTCCAAAGCCTCCATTTCTGCTGCTGTTTTGGGGAGAGAGTACCAGTTCTGTCACAAATAAAATACAGAATACTATTATAAAAATCACAGATGTAAGACAAAGATGAATTAAGGCACCTTCACTTTCCCAGTGACAAAGAAACTCATCACAGCTTAGTTTTGGGCGTGTTTGATACGCGAGCTCACTAAATCAAGTTTCTGGAGCAACGGCTCATAGGGCATGGACAGTTTGATGAGACTTGGTAAGTTTGGAACCATGTCATCTGCATATTGTGTGTCTTAATTTAGGGGTCAAAACACTATTGATGATAAAAATTGTTGCTAAATGAAGCCCTTGCAACCTATTTTAGACATCATGGAATACTTTACATCAGATTATCAGAACTTAGAGGTGTTTTCTGATCAAATGGTTTCAGGTAATACATGGCTGATGAACATTGTGGGTAAGACCTATTGGCTGACAGTAACCATAATCAATTACCTTCATTTCTAGGCAGTATTCCTTGTTAGACCAACATGCCTCATCCATCGCTCGATCCTTTGGCCAGTCAGGATTCAATTCGACTGCAGATACAGAAGAGACAACTACAACTCTTTTCACCCTGGCTTCAGAGCATGCCTTAAGCACATTCAAAGTACCCATTACAGCTGGTTCAAGCAAATCCACCTAGAAGTCTGTTATGTTAGACCATGGCATGAAGATATTGGAATAACCTACATCCAATATCATGGCATGACTGAAAATTTTAAGATAAATCATGAAAAATCAACATACTATCCTGCGAGCCCACGATCTCCCTCATTCTTGTAATATTGACAAATATCTCTTAATCCCCCTTTTTTTCTTTTATAATATGTTTGGATTAACAAAAAACAAAAAACAAAGGCTAGTCTTTGGAAAACAAAATTTCCATAGCCATGATAACATTTCCTTCAAACAAACAGTGGATGTTTACATGATTGAATATATTCGTATCTCAGAAATTTGGTGATTAACTCTCGTATCTACATGGGATAAGACTAATAATTTTGTTCCAACTAAGACTTTAACATGGTTCCATATTCAAGTAATGAAATTAGTTCCATGATCAAAGTAGCTAAGACTTTAACTGAAGAGGTTATTATAATTGCATGGAAGATATTGTCAGAAAAAATATTAACGTAAATAAACAGATTGAGAATAATATTAAACCGTATAATAGAACAGAAAACAAGTAAAAAAAAAATTTACACAGAAAATGAACCTTAACAGGAACCGAAACCAAACAGAGGAACTCCAGAAATGCAGGAGAGTCGAGGCCTGTTTGACAGTGTCCTTAAAGTGTATTCGCTCTCCTACGGGTGCTGGAATGGATGAGCGTACACCTCCCAGGATACAACGACTATCGAACTAGCACCACGCACCGGAGGTCTAGTGTCTGGCTAACTTGAACTGGAGTCTTTGTCTATCACTGAAATTTGACAGAATAACAGAAGGAGTAGAATAATAGATTATGGAGAGGAGAATATAGAGGAAAGCTCAACTTCTATATCTATTTTAGGAGAGAATGCGAACTCTTTATATAGAGTTCATGGGGAACAAAGAATTGAATGCCATTAAAACCAAAACCTTTGGCTTTTCATTTGCACAAAGTTAATACAAAAACCTTTTGTATTACCAAAGTTAATGCCAGGCTATTCAATTTATCACAATGAGTGACAATTTCTCATTCACCTATAAAATGGTGTTAAACCATATTTTCCAACAATCCCCCACATGAATGAAATTGAATGACGTCAGGAATGACTAGGACTTGACTCGACTCGACGAAACTCGACACAACATGGATAGGTAGGGATAACCTTTGAACCTTCCCTCATGAAGACATGTCAACTTTACTGGCTAATCATTAGACGCGATGTCCTTGAACTGTTCTGCCGTTTGTATAAACGATCACATATCTCACACAGATATCTTCCTGACACAAGTTCAGTTCTCATTATTATGTTCATTTTGGCCGTGAACATATGTCTGGTTCTGCAAGAGTTTCTAAAGGATTTAGCCCAACAATATTTAGCCTAGCAATCCTCATTTGAAGCGGCCCCACTTCTCTCTCACATAGGTGATTTCTTACTTAAGAGTAAACTCGCATTACTTCGCTCGAAAATTCAACAGTTCCGACGCATAAGAATTATTAAAAGTTGAAATGCTTAACCTTTTCCTACGGGTGTCACTGTTTGCATCATAGAAATAGGACTTGGGAGACCCCCACAGTGATCTCACTCAGTCTCAACAATTAGGTTGTCCCTTTGAACCAAGATCTTGGGATCTCCAGTCAACATGGTTGGGTTTCCTTTGTCTCGACTTTATAATTTCATGGGCTTAAGTCCCATTCCTCTAGATGTCTTCTCAACTTGGTCTCTGGGTAACCCTTTGGTTAGCGGATCCGCAATATTTTCTTTAGACCTTATGTAGTCAATACTTATGACTCCAGTTGAGAGAAATTGTCTAACGGTTTTGTGTCGTTTACGTATGTGTCTAGACTTACCGTTATACATTGCACTCTGTGCCCTACCAATTGTAGATTGGTTATCACAATATATGCATATTGCAGGCACAGGTTTTGACCAATTTGGAATGTCCTCCAAGAAATTTCATAGCCATTCATCCTTTTCACCACTCTTATCTAAGGCTACAAACTCAGATTCCATAGTGGATCTGGTTATCACAGTTTGTTTTGAGGTTTTCCATGATACAACAACACCTCCCAAAGTGAATACATATCTACTAGTGCCCTTTGAGTCTTGTATATAAGATATCCAGCTCGCCTCGGTATACCCTTCAACGACTTTTGGATATCTAGTATAGTGCAGAACATAATCGCGAGTAAATCGTAGATACCTCAGTATTCTCATGATAGCTTTCCAGTGTTCAGATCCTGGATTACTCGTATATCTAGCTAGCCTGCTGACAGTGAAGGCAATGTCTGGTCTTGTATAGCTCATTAAGTACATAAGACTGCCTATCACTCTTGCATACTCAATTTGAGAGATATTTTCCTCTTTATTTTTGACAAGTGTTGGCTTATATCTATTGGTGTTCTAGCTAAGCCAAAATCACCTTTGCAGAAATTGTCAAGAATTTTGTCAACGTAGTGTGACTGACTCAGAATAAATCCTTTAGTTGTTCTTGTAATTTTAATTCTCAAAATTACATCACCTAGTCCCATATCTTTCATATCGAACCTTGACTTCAATATGTCATTTGTCAATTTAATCACGCGTTCACTGCTTCCCACAATGAGCATGTCATCAACATATAAACACAGAATAACATAACCATGTTCTGTGTTATTGACATAAACGCATTTGTCACACTCGTTGATCTTGAAACCATTTGACACCATAATACTGTCAAATTTTTCGTGCCATTGTTTAGGTGCTTGTTTTAGTCCATACAAGGACTTCACCAACTTGCACACTTTCCTTTCTTGTTCAGGCTTATGCAACCCTCAGGTTGCTCCAATTATATCTCTTCCTCGAGATCTCCATTAAGAAATGCAGTTTTTACATCCATTTGATGGATTTCAAGGTTTCGCAAAGCGGCAATCGCTATTATGATTCTTATGGAATTATTCTCATGACAGGAGAATAAGTATCAAGGTAGTCAAGACCTTCACGTTGTCTATAACCTTTGATTACAAGTCTGGCTTTGTATTTGTCAATTGTTCCATCAACTTTCATCTTTCGTTTGAAGATCCACTTAGAGCCAAGTGGTTTACTTCCAGGAGGGAGATCTACCAATTCCCAAGTATGGTTTTGAATGATGGAATCAATCTCACTCTTTATGGCTTCTTTCCATAAAGGACCATCAACTGAGCTTACAGCCTCTTTATAAGTTTTTAGGTTCAGCTTCTAGCATATAGGTTAGAAAGTCAGGACCAAATGACTTTTCTACCCTAGCTCTTTTGCTTCGTCTAAGTTCTTCTATCTCTTCTTTTGAATTTTCATATTGTTTACGAGGTATTTCCTCTAGATCCTCAAGAATCTGTTTTGATGAGCTCGGTTCATCTTCTTTAGATTTATAAGGAAATACATGCTCGTAGAATGTAGCATTTCTAGACTCCATTATCGTATTCTTGTGAATATTGGGGTTTTTCGAGTCATACACAAGAAACCTATATGCACTACTGTTTTGTGCATAACCAATGAAGACACAGTCAACCGTTTTTTGTCCTATCTTCATTATCTTAGGAGTCGGAGTCATGACTTTGGCTAAACACCCCCACACTTTCAAGTATTTATAGGAAGATTCCTTCATTTAAATAGCTCATATGGAGTTTTATCAACTTCCTTTCGCGGTACCTTATTTAAAAGGTAATTAGTTGATAAAACAGCTCGCCCCCACATGTTCAGTGGTAACCCATAACTCATGAGCATCGCATTCATCATCTCTTTTAGAGTGCGATTCTTTCGTTCGACAACGCCGTTAGATTGAGGAGAGTATGGTGGTGTGACCTCATGAATAATTCCGTGTTGGGCACAAAAAGCACCAAACGGTTCCACATATTCACCTCCACAGTCACTTCTCACCACTTTAATTTTCTTGGTAAGTTGATTTTCAACTTCATTCTTGTACATGTCAAAATTTTCCACAACCTCATTTTTGCTTTTCAGTAAATATACATAACAATATTTTGTATTGTCATCGATGAAAGTCACAAAATATTTGTTTCCACCTCTTGTTTGAACAAATTTTAAATCACAAATATCACTGTGGATTAATTCAAGGGGTTTAGTTTTCCTTTCAACATTTTGAAAAGATGTTCTGGTTTGTTTTGCCTCTACATAAATTTCACACTTGTGTTTATTAAAAGTAAAAGTGGGTATATGGTCCAAGTGAATTAATCTACGTAAAGAATTATAATTCACATGACCTAGTCTACCATGCCATAAGTTAGAGGACTCAAGCATATAAACGGAAGACTTTGCTGTATTCATATCATTTCGGTTGATGGCAATTACATTCATTTTCATCATGCCATCTGTTACATAACCTTTATCCACATACATCCCATTTTTGGACAAAACAATTTTCTGGGACTCAATTACAATTTTAAATCCATGAATATCCAGTAGCGTCCCAGAAATGAGGTTCTTCCTGATGTCGGGCACATATAGCATGTTGGTAAGCTTGACTTCCTTTCCCGATGTCATTTTTAGGAAGACAGTTCCTTTCCCTTTGATTTCTGAGGTGGTGGAGTTGCCCATGTACAGCTTCTCCCCAGGTTCAATCAGTTCCAGATTGGAAAAAACATTCCTATCTGAGCAAACGTGGCGGGTTGCTCCAGTGTCTATCCACCACTCCTTGGGGTTTGAGTCCACCAAGTTAACTTCTGAGATTACAGCAACAAGGTCATCACTTGTGTCCATTGCATTGACCTCATTCTTCTTTTTCTTTGACAGCCTGCAATCCGCCGACTTGTGACCAGTCTTGTCACAGTTGAAACATCTACCTTGAAACTTGGGTTGTTGCTTCTTGGACACCCCTCCTTTTGACCTCAATTTGTTTATGTTCTTTGCGGGCTTTTTGCCTTTGGAGCTCTCACCATGCTCCACGATATTCACCTTAGCAGTGGCGACAGTAAATCTCCTCTCGGATCCTCTGTTGTCCTCCTCTATGTGAAAACGGACAATCAGGTCTTCAAGACTCATCTCCTTTCTTTTATGCTTGAGATAGTTCTTGAAGTCTTTCCAAGCAGGAGGCAACTTTTCTATTACCGAGGCGACTTGAAAAGATTCACTGATCTGCATTCCCTCAGCATGTATCTCATGGATAATCAATTGCAGCTCCTGCACTTGACTTACCACAGGTTTTGAATCCACCATTTTGTAATCCAAGAACTGGCCCACAATGTACTTATTGGCACCTGCATCCTCGATTTTGTACTTGTGTGCTAGGGAATCCCACAACTCTTTGACAGTCCTTTTTGAGCTATACACATTGTACAAAGAGTCAGCTAAGCTATTCAACACATAGTTTTTGCATAGATAGTCAGAATCCTTCCATGCATTGAAAGCTATGAGTACTCGAGGATCAGTTTCGTCCTCTCTTAGCTTTGTGATTTCTCGGTTAACAACCGTGCTAGACCCAGTGTGGTTAGGTAGAAAAACATCTTTTGCTGCCACCTTTTGAAGTTTAAGCCAGCAAACTTCTCAGGTCTTTCGGCGTGATTTACCGAAAAAGAAACCGGTGTAATAATGGCGGGCACTCATGCCTCAGAACCGCTTGGAACTTGACCCGCAGGTGTGTTCTCAGCCGCAACAATATTCACATTCTGTCCCAACGGCACAAGTATTCGTCCAATATTAATTACTGGAGGGTTCAAAGGAGGAAGTATATTCATTCCGTTATTGTTCCCATTGTTTCAAATGTTACGATTAATATTCTCGTTTTCCATTTATACAAAAGAAGTCAGAAGTTAGTATTGAATAAAATTCAATCAATCCGAAAATAATTGAACAAATTATTTTCCAATTCCGAATCTGTAAAAAATAATAAGATGACAAAATTCCAATATTAGGAACCAATTAATAAGACACGGCATAATTGGTTCCGAAAGCAATTAAATTTAAGAAACTGGAATACACTTTACAACGAGTAAGAATACACTTTACAACGACTATCGAACTAGCTTTAAAGGACGAATGCACTTTACAATGAATACAGTTTAAGAATACACTTTGTAAGGTTCACTTTACAATGACTATTGAATTAGCTTTAAAGGACGAATACACTTTACAACGACTATCGAACTAACACCATGCACCGGAGGTCTAGTGTCAGGCGAACTTGAACTAGAGTCTTTGTCTATCACTGGAATTTGATAGAATAACAGAAGGAGTAGAATAATAGATTATGGAGAGAAGAATATAGAGGAAAGCTCAACTTCTATATCTATTTTAGGAGATAATGCAAGCTCGTTATATAGAGTTCATGGGGAACAAACAATTGAATGCCATTAAAACCAAAACCCTTGGCTTTTCATTTGCACAAAGTTAATACAAAAACCTTTTGTATTACCAAAGTTAATGCCAGGCTATTCAATTTATCACAATGAGTGACAATTTCTCATTCACCCATAAAATGGTGTTAAACCATATTTTCCAACAGATATTAGTTTAAGGCAATATTCATACTTCTGGATTTTGTATGCTGCCTCAAGGAACAGGGCATGCGACATGGAACACTCCTGCACATCCCACGATAGCTGCACAAAGAGACTCGTAATTCAGCAAGTCCGCCTTGAACAGTTTAAGGTTCTCCGAGGCTTGTTCGAGCTTCTTCAAGTGAGCATTCTTTTCATCTCCTGCCATGGTTTATGATGTGGTTATCAAAATTGATGAAAGAATAAAATGAAAATGCAAAACCAAATAAAGAGGTACCTGGGTACCTAACAGTGCCATGGACTATTTGGGTCAACTTTGCGTGGGCAACAGTGCCAAATAAAGAGGTACCTGGTGTCACAGGCTTTCTTTTCACAAGTACTTTCCGTGCGACACTAGCAAACTTTGCCCCGACTTATCAAAGAAAGTTAGTCAGCCTTGCCCACAAAAGACTTACTTAGACTTTGGAAAGCTAAGCAAGCTAAGAACACACAAGAAAGCTTAAGAGAACTAGAACTTGTATTGCTTGAATTCTCTGAGGTGGTTACAACAAATGAGGCCTTAGCCTATTTATACAACTCCACCTCCTCAATGGACGGTGGTGATCAATTTGATCTAACGGTCTATAATGAACTTCTACACAATTCTTTAGAAATATCTAAGGACTAGAATCCTATGAAACTCTACGGAATCTTATGGGAGGTTCTAGAGAACTCTCTCTAGAACAATGTGGAATACTCTACATTATTTACACTTGCCAACCTCACTTGGCTAGGCAAGAAGATAGTTGTGACACTGGGTACCTGGGTACCTAACAGTGCCATGGACTATGTAGCCCTTAGAGAGGAGAAGCTTGACGAGCCAAGACGTGACGTACCCACCAGCGCCTGTAACACACACTGTTTGCTTATTTCCTTCCATTAGCACAATAGAAGTAGAGAATCCTCTATATATGTTTGTTGTCCTCAAAGTGTTTGATATATGCTACGAAACCTGCGCACAAGTGATGCTCAAGTTTTAGATTTCTGAATAAGTATTTGACCCCACAATGTGAAATTCAGCCCCCAAAACTGTTAGTTAGGCTACCACTAGGCCAACCCATGATGTGTACGAATGGTATCACTTTAGCAACTCATGGTAGTGTTTTTTTTTTTTTTTGGGGAGCATCCACTAATTTGTTTTATTTTTATGTTTTGTAGGGAGCATCCACCAGGCCACTAGTGATTGAATGCTTTTGTTTTTTTTTGCTTTGGAATCATATCATTTTTATTCTATTTTTTGAGCATCCACAAGTGTAGTGATTGTGTATAAACAAGAACAACAAGAAGAAGCGAACCCACCACCCCACCCCCAAATAATGTAAAATTTCAAATCAAAATCATATGTTTTATTGTTGGGAATTCTATTTGGGTCAACTTTGCGTGGGCAACATAGGCTAGGGGTGGGCACGGGACGGGATGGGACGAGATATACCCATCCCTATCCCATCCCGTTCATACGGGATCGGGACGGGACGGGATGGGAAAAAGCCCATCCCGACCTCGTCCCATCCCAAACGGGATCGGGACGGAACGGGATCAGCGGCATCCAAAAAATTTAAAGCAACATCCAAAGAATTTGAAGCAACATTTGCCAAAAACTTTTTCCACTTCAGAAACTGCAAGTCAAACATTTTCTTTTTCTATAGAATAGTGTGATCAAACACAGCTTTAATATTATTGGAACTAATTATGCTATGGAAATTGGAAAATGAAATGAGAGCTGGTGTTTTAGTAATGATAGTCACTGAAAATTCTATAAGTAAACTATATTTCTGATTTCACTGATACAAACTGACTTTATTTATAACATTATATACTTGGTTTTACAGCAAATGACAAAACTTAGATGTCTTAAGAGCAAATATGGCTGCAGCCATATAACTTGAGACAACAGTGATGGTGACACACTGCTCTTCTGTGAGGAAGATCTGAAGTACATGACAGTGCTGCAACTAATGCTTCTCTAGCTTCTTGGGATTTCGGACCATGGGTATGAATAGGTGAAAAAGGGCAGGGATAATAATGGTGGAAGAGGTGATAAGGTCTGATACGTGGGTAGGAGTTCTATGGACTAGGGGCCCGGATGACTTAAAGGAGGACAATGAAGGCTTTGCTATGGGTCGTGGTGTGATGGGGGGTATTATAAGTAGACATATATAGGAGGTTTTATGTTGGCTGTATTTGAATCAGTGGTAGTTTCAGGGTGGTGATTACTGAATGAGTTGAAACATATACAAAACAGTACCTGTCACACTAAATATTCCGTCTGCTTCCCCAGTGGGAAGCTTAATCTACAGACTGTACAATGATCGAGTTCATAACTGTTAGCACACCACAATTTTAAAATAAATAATTAAATAAAAATATTAATAATTAATATTAATAAATTAGTTCGGGACGGGACGGGATTGGCGGGATTGAAAATCTTCATCCCATCCCATCCCATTCTAGATCGAGACGGGACGGGATCGGGATGAAATTATTCAATCCCATTAAGACCCGGAAAAATCGGGACGGGACGGGACGGGACGGGATCGGGACGGAAACGGGATCGCGGGATGGGATGCCCACCCCTAGGCTCTAATGGTACTTGCTAAGGATGTAATGGAATTGTATCCTCCATGAATGAATTCTCCTGTTTGGAATTGAATGATTTGGCAAGGGACTAATGTTTCAAGGCTTAATGACACATGAATTGGATGGCCATTTTCAACCTCATTTCTTGAATTTATAATAAAACTTTCGTTGACCTTTTCATAATCTCCTCCTTCATCTTTAAATCATCCATACTCTTTAAAATTGCATAACCTAACTTCAAAGAGTTGAATAAGAAAAAAAGAATAATGTTGGGAAGTATAAAGAAGTTAAAAAAAAACCCGAAATTTACCAATACAAACTCGGGCTCGGGCTAGGCTGTGTTGCTTGATGAAAGAAGCTGATCCGGGTGGTTCAGCTGGACTCATTGTACCAGTCTTTTCCTTATTCGAATTCGGATGAAGGTTGAAAGAGGTCGAACAAACAAATAGAAAGTGGCATAAAGTTGTGCTGCTGGTTGCGAGAATTTGAAGAATCCACCTTAATATCCTCGATATCGAGGCAAATACTTGTTTTGGACTTTTGGGTATTTAATGGTGGGCAGTGAATATTTGGCACCACAACTTACTCTCACCCACACCACTCATCTAATTTTTTTTTCCACAACTTTTTGTCCCACACCGCCTATAAAAAGAAAAACTTAAATCTTTCTCTCCTTCCAAATTCAAAACGATGAAAAACTCTCTCTCTCTCCCCTCCCAACTTCCCATCTTCTCACCATCACCCTTCTTCTTCTCTGCATCTTCTTCTCTTACTTCTCTTATTTCTCTTATTCTCTTCCCTCCCCTTTCGGGGGCACCCCCGAAGCACTTCTCGCATATCCTCTCAATTATTTCAAATCGAAATTGAAGATGAAGTCAAAAAAGCACAAGATCTGGAGCATTTACAAGATCTCCACCTCAATTCCATTGTCGCCCCTCTCCCTATCCTTTTTTTTCCTTTCCCTTGCACTATGTTTTATTTTTTTCGTCCTCACGGCGGACCGTGCGAGGATGAGCTGCCCACTCGCATGGGCAAAAAAATTTGACCTTCGCAAAGGTACTCACGAGTGAAAAACTCAGTCGCAGAGAAGAACGATAGGGAAAAGGGCGATGACCTGCGCGAGAAGAAGAGTGGAAAAAAGAAGAGAGGGGAACTAGGAGAGAGTGGGAGAACTGAGAGAGGGGAAGGAGGATAAGAAGAAGATGAAGAGGGGAAAGGAAAAAGAAAAAGATGGAGATGGGCGACAATGGATGTGGCTCCATCTCCTCTATCTCTCGTCGTCGCCGGTTATCTCTTACCATCCCTCGCAATCAATCGCCCCATTCCTTGTTGCCCCTTCCAAGTTGTTGCTGTTGTTCTTGTTCTTGAGAAGAGAGGGAGAGAAAAGAAGAAGATGAATAATGATTTTTATTGGTGGTGTGGGAGAGCTTGTAAAAAAAAAAATGAGTGGTGTGGGTGAGAGTAAGTTGTGGTGCCAAATAGTCGATGTGTTAGAATTGAGTGGATGGTGGTGTTAGCAACAGGAAGTGGTAGTGTTGCATAGCTTTAATACTTGCAGAGCACGTGACGAGTGATGACGGAATAGTTACCGCTTGTGGCTCTAATCCCGTTATAACAGCTCAACTAAAACCCATTAAAATCCTAAAATGTAGGTCCATAGAAGAAGTATCAATCCTCTGCTCTGCTCTTTCGCTGCTTCAAGCGATGTCTCAAGGAGTTCATCTAATTTCCAATAACATTCCAGGTATGGGTTTTCTTTGGTTACATCTTCATAGAAATTTCTGGGTTCTTATCTTGTTGCTTCATACATAATCTGAATGTTCTGAGGCCAAAACAGTGTTCTTGTGTTGTTTCTCGAAATGGGTATCGGTTGTTTTGATTAATTTTGTGGCATTTCGTTGGTCTAACTTTACTTTAGACAAGTTTTGTGACATGGGTTTGCAGTTTGTTGTGAGATATAAGGGGGTCTTGATGTGTTTGGTTCCTTAAATAGAAATTATGGGCACTGACCTCTTTTTTGAGGTTCAGTGCCTTTCATGGGGTTTATGCTTTTGAAGATGCGTTGGATGTGATGTTGTGCTTGCTTGAGGTGCACTTGATATGACCATCATTGGGTTGTGGTCTTTGCAAGGTTAGTTTTGATTATTTAGCTCGAGGGATGAGCTGGATGTGATACATAAATGGGTTCCTACAATAAGAACAAGTACCATTTCATTTCGGGCAACGAAATAAAATTAGGGTTTGGTTGGATTGGGTTGTAAGGATAAACATATTCCTCGTTTGTTTGACATTAGCTTAGATTCACTCAATTTGGAATGAACGCTTTGCTTTCTCTTTTTGGAGAAAATTAGGGTTTATGCAATAACAATATTTGGCCGTCAGACTAGAAGTTGTTTTTTCCTATGACTTCCAATTTTTTATTTTTGGAAAGGTGACAAATTATTCAACCGGAAGAGAGAATACAACACAAGGGACTCCAAAGTGAATGCATGATTACCAAAGTTTAGTTGGAAGGGTGACAATACTGAACTTGTTGAATAAATGTTTCAAGGAAACCATTTTGTTTTATTATCCCAAATCCACTTTCTTCTTCATCATCAAAGGTTGCGGAGGAGTCCAAAATTTTCAGGAGTTTGATAAGTTGAGCTACTTCCTCGCGTTGGCTCTAAAATCCTAGTTAGAGAACCATTCTCACGGGCAACATAAACACCTTTGGGGGGTTGGGGGGGGGGGGGGGGGGTGGGTCTTCATGGTCTGACTTCACTTTAGACAAGTTTTGTGACATGGGTTTGCAATTTGTTATGAGATATAAAGGGGGTCTTGATGTGTTTGGTTCCTTACATATAGAAATTATGGGTACTTTAGTGCCTTTCATGGGGTTTAGGTTTTGAGGATGCAAAGTTGGGTGTAATGTGGTGCTTTCTTGAGGTGCACTTGAGATAGACCATCATTGGGTTGTGGTCTTTGCAAGGTTGGTTTTGATTATTTGTTAACTCGAGGGAGCTGAAAGTAATAGATAAATAGGTTCCTACAATAAGAAAAAGTACCGTTTCCTTTTCAGGCAACGAAATAAAATTAGGGTTTGGTTGGATTGGGTTGTGAGATAAACATATTCCTCATTTGTTTGAAATTAGCTTAGATTCACACAATCGGGAATGAACGCTTTGCTTTCTCTTTTGGAAAAAATTGGGGTTTATGCAATAACAATATTTGGCGTCAGACTAGAAGTTGTTTTTTTTCAAAGTTGGGTGTGATATTGTGCTTGCTTGAGGTGCACTTGAGATAGACCATCATTGGGTTGTGGTCTTTGCAAGGTTAGTTTTGATTATTTGTTAGCTCGAGGGATGAGCTGGATGTGATGGATAAATGGGTTCCTACAATAAGAACAAGTACCATCTCATTTTCGAGCAACGAAATAAAATTAGGTTTGGTTGGATTGGGTTGTGAGGATAAACATATTTCTCATTTCTTTGACAATAGCTTAGATTCACACAATTGGGAATGAACGCTTTGCTTTCTATTTTGTAGAAAAATTGGGGTTATGCAATAACATTATATGGCCATCAGACTAGAAGTTTTTTCCTGTGACTTCCAATTTTTTTTTGGAAAGGATAAAAAATTATTCAACCGGAAGAGAGAATACAACACAAGGGTCTCCAAAGTGAATGCATGATTACCCAACCTTAGTTAGAAGGGTGACAGTACTGAATTTGTTGAAGAAGTGTTTCAAGGAAACCTTTTTTGTTTTATGATCTCAAATCCACTTTCTTTTTCATCGTCAAAGGCTGCGAGTCCAAAATGGTCAGGAGTCCAAGTTGTGCCATTTCCTCGCCTTGGCACTAAAATCCTAGTTAGAGAACTGCTCTCACTGGCACCATAAAAGCCTTTTGGGGGTTGGGGGGAGGGGTCTTGATTGTCTGACTTCACTTTAGACAAGTTTTGTGACATGGGTTTGCAATTTGTTGTGAGATATAAAGGGGGTCTTGATGTGTTTGGTTCCTTATATAGAAATTATGGGTACTGCCCTTTTTTAGGTTCAGTGCCTTTCATGGGGTTTATGGTTTTGAGGATGCAAAGTTGGGTGTGATGATGTGCTTGCTTGAGGTGCACTTGAGAAAGACCATCATTGCATTATTGTTTAGAAGGAAAATACTTCTTCAAACATTTTCACATGGCCATGAGGATGCCACCATCCTGACATGACAGGATTTGGTATTTGTGATTGAAATAGTTTCTGAATGATATCCTTACAAAAAGTCTTGACAAAGGACAATATCTCATAAGAAATACAATAATTGGAATCATTTACCATAATTTGAAGTTAAGCAGTTTCACATGTAATTAGTCATTAAATTGGAACTCATTTTCCTAGGAGAGTCTGTTGAAACTAGATTTATATTGCAGGAAGTAGGAGCGATGTAGCTTCAACCTAGTTTTTCAATGGATATCCTTAATATATATAACAAAACAGGATGGACTGAGTTTATACATAGTTAGTTCCCAGCCAAGATTACACCAAAATGCCCAACACCGGTAGATTAAGGGATTGGATTAAAGTGTATTTAATAACGCCTCTACCTATCTTTTCTCTTCCCGGCATGATTAAAGTGATTTGATAAAGCCTCTAGCTATCTTTTCTTTTCCCAACTCTAAGCTCCTCGGTCCCAGTCAAATGGTTTTCTTCCTCTGTGACTCATTTCTCTCAGCTCCTCCACTCACTTAAACCTAATCTCAAATTACTCAATCAACAAACCCTTCATCCTTTCTCACCACGCCTCTCAGTGCCTTCATCTTAGTTCCAACCCCTCTCAGTGCCTTCATCTTAGTTCCAATCCCTACAGTGCCTTCTTCTCAGTTCCAAGAACAAACCCAAAGGCCAAAGCCCCATCCTAAAGAAATCTTCCGTTCATCTCATGAAATCAAAATTTCCAACTTCACCAACCCAAACCCCTAAATTCCCCACACACAATTAGGGTCGATTTGAAGTAGATGAAGATTGAAATTTAGGATTTTAGAGAGACATTTCTTATTCACATCTTTGAGAAAGAGGGTGTGCAATTTATACGAAACCCAAATCTGTGGGAGATTTGGATTTTTATATGGTGTTGTGTGAGAATAGTGTTGGGTTTAGGTTGAGTGGAGAAGTGGTATTTGGTATTTTCATTATGTAGCTACATTAGTTTCAAGCACTTTTTTTCAATGGCATATATATATATATATTTTTTTACTTTGATAATTAATTAAAAAAAATGTAAACATATTTATCAATGAAATTTTCAATTTTTTTTCCTATTTAAGGTAACTTTGAGTAGTAGATTTTCTAAGTTATGAGGTAAAATATTTTGAAATTAGTGTTTTCAAAATTTAAAGGCAAATATTTTTATTTTTATTTTACATTTTTTCCCCTTGCTGCGACACCAATCACATGGGGACGATTGTAGCCATGACAAAGGCCATGATCCAATTTGCAATGGGAAAAGGGGAGACTGTGTGTTCATGCCAACGACACGGGTAATACACTAGTTTGTAACATGGCACAATGCAACTTCCCTTCGTCCTTTTCCTAAGATTATGTATTACTAGCCATGGGTAATATGCTTCAAACACCAATTTGAATCACTGAGAAAAGGTCCGTTTTGAGTCAATTATCTGGACCAAGATGTTCTACCCTTGTTACTACTACACTCCATCACCAGGCTTTTATCTATTCTAAAATATGAATGTGACACTTGATTATTAATTCTGTATAAATTTGCAGTTAAGGACTGATTCATGTGGAAGTTGGAATCACATTTTGAGTGTACGGTGCATGGTTTCTACCTACTTTCTACAGTGTGTAACAGTACATGGTTCATGCAGGGTATGGAAAATCAAAAGAAAGATGTGTCCCCTGCCACAAAGCTTCAGGAATGGGAGCAGTATCTTGCTACACTTACTATGATCGTTTCAAGCCCTTTCCTCCAGCCAACGATGTTCCGGTAAAGAACTCAGTTAATGTCTCCAAGAAGACATCTATTGTTTGTTCAGCAAACTTTGGTAATCAGAAAACAAATTCAGACTTCTCCAGGCAAAACCGACAACACTCTAGTTACATCAGAAACAAGAACAGGCAAAATATCGAAAGAGAGAATTTCAGAGACCTTGAAGAATCTGAGCTGCTGTCTTCTAAAAATGGGTCACTATCTGGTAGCGTACCATATCAGCAAATTGCAGTGCCCGGGGAAAGAGAACAGGAGATTTTGAAATTGTTCAAAAAGGTTCAAGCACAGCTTCGACAGAGGAAAACAAAGAAGGTTGAAGCAACTTCACAAGGAACAGGTAAAGAGAACGACACAATTAATACTCTTCTCAAACTTTTACGGAAACAATCAGAAGATAAAGGCAAGAGAAGAAGCGACAGTAGCTTTAGCAGTGGAGATGATCTTGTTCTTGACCAGCAGGAACAAAAGAAACCTTTCGATGAAGAACAAAATGCGATCTTCGAGGCAAATGACAGAGCTAGGGAGGAAGCCCAAGAACCCAATACCAGTGCGCTCAGGAGACCACCATCAAACTTCCGGCGTAGATCTCCAGTTCCAAGAGTGAAGTACCAGCCTGTTATATCTGTGCAAAAGAGTCTCAATTCGGTCCCGCCTTCGGAGTCTAAAGTAACAAGGAAGGCGATCATAGATGAACCTGAGGATGAGCTCGAACCTGAGCCTGAGCTTGAGCTTGATCCTGAACCCAAATCCGTGGCTGAGACTGAGCCTGACATTGAGCCTTATTCGACATCGGCTGATATGTACGATCAATATGATAGTGAGGTCTCAGAGTCTGAGTCCTCTGATCCAGATGAAGATTACAGTGATAAGATTGTGGAAACACCCTCATCCACAGACAACACTGATTTGAGTGCACTAAAGGTAGCGGACTTGAGAGTACTTGCTAAATCTCGTGGTCTGAAGGGGTTCTCTAGAATGAAGAAAGGTGAACTCGTCGAGCTTCTTGCTGGGGATTCAAGTTGATGAAATGACTTGAGAGTACTTGCTAAAACTTTTACATGCTGTAGCAAATCTAAATCATTTTTGGATCTCTATTTGCTTCTTCAGTGATCTTTTTATGCAGGTGTTTATTGTCTTGCTTTCAGTAGGTGTTACCTTTTCTAGAGATATTGAGGCTTTAGATAATTGTTTCAGTTTTAATGGATTTCTGAGGTAGCTAAGGTATGTAGATTTTTTTGTTTTACTTGTGATTGCCTGAATGCGTTACAATCTAGTGGCTTGACGGCAGTTGCCCTAGACTTTGGTTCAGACACTCGTGTTGAGACTCCATGGACTGTTGTCATGTGTGACAAACTCTTGTCAATTGCTATTTGTTACTATGCTAGTCGTGTTGGATATTTTGTTTTGTTTGATAGAAAATCCAAACCGATAGAACCTAGCAGAAGTTTTAAATCTTTGTTTCCTGGTAATTCTGGGTCATTTATGAGAAACACCAAGAATTGTTCAGTTGAGACTTGAGAGTGTTAATATTTTTCGGGAAAAGATAACTTCTGAAGGATGACTGTTTCTTTTTGAATGTTTGTCCAAATGTAGAGTACCGTTTCATTTCTTAATCTGATTTGTTGATACTATGCCTTGTGCAATTGTGCCGTTGACACATGAATTTTTCATGAAAACTTACCATTGCAATCAAGCATCGCTCAACAAAACAAGTATTCAATTTGGGGCTCAATTTCTCATTACTTGCACCTACTGCCAACACTGTAAAAAGTGGATTATAGAATGATTCACTCTTCAAAGTTGCTACTCCCAAGAATGTTTATTGTAGTTTCTGGACTTGATAACATACAGATTCGTAAAATCCTTTGGACAACTAACCAAACTCGTGAGCTCCTTTCGACAGTGGATGTATGTTGGTGATGGTGATGTACATGGAGTCTAATGGATAAATCGTACCTCACTCCCCAGTCCCCACACGTTTTAAAAATGGAGTAAATGCTTGAGCTGATTTCTTTCCACTTTCTCAACCATCCTTAACTGTTGATATTGCAGATCACCTACTTGCTAATAATATACGTAGCTGGCAATTCTTTGCTATTCACTTCATCAACCATAATCCATTCCACATTGTGTACTATCACAATTCATTCATGCCAATTAATTAATGAAACACTTATATTATTAGCTCCACAAGATAAATTCCATTTCCGTAAAATTTGTATATGATCGAGTTTGAGGTCTTTATAAATTCATGTTCTTTGTTTTCCTCCTCTCCTTTCTTACTTTCTGGCAAATAAATTTTTTTTTTCTCCAATAAATTAGAAATTCAATCACCAAGTCAAGAAAGAAAATAAATAACACGTGAAACGCACTTGCACGCAATGGGATGGCACTTTCTTTCGTAGACAAGTAGTTCCCGCGTTTTCCCAACCTCCTTTCCTTTCTTACTTTAAGGCCAATAATTAATTTGACGAGTAAGTACACAGAAAAAACAAAGAAATAATCAAATCAATCGATTCGAAACACTTGTTTGAAAAAGTCGAAGCACTTATTGTTTTCTTTCCAAATTTTATCAAAATCTTTGAACTTGCAGGTCTGTGGTTCGATCTGAACCCTAAAAGACTGGATTAGGGTCTTGAGTGGTGGAATCTCTTGCCATCAATGGGGCAAAAGCAATCTAAAGACAAATTGCTCTATCAGCAAGTGCGTATTGGAAATGTTGAAGCAATCAAAGCTTTGCACCGGGAAGGCGCTGGTCTTGAGGTGGTTTTCAATGCTTGTTTGATTGTTAGAGATTGAAATTTTGTATAGATTTGAGTGTTTTGTGTGAATTGATGATTTCTTAAGTTATTGTTAAATAGGGTATTGAGATTTGGGTGCAATCTTGAATTAGATGCACATGTGTATGAGGTTGTATGTTGTGCTAAAGATGGATATTTTGTAGTGGAGAGATAGAGAGGGGAAGACACCCTTGATTGTGGCATGTATGAACTCTCAGCTTTATGACGTTGCCAAAACTCTGATTCAATTTGGTGCTAATGTCAATGCACGTTCTATGGGTAAGATTGCAAATTTTATGTTTGTTACAGTATATTTGTGACTTTAGTTTGGGGGTTTCATAATTTCTCTACAAGTGTTAGGGAACTGGTTTATAAGGTATTGTGTTTACATTTTCTTGTTGAACCCTAAGATTTAGAAGAATGCATTTATATATGGTTTGTTTATACGGTATTATTCAAATTTATTTATGCATACTTAATCATTCAATCTTAGGGCGCGTTTGATTATTATTTTTTTTCATGGAAAACCATGGAATTAGTGAAAGCATAGTTTTTGTAAACAGACTTCTCTTTCAATTGCCCTTTGTAACAACCCAATTTCCAAGTTGTTGCAATTCTATAGTAAATATTTTAAGGGTCCCTTCTTTGATATATGTAAGTTGCACCTATTCTAACACTCAGAGCTGTTAGAGCATGTAGTTTAAGGTCTAATGTTCAAATCTCAGTTGAGAGGGTATTTGAAGTAATATTATAGCAAGGCATCTATTGTACCATATTGTGTTTGAAAATTTCTGAAGGACACTCTTTTGATTTATACATAACTTTATCTAACAGCTTTAGAGCAATTGGCAGTTCATTTGTCAAAGAAATTTTGGTGTAGTGATCTGTGATGGTTTTGGTGAAGTCATTAAAAGAATGATTTCATTGCGAAAATGAACCAGAATGAAGGGTACTTTTAACTATGCTCACATTCAAATGAAGCACGCCGCGAAACATGAACCAGAGCTACATGATAAACATCTGATGAGGTGAAATAAAGAAATGGTAGAATAAGACATTAACTTACGAAATTGAGAAGGAAAACTAGAGACTTAGACGAATTTAGATGCATCATGTGGAAAATCAAGTAGTCTTGGTTGGAGTAACAAAGCTGGAGGGCTATTATTACTGACTACCGTTACTAATAACCCTTAAAGATTTGCAATTTAGTGATCCCAGTTGTGATGGTTACCCTGTGGTTAATTTGGAGAGTACAGGATGCATACTGCATGTTTTTTCTTGCAAAACAGAGTCGATGAAATATTTGAGCTACCATTTCTTGCTCTATACATCCTTCCATGTTGATCAAAACATGTATTCAATAGCAAAAGCCACATTTTTTACTTTTGGTTCAGATATTCGTTTTTGTGTTATGTACCTCAGGATGTCACTCTGGGACACCTTTACATCACGCGGCAAAAAGAGGCCTGACCCAGACTGTTAAGTTACTTCTCACAAATGGAGGTCTGTTTTATTTATCTCATATATTGATTTTTCATTTTCAATGAACTTGGATCTCATGAAATCGAGTGGGGCAAACTGTATTCTAGTTTTGTAGCTCTGTAACTTGTAGTGGATTTTTGATGAATGAATTATTTCTAAATGTTTCAGCAAATGCTTTAGTGAAGAATGATATTGGTAAGACTCCTCTTGATATTGCTAGAGTAAAGGGTCATAGCACTGTTGTTCGCGTGATCGAGGTATCTTAATATCCAAGTTATTTGAAGTTACTTGCCCACATTGATTTTTGTTTTCTGAAGTTGTACTTAAATGCTTTTTAGAGTCATATCTGCCTTTTTACTGGTTGGCTTCGGGAGCTTTTCGGGCCAGGGTTTCTTGAACTATTAGCTCCTCAATGGTTATCTAGAAAAATGTGAGCGCATTTCTCAAATCTATTTTTATGTTGTCTTTCTTTATTAAGTTTTATTGTTCCTTGCATACTGTACTATTTTTGTTGCAATATTACCAGATGGCTGACCCCATGAATGTAATCTAAGTTCATCCTCATCACCTCATCAGCATGAACTCATCCTTATGTATTGTTTGCAGTTGGGTTGTCGTGGTACCCTGTGCTTCTCGTAATCGTAGCCATAGCAGTAGGAAGCCTCTTAAGTTGCAGCTTGCTATATATCCTAGTCTGAAGGTATTTTTCGATTTCCTTAGGATAAAAATGGGAATTAGAATCCTTTTTCGTCATTATTCACTGAATAAGATGTTGTTTCCACATTTCAGTGACTAGGGCTAATTTTCTGTTATATTTCTTGAACTCACTTGGAAAATTGCTGAAGCGTGTAGAGCCTATGTTGGGTTAATTTTTTATTTATAATCTTGAGGTAGCAAAGTATTTATTAATTTTTTTATTGAATTGTACCATACGTATTTGCCATTGAATTCGACAATTGCCCTCTTTCTTTAGTGAATTCAATAGTTTCATTGTTGTTTTTTCTTCGTTATAATCAGTATCTTTTGATTCCTGTATATCTATTTGACCCATTATTCATCATAAAAATTTCAAAAGTGCCCTTCACAAAAATGCCAATTAGTTCTCTTCATTCAAAATAAATTTGAATAATGGCATTATGACATACTAGCTTACTGTCCATTCGTGAATTCCAAAATGCGTTTAAAAAACAGTAACCTTGGGCATTAGAATGAGTACTTCGGAGTTTTGTTAATTTTTTTTTGCTTAACTTTATTTATTTATTTTTTGTTTTTGGTTTTATTTATGTATTTTTGAAACTTAATTACATCTCTTTCAATTGGTAAGTCAGATATTGTGAAATTGGTTTTATTATTAGCCGGAAAATCTTTCTAAAAGTTTTAACTTATTTAACACAACACAGATACGAGCTGTCGGACAAGTCGACTAGAAAACACAAATGAAGACATGCCTGTACATTATAAAATTATATATTTTTCAGCAATAAGTTTTATATTAGTAGTCATATTCTTTCACTTGTAAATCAACATTGCTTGTAAAGAAATTGAACTTTTGAAAGATATGAGAAAATGTTGATGATCGATGTATGAAGTGTCCCGGTGTCAAAGTGCCCAATACGTGTCAGACACGGGAAATGTTTTGAAAATGAAGTGTTGTTGTTACATAACTCTGAGTGGTCATGTAAATTTGAAATTCGCACATCTTTCTTCACACATTACTCAATTTATTCTGCTGAAGTGCTAAATTTTAGAGAATAATACACAAGTCCATCAAACTATCCTATTGTTTTCCAGTGGCAGTAGTGTAGAACTGATCTGCATATTCAAATCCAAAATCAAGTTACCCCTATTTCTCCAGTACCTATTTTAGGAATGGAACCTTCTACAAGTAAAATGTTGGACATATCAAAATACATATCTTTTCTGAGACAATGCTAAGTTAAGGGGTGAACTGCCGCAGGTTGGTTCAGGCCCTCTCAGCCTTTGCCCTTCTTTTGTTTTCAGTCCTTCCTGTAGGAGTTTCTTATCCTTTTAGCTTTTCAGTTTTCCTATTTTTTCAGGGATATCAGTGCCTACTTTGTCCTTTTATAGGAGTGGGTATGCACTCTAGCTATGAGTTATGTTTTATTGATATGCAAATGATTTCTTAATTGTTGATGTTGCATGATTGTTTCTAATTTCAACATTATTTGCCATGGAATCCTTTTTCCAGATTAAGTACCAATTTGTTGTAGTCTTTATGTACAACCATGATACAAATTCTTATTGAGATTTAAGAGGTTAATCATGCAGGTCAAAATCTTTATAAGCGGTATTTGTGAGTGTTTAGGTCTAGCAACCAATAAGAAAAGTGTAGGGACACAACCAATAAGAAAAGCGTAGTGTCGCAACCAATAAGAAAAGTGTAGTGTCACTGATAGCGATATTTCTCACTGTTATTTAGTGGTTTGAGAAGCTCAACTCCTGAGGGTAGTTAAACAATCTGTTGTAAGATCTTTAGATCGGAAGTTGAGATCTTTGTAAAAACACCTTTCCTCGTTTGATACGTAAAATCTCAGTTTTAAAATTGTTTTTCATTTATTTTTAAAATTTTGTGAAAAGTTGGTTTATTTCTCTTTGTATCCCTTATACCCCCCTGTTATGTTTGAGATTGATATCCTATGGTGTATGGTTAATGCACAGGATGCTCGGCCTCGGACTACTGTTGCTCTTCGAAAGGCCAAAGTTGAGGAACCAAAATTCCTCCAGCTAGATCCTGCTGTGACTATTTTTGACAAGGCTACTGGTAAGTTCACTGTTGCAAAATCTCATATTTGAGCTATATGATGGACATATTTTAGTATATATATAGTAAGACATTTCAAATTTAATATAAAGAGTTATTGTATATCATTTACGGGCAATGTGGAAAGCTTCCATTTAATGTTATAAAAGAAAAAACGGTTTGGTGAACCAATAACCTTGGACAAGCTTAGGAATTAATTCTGCATACTGTAATAGTAAATTTTAACCTTTACAACAGGCTTTTAAATAAACTAAGGGGCACTGGGAGTTTAGGGGACAAAAAATGATTTTTACTAAACCAGGATGACCCCTTTAATTTTTATTGTAAATTAAGGACCCTGTTAAGTTTAAAATTTTGTTTTTTAATTCGTTTGAGCTGAATTTTCTGGAAAACTATATAATAACACTAGAAATAATGTGCCAAAGTTTCAGGCCATTTCGACATCGTTCCTCGAGATATGTATTACGTCCTTGCCATTAAATATCTTTATAAGCGGTATTTGTGAGTGTTTAAGGACCACCTGAGTGGTCTTGGACAATGGGCGCTCTACTGGCTGGCTTGTGTCATACCCAAGGTGGGCCCTTGCTCACTTCATGATATTCATAGAGATTTCTTTTATCCCACTTAGCACGGATCTCGAGGCACACATATTTAAATGAGCTGAAACTTTGAACATTGTTTTTATTGTTATTTGATTTTTCTCAAAATTTGAGCTCAAATAATATAGTTTTCATTTAGTCATGTGTATATAAAGTCTTTAATTTAAAATGAAAACTAAGGGGGTTATCCTGGGTAGTGAAAAATAGGGGTGGGCATCCCATTCCGCGATCCCGTTCCCGTCCCGATCCCATCCCGTCTCGTCCCGATTTTTTCGGGTCTTAATGGGATTGAATAATTCCATCTCGATCCGGTTCCGTCCCGATCTAGAATGGGATGGGATGGGATGAAGATTTTCAATCCCGTCCCGTCCCGAGCTAATATTTATTATTAATATTTTTATTTATTTATTTATTTTAAAATTGCAATATTAGTGTAATTGAAGAAAAATGAATTTAGTTGAAATCAATGTAATTGATATTAGTCTATATCTGCAACTACTTGATATTGGTTTATTTTTAGAATTCTAAATTAATTATTTAATTGCAAACTCTTTAAAACTCAAAATGGGATTGCTAACTACATTGGAGAGTTTTATTTCGTGTCAAGACAATGAATTTAATGACTGTTTTTTTTAAAGCAATAATGAAACATTCTTCTTAGCACCCCAAATCTACTCATCCTTTTGTTCACTATTCGAAATAGTAGAGCAGGTCCACCATTGCCATTATACTGTCCACCTCTTAGTCATTCAAAACTCTGCAGAAATCTTAATTACATGGTGAATTTCAGCTATCATTTATAGTAGTTTATTATGATGTTGCATACTCAATCTAAGGCTATCATTTATGTGTAGTTCTATGAATTGCCTTTGCCTATTTTAACTAAGCCAATTGGGTCTTGGGTAAGCAGTAATTTGTAAAAAAATGAGAGCACGCTGATCCCGTCCCGAACCCGTTTGGGATGAGATTTTTCCCATCCCGTCCCGTCCCGATATCGTATGAACGGGATGGGTCTATCTCGTCCCATCCCGTCCCGTGCCCACCCCTAGTGAAAAACTAAATTTTCACACTAATATCCCCATACTAATAAACTAATTAAGGATTGTTTTAGACCAAAGTCATAACATTTTGAAAAAAAATATAGGCTCTATCATTAGATGTTGCAATGGTATGGATAGAAAACTGAGCTATGAATTTTCAATATCTTTGTGATCAAGATCTAGCAACTGCTATTTATTTTTTGTCATACAAGTCAAGAGAAGTGGATGATCAATAGTGTAAAATTGAAAATGATAAGAAGCAGGTTGTCCAAGAGGAAAAGGGAAAACATTATTACTGTAAAGCTAGATTCTGATTAGTTGTGAATTCATATTTCTAAACTCATTGATTAATCGATCCATGAAAATATATTATAAATAAATGAGAAAAATTAATGTTATTTTTTAATAGTTTGCCCTAACCTCATCAATACTCTAACACAGGGCAATATCAAGAGTGTCTGAAGAAGCCAAAGAGAGTTAAATCAAAGAGAATATATAAAAAAAGATCTAAGAGGAAAGAGAAAAATGACTAAAGAATAAATATCAACCAAAACTAAAGAATACGGAAAGTTGCACCTTTATCTAACATTGAATTATTTATTTATTTTTATAAATTTTCTTAAATTGTGACATGTGAACATTAATATTCATTAATTTTCGAATTTTTTTTCCTCGTAGTAAACATATTACTTAAGGATAGAGAAAAATATGTTTATAAAATATATGCCGATTAATTCTGACTAATCCTCATTAATCTCATAACAGTCTTGAACCGATTAGGGTCCCAATTAGCGATTTAACTGCATAGCAGCCCAAAACATTCAAATCATTCCCAACAGGGTATAATCTACCTAAGCCTGAGGTATTGTGTTGTACGTTTGTCAAGTCGATGAGGTTGACTTGTATGTATAAATTAACTCGCTCATAATGATCTTTCTTAATTCTTTCATAATTGTTTCTCATTTTTCATATGCAATTAGATACTCAATAATTATGTAGGACAAGATTCAATTATTAACTTTGGTTAAAATTTTCAAAAGAAAATGGAAAACCTGTAAGATAAGATATGCATAGTACAATAGTCGAGATAACTGAGCTGCGTGCTACCTCTACCCAAATTCAACGAAGGTGTTGATTGTGTCCAAAAAAATATCCATCTCAAGCTTGTTCGACTGCAGTATGGCTAGTCCAAAGCAAATAAAAAGACAGGCTGAGGCAACCTAAGATGCTCCCTTGGTAATTGTGACCTTATGATGATATCTAAACAACTTCTTTAAACAGGAAAAAAAAAGGTTAAATGATTTAAACTTGTGCAATATCTTAACATTGATCTTGTATATACAAATATTTATGAATGAAATCACTAAATTGTATATGGAAATAGGCTGGAGTAGCAATATCTTAACATTGACGTGCCTTCTTTACAGCTAAACGATATAAGCTTGCATCTGTGAATGAGGGTGACAAACAACAACTTCAATGGTTTTCTGATGCATGCAGGGGAATTTCCCAGGTACTACATGCAACTAATAGTTTTCAAACTAAAGCTTGTATATATTCTTTGTTCACACTGCATAGAGTTTCATGCCGCACATGCAAATTTGTATGTATGTGACCTTGTCAGGATGTTGCTTTGCCACGGCTATTGCCCAAAACAACATAGGTATCATAAAATTTTAATGGCTGCTTGGCTGAGTGTAACGAATTCATAAAAAATATAAAGAAACTAAAAGTTAGTTGGGAAATTCGGAGTCACCTTGAAGAATTAATTTACTAAAATTCAAGCCAGAGAAATGTAGTTGGTGCAATTAATAGAAATATTTGCAAGACTGAAGCAGTGGGGATGCTCTCATTCTAGAACTTCTTTGTGCATAAGAAAGTTAAATTGTAAACAAGTATTTTAGGAAATTCACAAGCATTTTAATACTTTAATAGGAAATTCACAAGCATTTTAGTACTTTAAACATGCCAAAGGCGTACTAGCTGAGTTGGTAGGGGTGTGGCGGATGGAATCACATGTCACGGGTTCGAACACGGCCAGCGGCATGGGGTGGGGGGAGGGTTAAGGGTTAAAAAAAATACTTTAAACATTACTGATTTTCATATTTTTATTATGTTAACAATACGGATTAAAGAATTACTTTAAATCAGAAAACATTTTGATCCAAGGAAAGGGTAAGCCTTTCTTTTGGTCGAATTTTTTAGCATGTTTGGTAATTTTGAGTTTCCATAAACCTTTTTTTTTTTGGTTTGCATGTAAATCTAGTTAAACATTTACAGGTCATTAGGACTGATGCAGTTATACCTAACTAACAGGAAAAACCATGTATTTTAATTGAATTTTTATTTTTATTTTTTAATGGGTTCTTTAGCTTCAGTAATAAAACTCATCAATTCCAGCTTCATCTCACTTGATTCCAAATTCAATCAAAATTTCTCCACATTAAAAGAAATTGTAGGTTAGAAATAAACATTTCAGGGATGAAGCAGAAGTAGAGCTAAACCAAGGATTGCCTGCACTTTGCAAAGTTTTAGCTGATAACTTTCAACCAATTTTAAAAATCTGTTTTGTTTGGTGTGCTGTGAGTGTCTTCTTGTTCATGTTAGATTGGAAGAATGAAAATGAGTTGATATACAGAAAAGCTCTTTGCATTTCTTAAAGATGAATTGCTTTTGGACGATTACACCTGATAAGCCAAAAGGCTTTTTAAAGAACAACAATAAAGACTCTAGAGAATTCTTTCCTAGAGAGCCAGACATACTTATTAGCCTTGGAACTCTAATACATTAGCTCAATTGAGGATAGCTACAACTGCTACTGCAATTAAGAAAAATATTCTAGAGCATTAGGAAGTGCATTTAACTCCAACACTCCCCCTTAATGCACTTCCTTCACAACTCCAATGAGCTCTCGAGGGTAGCAAAACTTCTCTTTTGGAAGAGCCTTGGTGAGTAGATCAGCTAACTGCTCCCTTGACTTGCAATACCTAAGTTGAATTTGACCCTTCTCAACAACATCTCAAATGAAATGGTTTTGATTTCAATGTGCTTGGTTCTATCACGATCCACTGGATTTTTGGCAATGGCTAATTTGTTGTCACAATAAAATTTCGTGCCTCCATCTTGCTTTTTTTCCAATGTCTTCAAGAATTCATCGAAGCCATATGGCTTGTGCAGCTGCTTTGGCTGCAGCTACATGCTCCGCTTCAGTGGATGATAATACCACAATCTTTTGTTTCTTTGAAGCCACAGAACATAACCTCGAGCCAAGAGAGAAAACATAGGCGGTCGTGCTCTTCATATCATCAAGACATCCAGCTCAAGCACTGTCAGTGTAGCCAATAAGACTTGAACCTGTTGCAGCCTTATTAAAAAAATTCCATAATCAATTGTGCCTTGCAGGTACCTTAGCACCCTTTTTGCAACTCCAAAATGAATTTGACTTGGGTCCTCCATGAATCTTGAAAGCGTACTGCTGCAAACATAACATATGGTCTAGTAGCACTGAGATACAAAAGACTTCCAACAAGACTTTTGTACTTCGTGGCATCTGCCGTCTTCGCACCGTCAAATTTTTAATACCACGTTATTTTTCTATTTTTGAAAAACTATATATCTATCATTGTTGATTCAATTAAAAGTGGTCACAGAGAATAAAGTACTTTTAAAAAAAAAAAAAATATTGAGTGTGCGCTCTATCTTTGTAGTTGATTGAATAATGTAAATTTGAAGGTCTGAGGAAAGTCTTTATGATCATGCTGTTTTGCTTCTGCATTTTGATTCCTAACGCCAAGCTGTACTTGAGAAACTATGACCTGGATTCTTCTTTCCTCTTCAGTCAATGCTAGTACTTTTACCTCTCACTAGCTTTTGTTTAGTTCCAGAGGTTCAGTTTCAGCAGCAATGCCATTCTTTTCTTCACTACATCTCACACATCATGGACGTGACTTGTATCTTTAGAGCATCAATTATAAGCTGATTCAATGGGGTCTTTAAGACCCTGGTTTTGATCCACTCAAGCAATTAAAATGGGGTCTCAAGATCATGTGGGCTGAAGGGGGGTATGTTATCAACTCCGCAGTTGGGGATAAAGGTTGGAGCTGTTTGAAACAGTGCCAACTTTTGATATTTTTAGAAAGTGAGACACGAGGAGAATATCACTTTGTGAGGTGACAACAACCAGAGTACAGTTTCTCCGTTGATCAAAAGTTAAGCGCTGTTTGAAACAGGCCAAGCTTTGGGAGCTGTTTCATGGAGCACCCATATTTTAGCTCAGGTCTGAGGTCCTACTGATGCTATTAGGGTATTCCTTCACTCACAATGCCTTACAAGGTCATGCATATAGAAAAAATGCCCATTGGTTTGTCGTCTTCAGTGTTAATTAATCTTAATGTGAAACTTAAAACATTAGTTAAAATGTTTGCATTAATATTCCTACAACCTTGTGAACATTACAAAATTATCTGTACCTATAACAACTTTACACTGTATATTTTCCTATTGTATATTGGTTGAAAATGTTTAATATTTCTAATCATAAGAAAAATATTTGGAACTAAAGGTTGGCTTTGTAAACACCAGGCAGTGCATCCTCCATTATCACCGAGCTCTTCTGCTCCAGTTGCTCCTGTTACCAAACCATCAACTACAGAAGACGTGGAGCTAGCCATGGCAATTAATGCCTCTATTTTGTCTGCCATGGAAGAAAGAACACCATGCATTGATTTATTGTCAGAAGCTGCGTCAAGTAGCGGTTCAGATCAGAGTAATATTCCTATTGGCATAATGAACCCTCAGGTCCCTAACACAGCTTCCATTCCTTCTGCTCCACCAGTTCCTGAGGGTGCTGACGATGGCGATCGCCTAATTCACTATCCGACAGTTGATTATACTATGGTCAACTTAGCCATGCCTACTTCAGGAACTGAGGAATCAATAACAAGCAAAGTGAAAAAAGACGTGGAGATTTCTTCTACGTGTGTGATATGTTTGGATGCCCCAATTGAGGGAGCTTGCGTCCCTTGTGGTCACATGGCCGGGTGTATATCTTGTTTGAAGGGGATAAAGGCCAAGAAGTTGCATTGCCCTGTCTGTCGTGCCAAAATAGACCAGGTTATAAGGCTTTACACAGTTTGAGTGGCTGATCAAAAGACATGGAACTGGGTTTAACTCATGACCAGGTTTATAAGGCTTCTCCAACAAGTACCGAGCAATTACTATCCATTGAGAACATGAGCATTGCCTATCCAGATTGATTAAATGATATTTGGAAATAAAATTGTAGAAAATATATCATTCCTGAAAGAAGTTTTAGCTTTGTTGTGTACAGAGTGAGACACAACGACAGTAAATAAATAATAGTCACATATAGTAAATGTAATTACATCGTTTCAGACTACGGATATATATTATTTCACAGTTTTAGAAAATCAAATGATGTTTCCTCAAGTAAGCTTTTGTGTTAATAATTTTGGTTGAGCTGGTATAGAAGTTGAACCGATGAACAACCAGTGTGAGACAGTCATTTAAGTTTGATATCGAGCTTGAACAACAATGACAACAGAACTCAAAGGTATAGTTCAGTAATATTATTCTCCCTTAAACTCTCTTCAACACTGCTACCTAGTGGGAAATAGTCCAAAAATTCTGAACTTCTTTTAATTCTTTCTTCTCCAATTCTTTAATTCTCAAGGTCTCTCTTGGTGGCTAATAAAAAATATCATGCAAATGAAATTTATATCAGTAAATCACCTAGTTCGAGTTTGATCGTAGTTGTCACCTAGCAAGCTTTTCTCTCATCTTCAAAGTATTCTTCGAGCTATGGATTGAAGGACTTGGTAAGTCTATTCTATTTAGTTTTATTTTGTAGTGTATTATCCCTCTAAAGTTTTATGACATCCAACAATGAGGATTTCAGTGTTTAAAATGGTAGGCCTTAAAAAAAGAAGTCCAGATTTGCTCCATGGAGCAGGGGTTAGTTCATACTTTCTATACTCTTCATAAGGAAACAACGTTATCTCAGCAACTTATAATGCATCTCGACGTCTCCATAATTGTCCTTGGATCTTCCTATATGGGTTTATGATGATACATAATAAAAATGGTCACACCTCGGAGCTATGATGATCTCGAGGAATCACCACCTCAAGCATCAGCCAAATACTGATCCGGTCCAAGCAGTTCTTAGCCGGACCAACTGTGGTCCGCCAGACAGACTCGAACTCTCACAACATGCTAGGCCCACACGTCTCACAACCATCCTCAATCCCCGTAAGCCCACTTCAAGCAAGTATCTTGAGGATCAACTTCGGACGCGCAACTACAACTGCTTTCTGCTTCCAACTAGGAAGCAGGCACCATAATATCTTCCACACAGGGAAACTCCCTTTTACGGATTGCTCTTGGATTCGAAATCCCCCGTATCTAGGAGCACAGAGCTAACATGGAACTTCCCTCCTACAACACGATTCCTAATTAGAGAGAGATCTCCATGAATATCTCCTTCCTAAACTGCGCCTATGATTGTCTGGTAGAACCAGAACTCGCACTATAAATAAGACATGAGGTTGGTAAGTTAAAGTACACTACAAATTCCCTGTTACATCATTACACCTTCCTTAGAGCCCTGTCTGACTTTAGCATCGAAGTGCCATCAACCACCCCACGGTGGTCTATGGCTCATGTGCGTTACTTGTTTAGGTCAACAGGTCAGTGGGACTAGGTCAAAGCAGGGAGCGGAAAAAGACTGCATCAGTTTGGCGCAGTCCGTGGGGACGACATAGTTCATAATTTTACACTAATCGTCGTTTCCTCTCAAAACCCAGAGAGATGCTGACCACCAGGTCACGCAACAACGGAAAACCAGGGGACACGTCCAACGCTCAAGCTATCCCTATACCGCCTCATTCAGCAGTTCTTGTCGTGCACAGCCAGCCAACTCACGCTCCCACGCCAACGACAGCGACGACGGACCCCAGAATTGATGTGCTAGCATCTCAGATACAACAGATCACCAAGGCGGTGGAGACTCTTACGCGACAAAATCCACCACCTGTTAAAGGAGACCAGGAACAACATGAACCCCCGTCTCCAGAATCCACCACTTGCTAAAGGAGACCATGAGCAAGCGCAAGCGCAAGCGCAAGAGAGCCAGACCCCCGCTAGTTCTCATTGGACTAAAGGAGGCTGCGCGGCTAACGCTGTGCTCATCGCCAAGACAGAAAGGCTCGGCCCTAGGAACCCCCTTCGTAGAAGAGTGCATGATCCGGACGTACTATATCGCCTCTCCATCCCACCATTTGTGGGCTGGATAATGAATGAGGCCCTTCCGAAAAATTTCACTCCTTGAAGCTCGACTCCTACAACGAGACCACTGATGTTTTCGATCATCTGTGCCATTACCAACACGTAATGACCCTCAAAAAAGGATCTGAGTACATCATGTGCAGAACCTTTCCCACCAGTCTAAAAAGATATGCGTTGACATGGTTCCACAACCTTCCACCGAAGTCAATCGACTTCTTCAAAACACTGGTGAAGGAATTCCTAACATGTTTCGTCGGAAGCCAGCGTTTGAGAAAAGGCTCGTACTACATACTCTCTTTAAGGCAGAGGTCCGGTGAGACACTCCGAGAGTTTTTCATGCGCTTTAACAACGAGCTGATTCTCATCAACGACGGGTACAACGACGATACAGCTGTGAGGACCTTCACTGCCGGCCTCAGAGAAGAAAAGCTTTTCGAAGATCTCACCTTGGAGCCCCCTCTGGACATGGAAGAGCTCCTCAAGAGCGTCTAGAGACACATCACTCTGGAGGAATCAAGGACCGCTAAAAGGGAAACCAAAGGCAACAGGAAGCCCTCCTTTCTTAGGGACAAAAAGGAGGAAAAGAGATGCGAGGACGAGGAACAAAGCAAAATGAAGTGCAGCGACAACATGGAGGAATTAAAGTGGCCCTCAAGTGCAGCGACAACAGGGAGGAACTGAAGTGGCCCTGGTCGGCCTAGGCCGAAGAAATCATCCAACTACATTGGATCCAGAGCAGTGACACCCCTAAGCGCTAGCCTGTCAGACATACTTAACTCCATGAAAAGCTGGGAGGAACTGACAGACTCAGTTAAAAATAAATAAATAAGGCGACTCTAGGGATAATCTATGTCCTTCATGGAGTCAAACCGAATGAAGACCAGTCATACATGTCCCGCAAATAGACACTACTGGATAGGCAGACACAATCCGTGGATGAGGACAGACACATCTGCCACTCACGAGTTCAGAGCCCCATTCCCACTTTGACATTTATAGATAAGGACCTCAATGGAGTTCAAGCGCCACACAACGATGCCTTAGTCATCTCGGTCTCCATAGCAAGGTGGGAAGTAAAGAGAGCTCTGGTTGACATAAGAAATTCACTTAACGTTCTGTTCTACAACGCGTTCCGCAACATGGACCTCAAAGAGGAAAACTTGACGTCTTCAGAACACCCATACAGTCCGCCCCTCTGCAAGGATTACTCTTCAGTAACCTATGTAACACCTCGACAGTCCGCCGAATGATCCGTGAGAGCAACCCGAATCCACTTCAAGGCCATGATCGATTTCTCTTCATCAACAGTTAGTTTGTTTTAAGTTGTTTGTTTCCCTTTCCAAAGTCAATATTGAGTTTTAGTTCTTAAAAGACTTATGTGATTTTCAATCATTTAAGAAATAAAGGAAGAATTACGAAAAACAAACTCTATTGATTATCAAAAAGATGTAACAATAAACACCTTGAGGTAGATACAAAAGACTTCATACTATGAACGGCCTATGGCGGATACAAAAGACTACATACTGTAGGCATCTGATCAACATGGAGTAAAGACTTCCTTAAACTTTCCGACCACTTAAGCAACACGAACAGTCCGAGCCAAGCTGCCCACAAGCGAAAGGACGCTCCATCAATTGCCATAATCAATATGGCATGCGGGGGTACAAAATCGACAACCGGGAGTCCCGCGATGAGCCACACCCAGATACGGTCAACTCACATGCTCAATCCTTCAGAACAGTGAACCCAGGACAAGTATCAGGTTGACACAGGTAGGGTGCACTTTCCGGCTATGGAGATGAGAGGGACATCCAGGAGTCAATGGCCCAATCCGTGGACCATGTCCAACTCCTCTTCATTTCGAGATCCCGAATTCCAGCGCAAATCGGGACAACGGGGTTAATCGATAAGTGGCAGAAGTGGCCACCACGGAGTTGGAGGCAGATGCTATCTCTGAGATCAAATATTCAGGAACAACGATAAGACACCTGCACATAAAGGACATACTGTTCCCTTGGGAGAGAATTCGTATTACTTCTCCGCAATATGAGAAGAAATTACGAGATCTCAGCGGATCAACTACATTCCCACCCATATCAGGTGACTACACATAACAACTATCTCTATGCCTGATCAACGCAAACGTCGGAACATTCAGAGACTCCAGAGACGGAGATTCAACTTCAGCCTTTGAAAAACCCAAAGCGTTTTCTTCAAGCAAAGACATTACAGAATATAAGCTCTGCGAAAGATAGTGCCTACAACGATTGGAAAACACCATTGTATAGACATGATGGTTCACCAAGAGGGCACTCAAGCATTAACTGCCAAACATTCAATACTGTACAGGAAACTGGAAGACGACGGTTCCCAAGGAAACTACATAGACCACGTCAATCAATTAATGGTGCTGCATGCAACTCCATCAATTGAATGAGAGTAACTGATATTCAACCGTCGCACAGCCTACGCCGTACACGTGTCACCGCACAATCTGCGCCGTACACACAACGCACCATGCAGGAAACCCTAGCCCTTCCTCTGCTTGCCCATGGGCTCAGCCTATTATTCAAACAACACTCTGTCACATGCTTAGCACGAGCACTAGAGATCCTAGTCAACCCTGACATACGAATTGTACCTACAGATCACCAGCTGATTTAAGGTAATTTCATCTATTCCATGCAACATGCTGATGGATTAGGTTCGCACACCCCTTAGC
The DNA here is from genome assembly GCA_963556465.1 of Berberis vulgaris. Classification (NCBI taxonomy): domain Eukaryota; kingdom Viridiplantae; phylum Streptophyta; class Magnoliopsida; order Ranunculales; family Berberidaceae; genus Berberis; species Berberis vulgaris. Next base: position 20,899,420 of record OY747128.1, on the reverse strand, counting down.
AGGCGAAACCTCTATTCAAACTTGGCAAGCTTAGTCAGCCAAGACTGATGGACTGATGACGATGACTTTTGGTTCATCCCGATACCTAGTCTGCTCAGTGCGGGCATCGACGGTTTAGAAAGTGAGAGTCTAATCAGTGCTACCATGCCTGGTGACGACGACTTGCTAAGGATTACTGCTCCATCCTTGGTCAATGATTGTCGAACCTGATCAGGTAAGCCTAGCTGGTGACGACCAACAATGAAAGCTTCTGATCAAAGCCTAGATCTGTAGCCCCCACTGCGAGGGTGTAGATGGTTTGGAAGGTTGGATCCTAGTCAGTCCCGAACTGATTTCGACAACTCCCCACGGGACCACTACTTTTCAGTGTGGCCGCCAAATCACCAAACCTAGACTTGTAGCCCGCGCTGCGAGGGTGTAGATAGTCTAGAAGGTGGGAGCCCAGTCAGCCTCAACTTGATGCTGACGGTTTGCCACATGACCACTGCTTTTCGGTGTGGCCGCCGAAAAACTCCCAAATTTGTAGCTTGGTGCACTCAGGTGTAGATAATTTGGATGGTGAAAGCCTAGTCAGTCCTAAACAAATTCTGATGGCTTGCCATGGGACCGCTGCTTTTCAGCCTGGTCGCCAAACCCTTTTCAAATTCGTAGCTTTCACTGGGCGGGGAGGGTGTAGATGGTTTGAAAAGTAGGAGCCTAGTCAGTCCTAAACAAATTTCGACGGCTTGCCATGGGACCACTGTTTCTTAGCCTGGTCGCCAAACCTTTACTCTCCGAATTTGTAGTCCGCTTTGCTCGGACATAAATGATTTGTAAGGTGGGAGCCTAGTCAGTCTCAAACTGATTCTGACGGCTTGCCACGAGACCACTGCTATTCAGCCTAGTCGCCAAACCTTTACTCTCTAAATCTGTAGTCCACATGGCTCAGACATAAACTATTCGGAAGGTGGGGACCTCAAGCAGCTTGCTACACAACCTTCGTTTCCCTTCAAAACAACGAACGCGAGCTTGAATCTGGCTGAGCCAACATCTTCACGCTCAAACGGTCTGACAATCTAATGTTAAGCGAAGGCCACTCGCGTTGATACAAAAATCGTACGGTCATTTCCCAGATAAGAGATACTCAGGACGCCAACCTGATCTTACGACGCCTGACTCGGCACGAACGCTCTGACACGCACACTCGACCATCACTACTCGCTCATAGCAGTAGCTACAACCGATCGGTCAAACAAACAAGGTAATTCTCAAGCAACTTACCTTGGGGACAGGGCACAACTAGGTCAAGCTCTCTACCAGACAGACCAGTCAACGAAAAACATGCAATAGAGACAACAAGTACGGAACGGATAAAACTGTTTTCGGTAATGGTCAAAGACAAAAATAGTACAAGCACACAAAGTTCACTCCTTCTCACAATAGAGTACAAAAATGAAAGAGTTAAGCCTAGTGGAAGAAGACGTAGAAGTTGCATCCACACACTCCGAAGCTTGGACATCAGCGCTCAAAACTGTCTTCTTTGCTCGATGACTTCGAGGTAATAGACAGGTCCCACATATGACATCTTCTTATAACGGTTGAGATTCCACTCCGGATGCTCTTCATTCATCAGCGCCAGCAGCTCCATCTGTCCATGTACAACCCAGCGAAACTCAGATTTGCCTTGTTCCTGGAGAAGCTCTTCTTCCCGCATATTTGCATTAACAAGTTCACGCTCTAGTAGCTCCAACTTTCCAGTCAGCACGACGACCTGAGACTGCTTTGTGGCCAGACTACTCTTCACGACACTAAGTTCATGCCGCCCCAATTCGAGCTGGTCCTCGACCTTCCTTGCATCTCGAGCATAGAACTCCACATTGGATTCCAATTGTTGCTTCTCAACAACCCCATCGGCTTTTTCCGAAGCACTTTCTTCAACGAAAGATAGCAGTTCAGAACTCGCCTTAGCCGTAGCTTCCTGCACAAGACCGTCCATTTCAAACACTGCCTCTATCAGATCATGCTCAAGGTCTTCCAGATGAGCCCTCTGAGCCTCAGCGACCACGGTTGACCGATCCAACCGATTCTCTTCGGCCTGCTTCTTAAGCCGCTCAATTTCATGGAGCGCATCAGAATATAACGTCTGCATATGCGAAAAGACACACTCCAAGGTGTATACTCTCTCACAAGCAACCTCAACTTTCGTCCCAGGAATGGCCACGTGGCTCAAATGAGACATACCCATCATAAGGTACTTCAAGCCTTTATCCATACACCCTTCCAACGAATCCTCCACAGGTTTTGGAGCGTGATCCATCAGCTAGCTGTGACGTCTGTTTATATGCTTCCTCAAAGCATACTCTACGTCCACTTCTTGGTGCCAGACCTGTGAACTCAACTTCACCAAATCCGGTGCAAACACGCTTATCTGTGTGTCCTGATGAAGCTTTCCCTGATCGGGAACTATGTTGGCACCGCCTTTCACGGTTGTCACCGTCCTCAGGCTCTCCTCTGTGGCCTTTCCCTTGTCAACAATAGTAGCCCCTTTTGTGCGAGACGAATCAATGGGATCCGGAGGGAGAAAAGGAAACGAAGTATCCAAAAGACCCTCCAACACCTCTAGCTGAGGCCTAGAGCGAGACGATGAGCAATGCTGACTGCATGAGACACGACCGGTGCTGCGCCACTATCAGGCGAAACAACTATGGAGCGATCAGATTCTACCACCTCAGGCAAATCTTCACAAGAGCATTCTGCCGGAGAGACCTCACGTGAATCAACACCAACGGAAACAACCATCGCAACCCGCACAAGACGGTCATTGAAAGCCTCGTCCTGCGCGCCACTAAGGTTCGACCTATCTACAAATCCTGCCAAACGCAGGTAATCCTTTTCCAAGCCGGAAACATCAGTCTCTGCCTCAATAGGTCTAGTAGACTCGCGCTCCCCTTCACCGGAGCGTATTGTGCCGAAGACGACCCAGTTCTAACATGAAACCTCTTCCTTATGAAGGAAGCAAGAGTCTCAGATGACTCCTCAACATCGGACAGAACGAGAGTTTTGGTCTCAGTAGCCTTCCTTTTCCTGGAAGGGGCCCCATCTTTCAACTTAATGTGCGACTCTCGATATAGAGTGGGGGCGACGTGTTAGTTGTCCCAGAGCCCACTACGGATGAAGTTGGAAACCCTTATGACATCGACTGCCTTTCATTTTGGTAGAACACGAAACTTCACCATTGTATTTTGCTCCTCTAAGGTAAGAGGAGTAGTGGGAAACCTTCTTGCAGGAAAACGTAAGCGATGGTTCATCGGCCCACTATCAAGCACATCAAAGTCACAAGAAAAGAAATGAACTTACGAAGCAGCCTGAACTGTTGCTTGAGTGGACGACCCTTGCGTTTAAAGTACTTTGAATCCGCAGGGGCCAAGAAGCAGTAATTCTGGCAGAACTTGAAATCATTAGGTAGCTTAATGAAGCAATTCAACGGCTTCATCTTACAAACAACATTACTCTTTAGCAGAGGAAAGGTCAGCAATTGAATCACCTACGGAGTCACGCTAACGCCGACCTCCTTAGCATGTAGTAGAATCATGAGGCGATCCTATATCCATTGGGCCCCAACTGGGCCGGAGGAATCCCTGAGAAGTCTAAGAACTCCCAGATCACATTCAGAACAGGAAAATGCACTCCAGTTTAAAGCATCGCGTTGTGCAAACAGATAAAACCAACTGGAGGGGACATTGGCGTCTGGTCACTTGTCAAGAGATACAGTGGCAGGTCCTCAGGGACTTCAAACTTCGTACAAATTTCGGCGAGACCAAGTACAGACAACAACATGTCTTAGAAAAACTCTAGGCCCTCGGCCAAGACAACGTCATCAAAAAGGTTTTATTTAGCCATGAAGAAGATGAACAATCTTTTCTAATCAGAGTGGTAGCTTCGAAAACAAGGAAAGTAGAAGAATTAGACTCTACACAGCGGATGACCTAAATAGAGGTTGGCTTCCTGCCCCTTTTCTGCTGAATCAACGCACGTTCAATTAATACAACGCGTGGCTCAAACAACGATTCAAACTCAATCATTATGAGCGGCACATCCCTTCAAGGGATGACTTTAGCGAACCGATGTAACGACCCACTAATTCGGGGAGAGTAGTTGATGATACATAGAAACGGTCACACCCCAGAGACGTACACGTGTCATGATGATCTCAAAAAATTACGACCTCAAGCGTCATACCAACACTGATCCAGCCCAAGCGGTTCTAAGCCAGCCCAACTGCGGTCTGCCAGACGGACCTGAGCTCTCATAGCATGTTAGACCCACACGTCTTACAACTATCCTCAATGCCCATAAGCCCTCTTCATGCAAGTATATCGAGGATCCATTTCAGACAACAACTACAGCTGCTCTCTGCTTCCAACTAGGAAGTAAACACCAGAGTATCTTCCACACAGAGAAACTCCTTTATACGGATTGCTCTTGGATTGAGATTTATCCTCTGCGTATCTAGGAACACAAAGCTAACAGAAAACTTTCCTCCTACAACACGACTCCTAATTAGGGAGGGATTTCCATGAAAAATCTAATTCCTAAATTACGTTTACGATGGCCTGGTATAACCATAACTTCTTGCATTATAAGTAAGACATGAGGTTGATAAGCTAAGGCATACTACAAATTATTTGTTACAACATTACACCTTCCTCAAAGCCCTGGCTGACTTTAGAATCGGAGTGTCATCGGCTACCCCACGGTGGTCTGTGGCTCACGTTCGTTACTTGTGCAAGTCAGCGAGACTAGGTCAAAGTAGGGAGCGGAAAAAGACTGCATCAATTTCTAAATAATTAGGAAAAATTTAACCTTTCTTTTGATTCCAAAATAAAAAATAAAGATCTAAAGTTTTAATTGATATTGTTTTGCAGAGAAATGTTTGCTGAGATCTGAGGTTTTAAAATCGAAAAATGACTTTTAAGGCCTACTTTTTCACAAAATAGACAATTTAGATACCGTAATTGATATAATGGTTAATTTGTGTCTATTTTTATACTTTTATGATCAACAAGGACTATTTCATTAACCCATCTTAACTCATAAACTTATAGGAAATATGTACCATTTCTAAACAAATTGAAAATCTAATTTTATACTTTTGTAACCAACAAAGACTCTTTTATTAATGATTTTAATTTTTATTATTTGTTATTTTTACTTTTTCAATCCTTAACCCCTCCCATCCCATTAATCATTATTATTATTTTATTTAAATTTTATTTTGCATGTCATCTTGAGAAATTATTTTATAACATTTGTTAGCTATAAATGACTACATTAATAATTTCATGTTAGCATTTTCTTATTTTTGAATGTTTTGTCACTCTGAATGTGTATGATTTGACTGGTTGTGATTTGTGAAGGTATATTCGTTTAAAGAGCAATTTTTTTTCTTTCAATTAATGGTTGCTTCAATTCTCTGTTACTATTTAGTTTACATGATATTATCTTATTCAATATTGGTCCCATTTTACCTCTGAGGTTATGATCATGCTTTGTGATAGATAGATTATGACTAAATAGTGACAGAGAATAAAATATATTACTTTATATGTACCCATGCATTGAAGAATAGGAAATCAAATTTTGATATTAGAAAAATTAATTTTATTAACTACATTATGAAATAAGAAGCAATGATAATTAAAATCAAATTTCTAATTATCATTAAGAAAAGTAATTCACGAGTACCTGTAAACTTTTCTAATCGAATTTATGACAAGTTAATCAAATTGATTTTATTAAATAATTAAAACCAAATTTCTAATCATCAATAACTACATTATGATTATCAATACCTTCCATTGGCATGAGGTTGGAGGGGTTAAGGGTAAAAAAAAGGATTATTAATAAAAGAGTCTTTGTTGGTTATAAAATATTTTCTATTTGTTTAGGAAGGGTAAAGATGTCCTATAACTTTGTGAGTTAACCTGAGTTAATTAATGAGTCATTGTTGGTCATAAAAGTATAAAAGTAAACACAAATTAGCCATTACATCAATTACGATATTTAAATGGTCTATTTTGTGAAGAAGTAGGCCTTAAAAATCATTTTGCATTTTAAAATCGCGGTCTTGTATAAATCTATAGTTAAGTTGGTTTCCGAGTTGTTTGTGAAATTTGTGATGTGTACTTGATTTTCTCTTGATTTGAACTAGAAATGCTAATGGACTTGTTATTCTTTTGGCTAATTGAGTGGTCCATGCGTAAACTGTGGATTAATTTTCTCAGTTTTTTTTTTTTTTTAAAAGTTACTTTTTATTTTATTTATTTATTAATTCATGTCCAAAGGCTACATAATTGACCCTATAGGGTTAACCAAATCAGGCCCGAAGGCTACAATATTGTTGTCACTTAATATCCTCATTGCCTCCATCTCGCATAGAGACTTGCTTTCGCTCCAGCCCATCGCCTCTACCTTGCATGAATACTCAATTTCGCTCGCTCCGGTCTAGTCCATCTAAGCAGCTGCATTCAATACCCGAAGGCTTATCAATGACGGAGCAAATGTGCTCCTAATAATTGGGCAAAAACTCACTAAATCCTAACTGGTGAGTCTTGAACTCACGACCTCTCACAAGGAGAGTGGATGTCCGACCAACTAAGCTACAATTGATGGACAAATTGTAACTCGATTTCTCAGTTCTTTGAGCATGTTTTGTGCAATATTGATATTCAATAATGAACTACCGGTTTGAAATATTTTAACAGATTTATCAAATTTCTTACAAAAAAATAAGTTGCATCACAGCCATCACACAAATTCATCATTAAGAGGAATCAGAATTTTGCAACCAAGTATTGCAACCATAGTCATCTTAGAAAGGTTATCTCGAGGAATCCATCATCCTTCCAGATCGTGCCAAATCACCCTAATTGCAAATTCTCTTCCCAATTATTTTAGAAAAATCTATCTATCATCACTGCCCACATAAGGGAACAATTATATATTTGGAGAGGTAGCATTTGAGTCGGTATTGAATCTAGTTGTTACAAAGTCTAGATAGGGTTGAAGAAGAAGGCTTCAACTAGAAAGAAAAATTTTTGAATGATTTTTTGTTTTTTGGAAAATGATCCAGGGTTTATTTAGGTTCCCCAAACCTATGAAAATTAAATCAAATATTACTTTCTCTCATATATTTTCCCTACTTTATCTTCAAACAATATTTTCTTAAGATCCTCCACGGAGTGATTACAATGAATTCTTTGCTTGGATATGGGCTTGTTTGTCAAAACATTCCAAATATTTTTTATTTGCTTGTTTGGAGTCTCGTCTATAACCTCAGGGTGTGTTTGGTTGCATGGAATCCTATGCCATAAAAATTCATAAGGGGACATCTACACTTTAGGCTAAATTGATGGATCACTCCACATCTACTATTTGATTTTGTGATAAATGGTTAGAATGGAAGTCCCATGAACATGAGAATCTCACTCCTTGGTCCCCTAAGGCATGTGATTCCTATGTTCATGAGACTTTCATTCCCACCATTGATCACAAAATCAAATGGTGGATGTGAAGTGATACCTCAAATTAGCCTAAAATATAGGAGTTCCCTTATGAATTCCTATGACATAGAATTCCATGCAACCAAACGCACCCTCAGTTTCTTCATTTCCTATTTCCTGACTTTCTCATGGAGTTGAGCGTGATTCCATCAACTAAAAACACATTTAGTACAATTAGAGGAAAAGTCAGAGTGAAAGTTAATCTGATTAGGTACAACCATTGTCAAATGCAAAGAAGGCTCAAAATTGAAGTTGGCTACATATTCATTTTCCTAATAAAATATGCAACATATAATCACACAAAGTTACTCTTATTTGGACAGTTACAACTCAAAAGTGATACTGTTTTGGGGGTTATTATAAAAATGTCAATTTGGTGTAGTGATAAAGAAAACTTTTCAATTATAAAAATCAGAAGGGTATAGTGTAGTCTACGATCCCTTTAATACTTAGAATATCTCTATCATACATGGCACGGCCAAAAAGCCTCCTCGCACAAGGTGCACACTGTTTGTGAGTTCCATTCCGAACATTCTCGGCTTTGGTGACCCTACTTCCCTTCTGTCTTCGACCTTGCCCATGGCTGTGCAGTATTCAACCTTGTAGCTTCTGGCATACTTCTCACCAGATCCTGATCCTTTTTGTTTGTTTCGGAGCCCTTTTGGAGGAGCGTACTATTACGACTACATAACACACCACCGGGTCTCCATTTCCAACTCTTCATATCGTATATGTAGTGCCATCTTTTAACTACACAACTAAATATCTAGGCCAAAAATAACTATAACCATAGTTATTATAACTATAGAGGATGTTTCTTGTGGTGGGTGCACAAAATCACGAACAAAATGTTCATTCAATCTTCATCATTTGCCCACCCAAGTTGATTGTATGGGAAGAATAGATTTTCATAATGTAATTTTGCATCAATAGACTTCAACGTACATGTTGATCTTAATTTGTGAATCCATGGCATATTTGCCAGTCCACCATTAGGATTGTCTTGAGTTTAAAATTTTTATGTTGATAGTAGGATTGTCGGGAGTTGATGAACTTGCATCTGATTTGGAGATGCCAATCTGATTGTTCTTTTTACCCATCAGAAGGATAAAAGCAAAAAATAACCTTGTTTGGGACTTTACTTGGTGCTAATCTGACCACAATCGTGACACATATTATTTTGTGATGTGATGTGTGGCCAATTAGAGTTTATGTTTGACGCGTTCTCTGCAAATTAATTTCATGCGAACAGCCCGATCAATCCCAGAGTTCATATTTTGTAGAAAAACACATTACGGGAACTAGAAAGTTGACTCTCCTTCATTCTATCGAACACTGTGGTTTTCATGTGCTAATGACTTGTTATTAAAAGTTATTAGATTCTTTACTGACCTAGTTTGTTGAAATGAATCAATCTCCACCAAGTCTTTAAAGACCTAGTTTTTACAAGATCATGAGCCCTACTAGTGAAAGCTCTATTAAAGTTGCATTCAATAAATGTACCGAGTTTTAATAATCTAAAACAGTTTATGATATGCAGTCGTCATGCTTATTCCACTGGCAGTGTTGTGCTCGTTCAAAAGAGTACACACTTGTGGATCGCGTATAAAGAGCCCTGTTTCTTGTCATTGTTGTAAATGATACTGAGACAACATAAGCTTGAAACCATTTTTCCAAATCATCAGGTAGACGAAATGCTATGAAATCCTAATTAAATTCAGATAAAAGAAGCATCAAGCACCGTGACATTCATGCTTGCCCCCATTTGAAAAGCTATCCAAGTATACTTGTAGCTCCAGCTTAATCAATTTATTAGCAGTGACATGTTATTTTTCTTCCTTTTGGCTTTTGGTGATTTTTTCCTTCAATGTTGTCATTCTGTACACATCCTGGGTGCAGATTTGGGTGAAATGAGGCTTCCAATATATGAAGTAAAGCAATTATCGTAAACAAATTCGGAAGGTTGATAATGTTTTAGGATTGTAGCTTTTCCACTCTCAAGATTGTAAGAAACTAGGAAGCGGGTATCACAGAATAGTACAATCTCACCATTCGTCCGAGTGAAAACAGGAAAAATTATATCAAAACAGCCGATCTCAGCCACAATATTTCTTCTTGTTATAACAAATTGCTTAGTCCAGGATGCTCTCACATTATAATCCTTCATAACCCATATCTCGAACTGATCATCATCTGAGTTATACGGCGATGACAAACACAAACAACCTCCTAACACCCCAAGTGTTCTGTTACTATTTTCGTCAAACTCAAATTTGGGTTTTGGAATAATGCCAAAGTATTCAGATCCCAAATCAAATGAAACAATGTTAAAAGACATTCCATTCCCAATCCAATGAAGTGACCCATTGACAAATAACCCTGTACACGCTACAAATGGTATATTAGCATGACCGACACGCCTTGTCTTTTTCCACGACTTATTAGTCTGGCCTAGTGTATATACTTGAATCTCTATTTCATCCTTATGTACATTCTTATAGCAAGGACAACGAAATATGAGTACAACCTTGAATTCCTTAGAAATGGGATCGATCCCAAATCCACATGAAGCTAAAACCTCGAAACATGAACAATTTAACGGAGGAGTAATATGTGGCAACTTGAGATATTCTCTGGTGGCAGGGTTATAGATGAACATGAAATCTTTAGAATCGTGAGGCTGTCTCCAGAAATTAGAACAGATGGTAGAGAAGAAAAGGAGGCCACAACATGAGCCCACTAAGAATATCGAAGAAGAAGAATAATATTCCTTATCTAGTTTGAGTTCGACCATACTTGAGGACTTAATTGCAGTGCCACCTTCATCTTCAAGAAGGTAGATGTTGCCTTTGGGACAGACAAATTGGTCATACAAAATGAAAGAGGGGTATGATGGGGTTGATGTTCGAGTCATCATCATGTAATGCATTATGGAGAACTGAGGATTGTCAATTATGCTACACCATTTTTTGCATACCGACCTGCATCGAACTACGGATTTGATAGGGAGCCTTTTGATGATGGATGTGATCATCTCAGTTGGGAGACTATCCATTGATGTGGTTGATCTCTTTTTTTCATTTTGGTTTCTCTTTTCCATCTCCAAGAAAGCCAGATACACAAATCTGTGATTTTGATTTCTCTGCCTCTGAAATAACAAGCAATGCCATCTAAATATGAAGCAAAGTTGTTAGCTAGAGATTAAGTAATGGTAAAATAAGATAGTGGTGGAAAGTGCATTTGCCTATTTGGAAAAAATAAATCATGGGTAGGTACTTGTAAATTGAAAATTATAACATAGTACGGGTTTGAATTGGAAAACAATGACTTTAAGGGTGTGTTTGGTTGCATGGAATCCTATGCCATGAGAATCCACGAGGATACCCCTACATTTTGAGACAAAATTGATGTATCACTCCACATTCAGGATCACAAAATCAAATGGTGGATGTGGAGTGATACCTCAAATTAGCCTAAAATATAGAAATCCTCTTATAAATTTCCATAGCATAGGATTCCATGCAACCAAACACACCCCAAATTCTAAAATGCAAGATTTAGAATTGTTGGAAAAAATAACTTACTCCTAAAAATAATTATTTCGAATCATTTTTTTTTCAATAGTAAATTCAGAAGTCACCAAAAGATTACCATGAAGCAAACGGAGAATTGGATTTGGATATGGTCCAGGATAATTGTAGTGTTGCAATGCTTCAGTCGTATCTTATATTCCTTTGACATCATTACCATGCCGTGTTATAATTAATTTGTCTAGACTTTCACATTTAGCATTGAAATTATTCTCGTAATGACCTTGTGGTTTGGTGTGGCAACAGGATTTGAAAGTTGGTGTATTCGGAAGGTTGATATACATGTCAGTCTTATACAGAATGATGATTATATGTGAATTATCCCAAATTCAAGACAGCCTGGGGATCTGCTGTTTGGAGGGAGAAAAGACAATTTTGCCCCCCCCCTTTAATCACCTTCTCCAAAAAGGTGTTTAAAGAGGGGGGCAAAATTGTATTTGGACCCCCCCAGGCAGCAACTGTACCAGGCAGTCTACCCGGGCTGTCTAGAATTACTCGTGAATTATTAGACTTCCTGCCACATTCTGTTGTTGCCGGCTGTCCAAACATTCCAACATACACACAAGGAGCTCACTCCCAATTCCAAAGAAAACTATGAATTACCTCTGAAGATTTGAAAGATGCCTCCCATTATGCATGATAGGCAAAAGAAAATAGGAAATGTTGGCCAAATACCTATTGTGCACAGTTGCACCATTATACAAACAATTGTTGAAACAATTCTTCGATCTCCTCCATCATATGATTCACAAAAGACTCTTCAACGTTTGTTCCCTTCCCTACCAACCGAGATCGAAGTCCTTTTACATTTTAAAGAGATTATTGGTCACAAGTAATACTACGAGCCATATTTCATGAATCACATGTCTAACCAAATGTATCGAAATGAGTTTGACTCTTTGTTTTAGGTCAGGATCCTGGGGACACAAGATAGATCCACATCCAAAATTGATTGTTAATCATTGTATTGGTTTTAATCAAACGATAACAAAAATAAACACAAAAACCCTTAAAAAGTCAAAATACACAAGGCAACAAACCTTTCCAACTAAGAAAACAATACCTTCAACAATAAGGCAACACACTTTTCAAATAAAAAAAACAATACCTTTGTTGGGAGATGTTGGCTCAAGTTGAGTGTGCAAGTTTAGTCCCACATCGGGTAAGGAGCAACTTCATGTGAATATGCGCTCAATATTGATGAGACCTTTTGGAAGCAGTTGAGCCCAACTCTTAAATACCCCACACCCGGGCGCGGCGGGTGTCTAAGTTGGGGACAATATCATTGAAACAGGTCAGAGCTTTTCGTGTTTTCATTTACTTTACATTACCATGTTTATATTTTGAATTTATTACTTTCTATTGCAATTATCAATTGTGTTTCACATTTATTACGCTTTCGTGAGACGCAACAACCTTATCATAGAATAAGGCAACAAATTTTTCCAACTCAAAAAACAATACATGCTCTACTTCTTCCATCAATAATATATACACTTAATCAACTATTAGGAGGAGAAGGAATGAAAGTAGTTGTGGAAAACTTTTTTGATTCCTTCAAAGAAACTTGTTATTGCTGGCATTATGTTAGGATTGCTTTCATGTGAAGCTTTAGCGCCTTCCAGTGGAAGAATGGATGGAAGTTCCTTGAGTTCTTCATCATGACCTTCATCAAACTCTTATATTCTTCTTCATCAATTAATTACTATTCTTCCAGAAGCATGTCTTCTAGGAGACTGACAACCTGTTGAAAATACAAACCAAAATTAGATGAATCTTGAAATGTTGGGAATGCAAACAAAAGTTGGATGTATCTTGGAAGATCTAGAACATGGTATTTGACATTCTCAAGTTATATTCATGTATGGTATTTAATGTCTCTACATTCTAGGTAAATTACATGTATCTAGAGTCCTCTACTACTAGTATAAATAGAGGACTTATTTTGGGGTTGAGCAATGCAAGCAAGCAAGAAGAAAAGATAGAAAAGTGAGAAAGATTGTAGAGTATTGAGTCTCTTAAATTGTAAAGGCTGTAGCCTACTTGAAGTGATAATATAATCATTTTTTTTCTTCTTGAATCTCCCTAGTGCTCTTTACGGTTTGGTATATAACCAACATAGTGGTATCAGAGCCAGGTTGATCTTGCAAGTCTTAGTGTTGGAATCATCTCCTACACTTGTTTCACCATGTCAAACAATTTGGTGCAACCACAAATTCCAAAACTCACCGGAGAAAATTATGAAAGCTGGAGCATCCAAATGAAGGCATTATTTGGTTCTCAAGACCTTTGGGAAACTGTCATAGAGAGCTATGTAGAACCAACTTCGGCCGTAGAAGCAACCTACACCACGAAACAAAAGAATTCTCTTCATGAACTACGCAAGAAAGATAAGAAGGCGTTGTTCATTCTTTACCAAGGAGTTGGTGAATCTTTGTTTGAGAAGATTTTGGAAGCAAAGACAAGCAAATAAGCATGAGATAAACTCAAAATGTTGATCGAGTCAAATGGGTGCGTTTGCAAACGCTTCAAGGAGAGTTCGAGAATGCTCACATGCGAGATGGTGAAACTGTCTCCTTTTTTTCTCTCGCTTGCTTACCATTGTCAATCAACTAAAAAGAAATGGCGAAAAGATTGATGATGTTCATGTAGTAGAGAAAATATTGCGATCTCTCACAAATAAATTTGAGCACGTGGTTGTAGCAATTGAAGAATCAAAAGATGCCGAGAACCTCATTGTAGAGGAGTTAATGGGCTCTCTTCAAGTCCATGAACAATGCATGAAAAAGAGCTCTAATTCCAATACTATTGAGCAAGCATTGGAGTCAAAGCTAACTCTACATGACCAAAAGGTGAAGCATGGAGGATATGGTGGACGTAGCGGCACCTATCGAGGAAGAGGATGTGGCAGAGAAAATTATCGTGCTCCTTATCAACAAAAGATGACACAAAATTTTGAGAAAAAAAATGCTAGAGGATGGTCTGCTCGTGGACGTGGAAGTAAAAGAGGCATTGAATGCTACACCTGTCACAAGCACGGTTACTATGCTTCAGAATGTTGGTACAACAATCCTAGCCAAAAGGCACAAACAAGTTCCGAGCAAGACTCGAAGCAGGAGAACGAGAAGAGTACACTATTGTTTATACAAGAAGATGCTCATAAGGAACAAGATGTGTGGTATCTTGATTCCGGGGCTAGCAATCACATGTGCGGGCAAATGGATCTTTTTTTTGGATCTCGTTGAAGGTGTTCAAGCTAATGTTACATTGGGAGACTCATCAAAGGTGCTGGTGCAAGGTAAAGGCAAAATTAAATTTTATCAAAAGGATGGTGCTCCACAATTTATCTCTAATGTGTATTATATACCCAATATGAAAAGTAATATTTTGAGCCTCGGGAAACTTCTTGAAAAAGGTGTTGTAATACATATGGAGACCTTTTTTTTTTTTTTTTTAAGAGATGCACATGGGAGACTTATTGCTAAAGTTCAAATGGCGAAGAATCACATGTTTCTGTTGCATATTAACACAAGCCCTGAGAAGTGCTTGCAAGGAATTGTGAAGAATGAGTCATGGAAATGTCATCATCGTTTCAGGCATTTAAACTTCAATGGTCTAAAGCTTTTGTCAATAATTGGCATGGTTGGTGGATTGCCAGCTATTGAAACTCCAGAATTTGTATGCGAGGCATGTACTCTTCGCAAGCAACAAAGAAATAGCTTTCAAAGTGGAAAATCATGGAGAGCTCATACGCCATTACATTTGGTGCACACCGATATTTGTGGACCTTTCGAGTCGCCTTCTCTCGGAGGTAACAAATATTTCATTTCATTTGTTGATGATTTCAGCAGAAAATTGTGGGTGTATTTTATAAAAGAAAAATCAGCTGCTTTTGCCATTTTCAAAACTTTCAAAACTTCTGTTGAGTTGGAAAGTGGCTATAAAATTAAAATCCTCAAATTTGATAGAGGTGGTGAATACACCTCAAATGAGTTTTGAGATTATTGCAGAGAGCAAGGGATCAAACATCAATTTACAGCAGCTTACACTCCACAACAAAATGGCATAGCTGAAAAAAAAACCCACACCATTCTAGCATGACGAGGACTATGCTGAAAGAAAAAGGCTTGCCAAAGAACTTTTGGGCCGAAGCCGTGGCTTGTACAGCTTACTTGTTGAACAGGTGTCCCACCAAAAGTGTTAAGAACATGACGCCACAGGAGGCATGGAGTGGCCATCGTCCAACCATTCAACATCTAAGGATTTTTGGTTGCGTCGCTTATGCTCAAGTACTGGAGGCAAAAAGGAAGAAGCTTGATGATCGTGGTGAAAAATGCATTTTTATTGGCTATAGCGAGGAGTCAAAAGCTTATAAACTCTACAATCCACTTACACAAAAATTAGTGGCGAGTAGAGATGTCATATTTAGTAAAGATGAAGCATGGAAATGGAAAGAAGAAGATACAAGCAAGGAGACACGAGTTTAAATCGAAGAAGAAGTGTCAACTCAAGAAAACCAAGAACTAGCAATCTCGACTCCTCCTCGGACAAGAGTACTTCCAAACTGTAACTCACCACAATTATCTTCTGAACGTGCCACATCAACTCAAAGCTCTGGTGGTACTTCATCTCCACCTTTGAAGATGCTAAGCTTACAAGAGATTTATGAAGAAAATGAGGCAATGGATTTATTTTGCCTTTATGCCGATCACGAACCTTTATCCTTTCAAGATGTCGTGGATGAAGATTGTTGGAGGAAAGCAATGGAAGAAGTTATCTATGCCATCGAGAAGAATGACACTTGGGAGTTGACTACACTTCCTAAAGATCAAAAGGCAATTAGTGTCAAACGGGTCTACAAAATTAAGTGCACGACTGATGGAAAAATTGACCGCTACAAGGCAAGGCTTGTTGCAAAGGGATACAAGTAGAAGTATGGAGTAGACTATGAAGAAGTGTTTGCCTCAGCTGTTCGGCTTGACACGGTGAGGATGTTCATATCTCTTGCAGCTCACCATAAGTGGAAGATTTACCAGTTAGACGTGAAGTCCGTATTTTTAAATGGGGTACTCGAAGAAGAAGTTTATGTCGAACAACCCGAAGGTTTTGTAAGAAAAGAAGGCATGGTGTACCGTCTCTAGAAGGCCTTATACGGACTAAAACAAGCCCCCCGAGCGTGGAATTCTCGGATCGATAATTATTTTCTTCAAAATGGATTTGTTAAATGTCCATTTGAGCATGTTGTCTATCTAAAGAAGAATGTGAACGAAGAAATTCTTATAGAATGTTTCTATGTAGATGATTTACTCTTCACAGGAAATAGCCAAAAGACGTTCGATGATTTCAAGTAAGCCATGTTCAAAGAATTCGAAATGACTGATTCTGGACTTATGTCCTACATTCTCGGCATTAAGGTGCCAACGTGATGATGGCATTTATATTTCTCAGCAAAGGTATGCCAAGGAGTTACTTGAGAAATTCAGAATGAGTAACTGCAATTCAGTGGATACTCTTGTTTCCACTGGTTTGCGTTTAACAAAAGAAGGAGAAGGGAAATCTGTGGATGCTACTCTCTACAAGAGTTTAGTTGGTAGCTTACGGTACCTCACAATCACAAGGCCAGACATTGTCTATGGTGTTGGATTGGTAAGTCGGTACATGGAAAATCCAAAGGAATCTCATTGGCTTGCTGCAAAAAGAATTTTAAGATATATTAAAGGCTCCATGAATTTTGGCCTATTTTATTCTTATAACGATGATACATAATTATACGGATTTTCTGACAGTGATTGGGGAGGTGATCAAGATGAAAGAAAAAACACCACAAGATATGTATTTTTTCTTGGATCGACTGCTTTTACTTGGACATCCAAGAAACAGAGTGTTGTAGCACTATCTTCTTGTCAGGCGGAGTATGTTGCGGTATCTTCGGCAGTTTGTGAGGCAATATGGTTGAAGAATTTTTTTGAAAGAACTTTGTCACCCACAAGAAGACACTACTGTCATATATGTGGATAATAAGTCCGCAATTGAACTTTCTAAAAATCCAGTGCAACATGGAAGAAGCAAGCATATTGACCTCAAGTATCATTTTTTGAGAGATCATGTGAAGCAAAAAACAATTTTGCTCGATTATTGTAATACCTCAGATCAAGTGACGTATATTTTTACGAAGGCACTACCTAGTCATGCGTTCAAGAAGATGAGGTCACTACTTGGCATGAAGCAGTTTTTGGTTTGAAGGGGGGTGTTGGAATTACAAACCAAAATTAGATGAATCTTGAAGTGTTGGGAATGCAAACAAAAGCTGGATGTATCTTGGAAGATCTAGAACATGGTGTTTGGCATTCTCAAGTTATATTCATGTATGGTATTTAATGTCTCTACATTCTAGGTAAATTACATGTATCTAGAGTCCTCTACTACTAGTATAAATAGAGGACTTGTTTTGGGGTTGAGCAATGCAAGCAAACAAGCAAGAAGAAAAAATAGAAAAGTGAAAAAGATTGTAGAGTCACTACAAAGAGAGCTGAATTGGATAGTGGAAACTGTAAATACGTCCACCTCTGAGGGATTGAATCTTGTTCTAAGAGGTAAAAATTTTCGCTCCGTGTTTTGTGTCTTTACTTTCTTTGCATTGTTATCATCTTTGTTGAACGTATTATTGCAATCTATTGTTAAACTGGTGAGGTTCATCACACATTGCACGCCAGTGGCCTCATGCCACAATTGTAGGATAACATGAAATAAGCGAAAAGTCAAACCAATTGTATATATGTTGTGTTGGTTTTGTGTCAGATTCACTTTTTTTTTAATCAGTAAAATCACGATTTTGTATTTGTATTAATAAGAAGAAAAGCATGTAATCAGGTAGGAAAAGGGGCCTGATCACAAGTTGCAAAAGTATACATCATATCAGGTCATATACTAAATATCTATCTAAGGGGCCTGATCGCAAGCATGTGTGAGAGACATATTGTTTGCTTGTTTACACTAATTTTATTGTGTGATATAGATTGTACTTGCAGCAATTGGATACCCCTTACTTTGTGATCCCTTGTACTCATACTTGTAATAAATCCCAAGTTTCTTATAGAAATTTTTGGAATGCTCTCCCCAGTCTCTTTATCTCTGTTGCAAATGCATAGCCATTTGGTTGCAGGAACCACATTAGTTTTGCTTTCGAATGAGGACTGTTGCATCTCTTGTTTCTCGATTGTAAGTCATAAGCAGTGTTCTAAAAATCGGCCTAGGCGGCCGCCTAGGTGCTAGAAGGTAGAAAACCGCCCAGATTAATGGCTGGGCGGCCTCGGCGGTCTGAGTGATTTTTTTTTTTAAGGCTGATTATGTTCTTATTTTATTTTTCTTCCTCTTTTTTAGAAATAAAATATTTAGCAACAATTTTGTAAACATATTTTTGATATCTTCAGGGCCTTGTAATTCTTGAATTTTTTGGGGTAGTCTACAATTTTTTGCATAATGGCCAGGCTTTCCACATTTGTAACAAATGGGCTTTTGAGTAGCAGAGCTATTATGTGGTTTTTTATAAGGTTTGTGAGTATCATGCCTTTTGGACTAGGTATAAAAGTTTGGTGAGGGCTTAAATGACTTTGGGCCATAAGGACGTTTGGTTTTAAAGGCTCTAGTAGGGTGTGATGTGTACTTTTGTCTAGATTTACTAGATGGGGCTATAATAGGCTCATAGCTATATTGCTGACAAAATGTTCCAAGCTCTTTTGGGCCTGAAATGTTTTGTTTCTTGAGTTGAGCTTTGATTCTAAGATCATTACATAATTATAGAGCAATTTCGTTGATCTTGGCAATAAGATTACCAAATGTAAGCCTATCCAATGGAATGTCTCCATTATACTGGGCTTGTAATTTGTCACGAATTGTTTATGCAAATATTGGAGGTAGTCCAAAAAGAAATTTCCTTTTCCAGTAAGGATTGTTAGCTTCAGATTGAAGCATAACTTTCTTCATGAACACATTTTTGTATCAGCGAAAATCACTAAGTTTGAGACATCTAAGGATCATAAGAAGATCTTTAGATTTATTTTGAAATTTGGAAGGATCACCGATAAAATGCTTGAGTATGGAAAATACTAAGGTTGACACGATATCAGATATAGTATCACATTGCTCAGATTTGATAGGTTGTCCTTGGAAATCAACTTTTATCGTTGTTAAAATTTGGTGTTGCTCAGTAGATGTGAGATAATTATCCCACCATCATTTTAATTGTCCTGAAAAACCAGCGATAATTAATTGAGCAATCTGTTGATCACCCTTATGGTCACTGCGATGTGCAGAAGCCAACATGATCATTTCTTGGTACTTCTAAAATATTTTCTTCAGTTAAACCATCTATATTCCAAGTATAAATGGATCCTGTAAAAAAAGAACTAAACGTATGAAAGGGAAAAGATTGGATTGTTTGGGATGATTGCAACGAGTTGATTTGATAGGATTAGCTTGAAGCTTATCCAACTCATGAAGTGGATCAAAGTCTTCAGATTCATGAGAATCTTCGGACTGGGTTTTGTTAGACAAGGTATTGATCCGTGGAGAGTTAATTGGATGTTCTTGTATTGTTAATGCTTCAAGTTTCTTATTGATCTCATCTATGAGATGAGTTGGGGTTGTTAAACTATTTGGCTCTTTTGTGGAAGGAGTAAACTAGGTAATGGGTTTTGAAATTGGAGTTGAAATCTGTTGGGAAGTCATCGATTCCTCCAATAGTTTTTCGCCTAATTCATAAAATAAAATATTTTTAATTATTTTGCTCAACGATTTTTGAAATACCATTTGAATCTGTTTGAGAAGAAGAATCTTTTAAAGGTGAAGCTTTGACAGTGTGTCCATGAGCTTGAAATTTGATTTCTTCTAAAGGTGGTAAAATAGATTCCTGAATGGAATTATTTTTTTACTGCCAAACAATTTTTGAAGAACTTTGTAAAACTTTGATACTAGGAAGATGAATAGTTTCATACCATTGTAAAAATGGAAAGTTACTTCTAATATCTTTGCAAAATTCATAAAACATTTTGCCTAAAATTTTTCTTTGAAAAGGAGTATATTTATTGAGGAGTTTTTTTTTTCTTTTGGCGAAATTATTTTCTTGCATAAATTCATTTCGAATCCATGTTTTGTCTAAAACAAAATCTGTTGAAATAACATTTAATTGAGAAGGATCTCCCATCTCAAAGCGAGTTGGAGATATCTCGGATTGAGAATCAGTCTGACAATTATAAACAGGCTGAGATATTTGAGGATTTTGTCTTAGGCTTGCTAGATCTAAGTGTGGAAGAACTTCTGGTATAGGAGTTCTAGGGATACATGAAGGAGCAGTTCTGAATGAAGATTCAGATCTCTGTCCTGATTGAAAATCGAGCGGTTGTAATCTAGTGGTTCTAGATTCAGATAACTATAATTCAACTGTTTCATCTTCTAAAGCCATGATTTGATTGAGACGACTAGGAGGAGGTTTTCTAGGTTGTGGTTGTACTTGCCAAGTTACTGGAAGTGTAACTTGGTTCCAATGTATTGTCTTTGGGACAATAACACTAGTTTTATTCTTGTTAGCCAGAAACAATATAGTGTATCCTTTTTTCAGATTCGAGCAAAACATAAAGGGCTCAATTGAGTCTTCATAGCTTTGTACGTGATTTTGTAGATTAACGCTAAAGGCTTAGATCCTGGTAACACATCGAAACCAGATGTCTGAATGTTTAGCGTAAGTGTCTCAAGAACATTTGGATCTTTGAGAGACACAGAGAAATTGGGGTAACAGTCAAAATAGACTGGACCCATGTAAGGGTAGATTCAGCTATTCCCAATAGAGAATCTTCGAATTTGTTGTGTCTACAATCGCGTAGGGCGATGAGAGCACAAGTATCAAGACCTGTCCTAGTAAGGGGTTTAATTTCTATTTGGATTAGTCCTATGTGGATGTATTTGTATTCTTGTTTTTATAAAAATTGAAGAGTTTTTTTCGAAAACAGTTGTTTGGATTCTAAAGATCCATCAAGAGGTACTATTTGTTCGACAATATCTATAAGATCTTCAGATTTTTGAGAAAATATTGATTTTGAAACTTCATATATGTTTTTGTAAGGAACTTCAGGGATTGACCATTTTTGGAAATTTTGTTCAACTTCTAAAATTCTACATTCCAATCTATTTTGTAAATCTGAATTTCTTTGTCTAGAGCTGGAAGCTCGGGTAAATTTTGAAAACAAAGACATAATTAACTTTGAATTTCAGGAGAGTTTGAGAAATCAGGAACACTTTAACCGGACTACCTACAGCTGGACAACTAGAATGAGACCACCTAACCCAATAGACTGCGCTTCATCGCGACTTACGAAGGGTATCCAACGGCTGACCAACGCTATCAATGGTTGACCAATGTTAACTTAGAACTCAAAGACACTATTCCCCCTCGAAAAAACTTAGCATGGCTCTGATATCAATTTCTACCCAGGATAACTACTCGAGACAGAGATAAATAGATAAACAAATAGATGAAGATGAAAAATAGAATGGAAGAAATTGAATTGAATTAATTTGCAAAAGATAGAAAATTTCTTGCTTAATTTAATCTAAAGACCGATGCTGCATTTGAAGAGTAAATCCCAATAATTATTGGGTATCCAGATGTTATACAGGTTGGTCAATTAGATAAATTGAACAATACTTAGTAATTGAAGAGTTAGATAAGGAGATTAATTTCCAAGTATTGGTTGTTCTTAGAGTACCCAAAGCATTAGAAAACTTTTCTTCAAAGAGAAAATTCAACGGAATAGTGATCCATGGATTTGTCAATTCCAAATGCAAAGATAAATTGACGTAATTAGAAAGAAACCAATATGCGAAACCTTAAAGATGTTCTTTAAATAGATAGACCTGCTGATGGGTTGGGTCCAGTCATGTCTTATTAGTTAGGTTCATATTTTGTTGAAATTGAGTTGTGCTTAATCTTACTAAACCTGAAGCCGACACATTCATTAATCATGTCGAGGAAACCTAACTTGAACAAAGCATGTACAGAGGGGTTGGTGTGACATGAGGCCATTTAAGCTGTCTGATAAACATGTGAGTTGACAGGATTGACCCAACACAATTAATTCTTATTGTTGTTTATGTGAAAGAAAATATAGTACTTCAGTTTATGTTTTTTGAATTCAACCACAAAACAGGCTTTTTAAGGAAACATAAATTATCCAAAAAATAGTGAATAGACCAAATTCACCATAACATCCAAGTTTTTTGTTCATTGGTTTCCAGAATAGTTTCTTGTAGATGAAGGTTAGTTGTTTTGATTGCTTTACCTTTTCTCTGAAGAGGTCTATGTGTTTATGCTACTTTCTTTAGTGGGATACTGGAAAGTTCTTAGTGTATAAAGAAAATATAATGGACAAACCAAAAATTGAGCGGGATGTTAAATTTAGAAAAGGGTCAAAGCATAAGATCAACAATGCAAACTTCTCTGCTTAAATTATGACTAGGGTAGTTTGGCTTGAAACTTTTTTTAATGGAAACATTCTTTAAATTGGTGAAAACGGATAGATTTGTTTGTTCATGTTAAGTTTGTTTAGGAAATAATGTTCATTCTTTGATATGGTTTTATGATTTGAACGAAGTCTTTCATCAACGTTCTGCACTAACCTCCAGAACCTTTGCAGTAGATGAAAAGAAGAACTGTCACTTGACGAAGCTAGAAAAAGCCTCGGAGAACTTGAAACTCTTCAAGGCAGACTTGCTAAACTACGACACATTTTGTGCAGCAATCAAAGAATGTACTTGAGTGTTCCATGTTGCATGCCCCGTTCCATCAAGCACTACCACAAATCCAGAGGTATGAATACTTTGAAAGTTGAAACATATCTTTCCATACAATAACCTAGTAGAGGTTAAAGAGTTCATGAACCATGCTACTGTATCCTATGTTTAACTTATTTAGACCTATCCCATGTAGATAAGAGAGCTCAGTTCCATAATACAAAATAGGTTGTGTTAATTATAAACGCAATGTAATCATATATATCTCTCACATGGTTCCACATTTAGGCATTTCAAAAAAAAATTCTAGGAATATTATTTCAATCATGGGAAAACGTTGTGCATTGTAGTTAAGGCGTTGAGGTGGAGGCAAGGCACATGGGAGGCGCAAGGCGATGCGCACACCTTAGTGACGCGAGGTTGTCTTAACTTTTTTTAAGATTTAAAATAAAATAAAATTGAAGCATATAAACAATAATGGTATACATCATTATTTTGATAAGCATCATATGCAAATATGTACAAAAAGTCATACAACTATCTAGAATCAAGATGGAAACATAATAAACTTGCATAGCATAGCAAAATGATGCACTAAATAAGTGTCAAGTAACTTGCAAATCATTAAAAAAAAAGGAAAAATCAACAACAAAAACATCAAAGCATAATGTAAACTAGTTCACAAATTTCTCATTTCTCACAATTTCACTCATCCTTCTCTTCATAACCAAATTCTTAATCATCATAATTTTCATCATCTTCAAAATCAGCTATCACTTCCTCTAAATTTAGTAATTGCAATTTGTAATAGTGTAGATGCAGGTGCTGTAATACCTATTTGAGCAACTTGCTTGGAGTTGTATTATCTCTAGAACTTCGGCGTGGTTGTGATGATCCTTTACCAACTCGAGCAACTTATGCATATTGACCCCACGGTATCATTAAGAAATACCAATTCATCCTTTGCATTTACTTCCTCCTACATCCTCTTGACAGCTGCAATCTCTTGTGATTCACAGTCTCAAACCCTAAATGACTATCTAATAATATAGTGGGTTTTAGGCTTTGGCTTATCTGTCTTACAATTCGTAGTGGTGTTTTACTGTTCATTGCTGGCTAGGAAAAACATCAAATCATAAGATTCATTTTCTATAATTGCATATTTGTAAATATAAAACATGTAAAAGGGCAAAGAAAATGAAAAAAAAAATGGTAGAATGTACATGTGGCAGAGAGAAAATATGGTTTTTTTTTTTTTTTTTTTTTCAAAATGAAGATTATCATAACTATCTACCTAGTTGTCAGATTTTGGTAATTGGTATCGTTGAAATACATTTTTGAAGATTTTTCCTACAAAACTAATGATCAATAGAAACACTTAAATTTAAAAATATATACTTTGTTATTAAAAAAAGTCTAATGAATTTCACGCCGTGAGTATTTTCATATTTTTTCAAAGGAATGAAAAAGCTTCTCAAGGTATATTCAAACAAAAACTTGAATTCCAACAAAACCAATGATCAATTTAAGCGCTAAAATTTTAAACATATATTTTATTATTAAAAAGTGCCTAATGCATTGCACGTCGTTAGTATTTTTCAATATTTTCAAAGCAATGAGACGAGCTGATCATACAAAAAATATGAGTCAAGCAACTTAATGCACATTTAAACAAAAACTCTAAACTTCATGTTTTGGCGAATTCAAAGTTTGGAAGAGAACTCATTTTCTGCGTTAAATTTTTTTCCTTAACTGATTCAAATTTTTACTGTGTCCAAGGATGTATGGACATGGACACACATGTCGTGTCGGATACGGACACGACACGCCGACTCGACAATTTCCAAAAAATAAGACTCGGGGACACATCGACACGTCATACTATTTTTTTAATAAGTCATATAAACATAAATAATAATTTAATAAAATGTCTTTCCTAGAGTGTCTTGAAGAAGATGACACTCAAAATATAGTAGAAAATAGAAGTAGAGGACAAAAGAAACAAATGAGAGAAGAGCATAGACTATCTTTATGCTTTAGTGGCATTTTTCCATATTCGTCTAAAATCGCAATTGAAGGAGTTATTCACTTAAGATGAATCAACAACTATTAAATCAGGCGGTTATTTGCAAACATGTAAAATAAAAATATAACAAAGTTGGTTTTCGAGTCTTGATTGTGTCCTGACCAAGTTTTGGATGTATCGGAGGCGTTTCCGACACGTTGACCACATTGACCATGTCTCTAAAATCCGCTGACACGTTAACCAAGTGTCTGATGCGTGCTGGAGGTGTGTTGAGTGAATGTCGGTATCGAATACGTGTTGGACATGGATACGACAAGTTTTTTGAAAAGTCTGTGCTTCTTTAACTGTGTCTAACCCTAAAGTATATAGTATATATTTTAAACTTAAAATAAGCTTGCATTTCAAAACTGATAAAGGGGCGAAAGTGGGGATGGTGGCGGGGGTGTTCAATACATATTTAGTATAAAACAAAAGTATGTGGAGTGACAACGGTATGAGGAATACCCTAGTATATTTACAGTCTAGTAATTTAAAACTTATAATATGTAAAAAATGAGTTGTGAGTATGCAAAGTTAAATATAAAAGAATAACCATGTAAATATGCTCGAGGCAGTAAGTGGATTGAGGCGGACGCCTAATTTCACCCCACCGCATTACCTCACATTGAGGCGAATTCTTGAAAAAACGCCTTGAGGCGTGCCTAGGTGGTCGCCTTGACAACAATGATCTTATGTTTGTTTGATGGAAAAACTAAAATCTAGGAAACTTTGGGTGGAAATCAAACAAAACCTTAGTGAAAAATGTTACATTGATTTTCCTCATGTAGTTGAACCACTTAATCAATTGTTGCGGTAATGAACCACGTTTTGGATCTAAGCTTGCAAACCACATGTAGGATGGGTGGTTGGGGAATTGGATAACTGTATTCATAACAATGTGGAAGCAATGTATGATGGATCCTATCAACTCTCTGTTTTTCATGCATGGCACTGGTATACTGTACTTGGCACTTCCTCTCGCTTGACTTGTTATTACACACTCCTCTTTTCTTCAGGCATAAATTTTGTTTGCTTAGCTTATTATTTGGGTTTTGTCATTGTGTTCATACACGTAATCCACCTGATGATGATGCTTGAATTTACTATTCAAATCTCTTCATGGTCTAAAAGAACTTGCTTGCAAGTGGATATGTTTGCACCTGCTGTAACAGGTACTTTGAATGTTCTTAAGGCATGCTCTGAAGGAAGGGTGAAAAGAGTTGTAGCTGTGTGTTCTATGGCTTCTATCGTCATGAACCCTAAATTTCCAAAGGATCAAGTAATGGTCGAGGCATGTTGATCCAACAAGGAATACTGTCGGGAAACTAAGGTAACTGATTATTAGAAGCATAGTGTTAATTTAAGGTGTGTTTGGTTGATATAATCTCATTCTATTGAGATGTAGGGATGGAGAAGGAGTGACACTTAGGGTTCACATAAATCTAGAAATGTAATTTTATGCCTTCATGTTTGATTCTTTTTCATTTTCCTCATGTGGTGGTAGAAGATGCACGTTTGCTGCCATTTCTCTTCAATTTCTCATCCTAACCATCTTCTTTGTTAAAGAAAAGAAGTTTACCTATGTTACAAAATAGGAAAGTGTTATAAAATAGGATACGTTAGGAAAGTTAGAATTAAATAGAAGTCTTAGGTTTCCTATCTCCACAAGGTTAAGTCAGGTTTAGCTTTATAAGCTTGAATTCAATCTATGAAACATACAATAATATTTCAATATAGTTCTTTACATGGTATCAAAGCAAGGCTTCTCTGGTTAACCAAACTCAAGCCACCGTGCCAATAATCTTTTTCGCTTGTTAAAAGTTAACAAGCGCCGCCAAACACCGACTCACGCAGCCACACAATCTCACCATCTCTACTTCTCCATGCAATCATGAACACACAAACACATCAATCCATCAACACAGGGTGGAAATTGTTGAAACTGCTTGTCAACCACGTTGGTTCCAGTAAAATGTTTCTAGTGTCCGTGCCTGAAGATCCTACTCTTCCCAGAGGAGTGAAATTGGAGACTGAGAAGATTGAGAAGTTTAAAGTGAGAACAAAGCCTCATCAAAATCCATCAGAACCCCAATCCCTTCTACACCTTGGTATTCTGTGGTGAAGACCAACAACAACAATACAACAACGATCGCAGCTCTCACTATTAAACCCATCACAAGAAAGATTAAAGTGAGAACAAAGCATCATCAGAATCCATCAGAACATAAATCGAACACCATCATCAATCCATTAGATTCATCATCAATCAGAACAACATCGATCTCGTCAGAATCAAACCCTGCCAATCGTGTTGATCACGAACGTCGCCTCTTCGTACCACCGCCTGCTCAAACTCCGCCGCGAGCTCGGACAAAAACAGCGTCTGGGGCTTCTTCCTCATCACCACAGATCACCGCACGCAAGATGGACCAATCGATCGACTCACGAACAGTGAAAAAGAAGTCGTGAAGAAAAAGGAGCAAGAAGAGAAAGGCCTATTTTCTCTTTACCCAGTCACTATTTGCACCCCCATATTTACTTGGTACCACCACAAAAAAGCCACCGTGGTTGACAATACAAACATTTGTTCAAACACCACCACCTCACCATAAAACAATCCTCATCACCCATACTTTCTTCACCACTCTGATCAACCTGGAGTGGCTCTTGTTTCACAGCCACTAACTCCTACCAATTACAACATATGGAGTCGAGCTATGACCATGGCTCTCAAAGCCAAAAACAAATTGGGTTTTGTTGATGGATCTATCAGAAAACCCAGTGACAAAGCCAATAATGATGAACTACAACAATGGGATCGTTGCAACAACTTGGTGAAATCATGGCTCATCAACACCATCTCACCTGACCTCCAGGCAAGTGCCATGTACTGTGAATTGGCCTATATAATGTGTGGGCTGATTTGAAAGAAATGTATGCACCAACTAATTACGTGCAGATTTATCATATTGAATCTAAAATCCATGGATGCACTCAAGGGATGATGAATGTTAGTGCCTACTTTACCAAATTAAAGGCTCTATGGGACGAACTGGATGATGTGGTTGGTTTTCCTGAAGATAATAGTGACACCATGAACACCGTTCTCGCATATGTCCACACTCAACCCTCGATTAAGTTCTTGATGGGGCTAACCGAAGCCTACAATTTTGTTAGGGTCAAATTTTGTTGATGGACCCACTTCCTCCACTCAACAAGGTTTACTCCCTCCTGCTTCGTCACAAACGCCAGCAAGAAATCTCTACAGGCAGATCCAACATACCTGATGTTGCAACTTTTGTCATGCGGAATATCGATCCCAAAGGTGCACGCAACATTGACAAGTCGGGAGTACCCCAAAAGCCCTTTAATCTCGACGTCAAGTGTGGAACATGTAACAGGGTAGGTCATACTATTGCTGACTGTCATTCTCATCTCACTTGTGATTATTGTGGATTGAAAGCCAACACTATCGACAATTGTTGGAAATTTAAGAGAGCCGATCCTACTAAACAACGGCGTTTTCAAAAATATCGTCGTAGGGGCAATAATGTGTCCACTTCTTCTGATGTGCAGCCATCCAATCCTTTTCTATTCACTTCCGAGCAGTGCAAGCAAATCATGGCCTTACTCCACAACAAATCCAAGGCTCACAATATTGGTAATGACCTTTCTATTACAAAATTGTCAGGTAAAATACTCTTTCTCAAATCTCATGGCTCTCGTTCATCATGGATCCTTGATAGCGACGCGACTGATCATATAGTTCATAACCCTCATTTACTCACCTCTTCCAAACCTGTCCACAATCGAACCGTTGAGTTTCCTGATGGTACACTCGTTGTTGTTACACACATTGGCACCATGAATTTTTCTTCTGTTTTTACCTTGCATGATGTTCTTTGTGTTCCCTCTTTTAATCTTAATTTAATTTCCATTAGCAAACTCACAAAACATTATCTTTTTTTCACCATTTTTCTCAACAATTCGTGTCTGATATAGGACCTTCGTTTCGGGGAAGATGATTTGGACAACAACTGAGCTTGATGGTTTGTACTATCTGGACGGCACCACCACCACAACTTCCACCACTTGTCACATCACTCAAGACAACAACCCTATGTTATGGCACAATCGCCTAGGTCACATTTAAGTTAAAACTTTTCATCTCCTTTATGTCTCTTTTCGTGGTGCTAGTACTTGTGTTTCCAATAAATGTGTTATTTGTCCTTTGGCCAAACAAACTAGAAATAAATTTCCTTTATCTCATATTTCGAGTACTGCTCATTTTTCCTTATTACATGTTGACATTTGGGGAGGATATCACGTTGCTTCCCTTTCTGGAGCGCGTTATTTTCTCACCATTGTGATGATTAGACACGATGTACTTGGATTTATCTCATGAAACACAAGTTTGACACACGCACACTTTTAATTTCTTTCATTAATTATGTTGAAAACCAATTCTCTTCCAAAATTCAAACTATTCGTAGTGATAATGGACTTGAATTTTTTCTTACTGATTTTTATGCTTCAAAAGGCATTATCCATGAAACTTCTTGTGTCTCTACGCCCCAACAAAATGGGGTGGAGAAACGCAAACATAGACATCTTTTGAATGTTGCTCGTGCCCTTTTATTTCAAGCACATCTCCCTAAACATTTTTTAGGAGAAGCAATTCTCACTGCTACCTATCTCATTAATCGTACACCGTCCTCTATGCTTAAAGGCAAAACGCCTTTTGAACTTCTTTCCAACAAACCACCCACCTACTTTCACCTTCAAGTCTTTGGTTGTCTATGTTTCGCTTCCACACATGCCCATCGTCATAGCAAATTTGATGCTCATTTTAGTCAATGTGTCTTTCTTGGATACCCTCACAGGCAAAAAAGATACAAAGTCTATGATCTCACCCACAAAAGGTCATTGTTTCTCGTGACGTCATATTTCATGAGGAGATTTTTCCTTATTTTTCTAACAAAATGCACAATCACCTTACTGACCAGTCGGTCGTTCATGCTCCGCATTTTGATCCTCCAATAGTGCCTTTCTATGACCAGTCGAACCACTCCCACCGACTGGTCGCTTAATTCGATGTCTCAGTCACCGGCCAGGTAGAAACCCCGGAAAACCAACCCCAAACGGTCGCCCCTGCCCCTGTTCCACCCTTAGACCCACTTTTCCCACCTCGCACCTCCACTCGTGCCACCCGTGAACGATCTTATCTTCAACAATATCATCTTGATGCTCAATTGCCTTCCCGATCCTCTCACTCATCTGCTTCAAACGTTGGGCCTTCTACATGTATTGTTTACCCCCTTTCTGATTTTCTTTCCTATGACCATTTATCCACCTCTCACAAGGCTTACACCACTTCCCTTTTTAGTCAAAAAACCCACCACTTTTATGCAGGCTATGCAGAATCCAAAGTGGCGTCAAGCCATGAGAAGTGAAATTAATGCTCTAGAAACCAATAACACTTGGACTTTACAACCTCTTCCTCCTGGCAAGCATCTGGTTTGTTGTAAATGGGTCTATAAGATCAAGCTTAATCCAGATGGTAGTGTTGAACGCTACAAAGCCCGTCTTGTGGCTAAAGGATACAGTCAATTTGAAGGTATTGATTACAAATTGACCTTTGCTCCTATTGCTAAATTGACTACTGTTCGTATTCTCCCTACTCTTGCAACCACACATGGTTGGCATTTATGTCAACTTGATGTCAAAATGTTTTTATTTATGGTGATCTTTTTGAGGATGTGTACATGAGTCTTCCTCCTGAATTCAGTCAAAAGGGGGAGACTTGAGTATGCAAGTTGAAAAAGTCATTATATGGTAACACGCCCCGACCCTCCATGGGAATCGCAGCGTGCTGATGCGTGAACTAATCCGTAAAACAGGCGGATCCTAACCGGCCACAACATCATAATATAACACATTCTTGAAACGATAATCAAACAAAAATAAAAACTACGATAAAATTTGAACATAATAAGTATAATTGATTCGCCCCGCCAGAGTCATAGCAACAAAACTAATATACAAACATCTACTATAACAAGATAATACACCTGATAATACAGAGGAAGCAAAACATACCTGTACAGGGTGGACACGACCAAATAGCACAAAACACGCCTACAGCGGAAAACTGGGCCTAAGCGCCACGATCGGCGGGAACGCCAACACTACCTGCACTCCAATAGAAGCACACCCCTTGCGGGGTCAACAAAGCACAAAGCTAGCTGGTGCGAGCGAACTAAATACAAATAACAGAATAATATACAAGGGAAATTCATGCCACACAATAATGGATAAGTAACAGGTTCTAAAGTTTAAATCACACCGTGTCTTTAAGGATAATATTTTTAAGTTCAAGCACCAACACAAGCATTTCAGATTCAACAATAACTACAAGTTTATGAGATATGTCGATCATTACATGTGATTCAAACATGGTAAATATCAAGCAATGAAAATAAAGACAATCTCATAATTCTTCATAGTCTCCTAGATATAGCAATCAAGTTGAAACCCAAAAATTCTATATAAGTGTCTCATATCGTAGGTATCCACATACCCTACGAATGTGTCTCACCCAGACACATCCCACAACGTGCACCAGTACCACTTCGGGTGGTTTGTATCCTAATGGGGTGTCATCTGCCAGGATACAAACTTAAACAACCCGAACGACTGGACTAACACGGCCAACCTAACACAAATCAAACTCAAGCGCGCTGGGAGGGAAAGCGAGTAATCTCCAAAGTACGTCCTCCAGGACCCGTCCTACTGCACTCTCTAGTGGCAAGTGCGTGCGGGAGCTCACCGCACCTCAGCAAGCTTGCCACATGCAATAGCGTCCTCAATGTCAGGTGCGAGTCATCTCAAGCACCATCCAACTCACGATGCGAGCAAGCTCCTAAGCATCGGCACAACATGCATTATAGCGGGGTAAAGACACTTACACTAATATCAACATACACAAACTACGAGTCTGTACAGAATCAAATGTAACAGACGTGTAACCATAATCAGTTCGGCGAATTTTCATAAATCCACGACTACACTAGGGTCCCAACATGACTCAATTCACCACAATAAATTTATTCGAGTCGAACTATCATACATGCTCAAGACTCGGCAATCTACGGTAAAACATGACATACTTTGCAAACTCGAAACAAAGCATACAAGCCCAATGCCATTATACCAATGTCATAACACCAAAGCCTAATCACACCCAAATTCATCTACTATTCGATTTCATTCAAGTATATCATGCTTTCAGAAAACTCAATACATAATTCATTCACAAAAGAACCAACACAACCATCGAAATCTCTAAAAACCTCGAATTTCAGACTTGGATTCAATTATACACAATCGACGGTATAATGTAAAAATTAAATTCAGGATTTAAAATAATTATTTCTCAAAATAAACATTATAGTTACACTCACCTGAGCAGAATGGGTTTTCAAAACCCAAATCCTACCGGTTGAAGCTCCCAACTCGCAAAACAGCGAATGCGGACCACATAAATTTTTTTTAAACTGCAAGGCAGACTCAAAGGTGAGCAAACTAGCCAAAAACTGAAAAAATAAGTTACAATCGGCACGTGACTGAAAGAAAAACTTACAGGCAAATAAAATCTGGCAAACACCCCGACAAAACCCAAAGTTTGGCGAAAACTCGTCGAAACCCTCCCTACTCAGGTCTGATAGCCTCCGAACCGCACAACAGGCCCGAAATAAGTCTAAGAACACTCGGAGTCGCGAGTTTGCAACTCACCCACGCTCCCAAAGACCGGATTCACGCTGAAGAACCTTCCTAACGGACATGCACCCTATTTTTTTGAAAATTCCGGCCAACCCCGAAATCACCCTTGCATATGGGGTCTACAGGCTCCAAATGACGCCACAAATGCCCCTCAAAGGTTGATCGAAGCTACGCAAACCGATCAATCAACCCAACCCGTCAAACCCACAATCTGAAAACTGATTTTTTTTCGCGAAAAAAACGGGAGAGAATGAATAGGGAAAAAAGAAGAGAAGAAATGAAGAACAAGGGACAAGATTCCGAGAAGGAATCGTTCGAACGAAGTCCGGCGAGAAGAACTCTGTGAGCGAAACACGCTCTCTGTGAAGAAAAAAGAAAAAGAGGAAGAAGAAAGAAAGAGGGGGGTGGGTTGTCTCTTAAGGGGTGGGTGGCTATGTGCCCCTACCGTATTTTCTGAGTACACCCCTCTCCAAGCAATTTTTTTTAAATTACAGATATTACATATGGTCTCAAGCAATCCTTGAGACAATGGTTCCTTAAGTTATCCTCTGCTCTCGTATCAGCATGCTACAATCAGTCTAAGGCTGATTACTCATTATTCGTCCAATCCAAGGGTAACAACTTTACTGCAATTCTTGTATATGTTGATGATGTAATATTGGCAGGTAATGATCTCCAATACATTGAAGAAACAAAAAAATTTAAAGTTCAAACTCAAAGATTTAGAAAAATTGAAATATTTCCTTGGCATTGAAGTTGCGAGGTCATCCAAAGGGATTGCTTTATTTCAACGAAAATATGCACTTGAACTATTGGAGGACACATGGTATCTTGGAGCAAAGCTTTCAAGTTATCCTATGGATCAAAACTTGGTGCTCACACAGGATGATGGAGATTTACTACCAAATCTCGCAACATACCGCAGACTTATTGGAAGATTGATATACTTAACGATCACGAGACCAAATTTGGTTTATTCAATACATGTCCTAAGTCAATTTATGGACAAGCCCAGGATACCACATTTGGATGTTGCACACAAGGTCTTGAGGTATGTCAAGGTTTCACCAGGACAAAGTATTTTTCTCTCTTCTACCAGCTCATTACAGTTGAAAGTTTCACGTGATGTAGATTGGGCTAGATGTAGATATACTAGGAGATCCATTACATGTTATTGTGTCATGCTTGGCGATTCACCAATTTCTTGGAAAGCTAAGAAACAAACTACAATGACAAGATTTACAGCTGAAGCAGAATATAGGGCCATGGCTTCTACATGCCGTGAGTTAATCTGGTTGAGGTACATTCTTAATGATTTGCACATTAATCATCCTCAGGCAGTTCTCTTGTTTTGTGACAACAAGGTTGCACTCCATATTGCATCTAATTCGGTTTTTCATGAGCGAACGAAGCATATAGAGATTGATTGTCATTTGATTAGAAAAAGGATACAAGAGGGTATTATTCGGACTGAGCATGTTGGATCACTACATCAACGGGCATATTTGTTCACTAAAGCTTTGAGCACTTATCAATTTAATAATCTTCTTAGCAAGTTGGGTATTACAAACATACACTCCAACTTGAGGGGGAGTGTTAAAGAAAAAAGTCTACATATCTTACAAAATAGGAAAGTGTTACATAATAGGATACGTTAGGAAAGTTAAAATAAAACAGAAGCCTTAGGTTTCCTATCTCCACAAGGTTAGGTTAGGTTTAGCTTTATAAACTTGTGTTCAATCTATGAAACATACAATAATATTTCAATACAGTTCTTTGCATTTTCTTCCATTTTGCACCATAACCCAACCTATACCCCCAATGACACCAAAATTTCTCCTATTTGTCATTTGTTCAAATCTAACGAACTCCCTAGTGATCCACCTAAAACTTGGTTGCTTCACTCTCCTTCTTAACTATTGGAGTTTATAGTATCAAGTTGAGCTTTGAACACCCTCGTTTAGTATCACGTCCCAAGTGAGCTAAGTTTGTCTTATTTTTATTAATTACAGCTGTGCATGCTCCATCACGATTTGTGTGCCAGACCTAATGTATGGCCACTCTCATCGAGCTCTTAAGTCCTAACCCTTACCTATCTCCATCATCATTTCACCAATTTCTTCAGTCATTTTTTAGTTGATTTCAAATTAATAATTCCTGGATCACTATTTTCTGAGATATCTGGTTTTAAACCATCTGTTGTGATAAAAGTTAAAACCGCATCAATTGTTTCAAGCTAGCTACACTAATTTTTCCTCATTTAATCATTTTGCGTGATCAAATACACCCATAAGCCATAACTAAGCTCCCAGTTTCTATCCATCGCTGCCCACAAATGACAAGGTGACTTAATTCATCTGTCTTCTATATGTGATTGCTAAATACTAATTTCAATTTGTATTTTATGTGACACAACTGGTACTGTCTTGCCAAAACAGAAGCAGAAATGGAGGCTTTCGAGTATGCCAAGAAAAAATAATCTTGATGTCGTAGCAGTTTCCCCCTGCATAGTAATTGGACCGATGCTGCAGTCCACAATGAATGCTAGTAGCTTGGTTCTCGTAAAGATTTTGAAAGGTTTCTCTTTGTACCATAGCTGTCCGTTTCTCTCATGCGTGTATACATATTATCTTTCTCTCTGTGTGCCCCTGTCAACTTACTAATCTTGGCCTCATACTAACAACATACAACATGCAGTTGGTTTAGTAATTATCGTATTCAGAAATTTGGCATTTTGTCTTAACTTTAGCAGAATGAATGCTACCTTTTATTTCTGTTGTATGTCTCAGTATTAAGTTTCTTCTATTTTTGGCAGTTTTACTGAGGTAGAAGCAGAAGAGAAGCTGAGTTCAGGGAACCTGCAAAAGTTGGGATGGAAATACAGGCCCTTGGAAGAAACCCTTGTTGATTCCGTCAAAAGCTACCAGGAGACCGGTCTCTTGGGCAAGGATTAGGTAATCTTCATTCTCAGAGCAGAGGCGACTGCAGATGCCTAGATGTGGTTTTGTTGGTTGTTTTTACTGTTCCATCTATACTGTCATGCATGGAGTTTGAAAGATGGTTCAAATGGTGTAAAACATGGATTAAGTGGTCAGTTTGAATTTTCACATCTTCTGTTTCTCTTTTACTTATTATATATTTTCTCTTGTATGTGTAGTTTGATTGTAATAGTTCTTATAATTGTCCACCCTATTATTCATATTTCAACATAGAATGAGCTTTTCACTAATCAGATTAGCATACAATGACGACGAGAACTGTAGTTCTTAGAACCAACCTATGCAGCTAAGCAAAAATCGGCTGAATAGCTTCAAGAGATCTCATAAGCAAGTCTTTTGCAGTCATGCTTGAAGACCCTCTAATTTCATTCTTTAGACCCACAACCAAGATTTGAAACCTCTAAAACTCTGTATCGAACTTGTATATGCAAAAGTCAATGTGAAATCCATATGTAATGTAGACTGGTACAGGGAACATGATCAGGTATGAAACAATGAGCAAGGCTTAAATTTCAAACAATGAAGAAGGCACGAGATTACGTATTGGCATGCATCTTCAAGCGCACTGCATTTCCACTGGCACCCTACCAAATCAGAATTCTTGATGGCACATTAACCAACCTTAGAAATGCATCTTCATCTACTTGAACAACTTAGCAATCATGTATTGCACTGGTTTTTTTTTATGGCATTAATTTATGTTGTATGTAATTAGAAGGATGGTCCCATCCTTCTAATTAGTTTTAATCCCGAAATGGAACACTCACAAACAGAAGACATTATTGCATAAAGATTTGGCTCGAGATGCATAGCAACCATCTGAAACGCCCATGCCCCTATCAATTGCACTTGCGACGCCAAAGATCTTCCATCATGAGACAGTGATTTACCAAACTATCAAACTCTCTCCTTTCCTATCTTCTCTTATCGACCTACTTTTCTGAATTATTTGTTACTGGGTGTTTATAAAGCAAACACAGTGAATAACCCATCTCAATGTCATTCAAAAAGATTTTGATGGCGAGTGCTCATGGCTTGATTTGTTTTGGCAGTGAACAAGTTCTTTCGAAAACAGAGGAGGCAACGGAAAACAACAGAACATGACTGATTAAACTGGTATATAACCTTGCCAATGGCGAGTAAAACTAAACAAACATTTTTTTTCCTCATCAAAAGACACGTTACGCTCTAACTAGACAGTTTCAGAATGAGATCTACAACAAAAATAATCTGGTTATTCTTCAGTTACAAACAAAATAGCATTAAGCCTGATTCCTCATGCACTGTCATGCACCTGGTTGAACAATAATAAATCATCCCTGAAGAATACCAACTAGGTTCATCTGTCCCTTATTCTCTTGAGGGCTTGGCTAGCAGAACTGATAAAGAAAAGTGAGACCGAGAGCGAGCTAAATTCTTTGTTTTCAATCTACAAGCTCAACGTTTTATGCTTTGTGATTCTTTGCTATCTCATCAACATCCAATTCAACTGCAATCACTGAAGAATCCCGCTGCATGCTCACTCAACTAAAAGAGGAAACAGAGAGTTCACCATTATCAGCAGAATGGAAACACAGGTGGGAAAAAAAATATGTATTGAGATTGGCTGGGATACTTACTGATTCTGTACAGGACCATGATCCACAGTATTTCGCAAGAAATATATGAGTCTACCAACAACATCTGTCATCTCAAAGGGGCCAAATGTCCGACTGTCCTTGGCTTCCTGAGCAAAGATGAACATAAGTTAAACTATTTATCAGGGTCTATTGAATATGAATTAGGATCAGGTTCACGGTATTGCAAGATCATAGAGAACACATTCAGCGTGCTTGTGTACTCCCTGTTAAATAAACCTGTGTGCTTGTGCGTGTTAGTTCTGCATCTTATAAGCTCCTCATGTACTCTGTTGAATCTAATCCATTTCAGGATAATTAGTAAGGATGTACCTTACGCTTCAAATCTTCATTGTCAGATAAGACCCATATCTTATCCTTCTCAAGAATGAAGGGATCATCTTTCTCATCAGTAGAAACCATTTCGTAACCTTCAATAGCGGCTAATCTTCTAACAAGATAGTTATCTGGTTTCTTGGGGTCTTTCACCACAACAACATCACCAACCAAAACACGTCTGTAACAGTGGCAAAAAAATCATGACTAACATGGACGAATACTAAGAATAATGCATAATATTCGACAGTTGTCCCTGGGGGAAGTAGCACAATTTTGAAACAGAAAAAAGAGATAACAACCTAAACAGGAAACATGATAGAGAGCATTCGAAGTTAGGGCTGTCAATGGATCAAAATTTTCTGCAAACTGGAGTTCCCCAGCCCAGTGGCTCCCTGCCTAGGTGGCACAGGAGATTTCTCTTTCAATGTATTAAGGGTTACTTTTAGTCTCAACACCTTCGGTTCCTTGATTTTAGTCCGAAGGTAGCCTGGTTCACAGACTTCTGGAAGGGAAAGAGGCTGTCACTCCTTTCCTAGGTTAGGATCACATCCGAAAATTGAATAGTTAAAATGTTTTGACTTTTCAGATTCTGATCGGTTTCAGATGTAAAAACTTAAAAAATAAAACTTGAGTGCTTATCAGTTCGGACACGAATTTTGTTAAATCTGGTCCCACAGAAGCCCGAATGATGCATAGTATAGTTTAGTTTCAAATTCTATACTGGGGGTCGTAGTAGGATTGGCATTCCATTGGGATTCAGGTCTTGTGGGTAACTAATCCAAGTGGATTCAGAGTTCGAAGAATCCAATACATTGACTAATGGCACTCCTATTGACACAAAGAACGAATCCTGGAATGGTAACTTAGCTCTCCATAAGACCACTTCAAGAAGGATAAAATTCTGCACGATATCTATGACATTGCTCATGGGCTCACTCCGTTATCAGACTGCTTACAAACCCCATCTTCAAAATTCCAGCTTAGTTCTTCTGAATGCTACAGCAGGTAGTGTAAACATGTTATTCTCCAATCTCCCCAGCTAAGAGCCATTTTTTCCAAAGAACCCACTGGACTACCTACTGAAATAAACATGGCATGCTGCTAAGGAATACCCAAGAGGTTTGTAGAAGTTACAAAAAAAAATTAATGCCAAGAGAGAGGAGACACAATTTCTTGTAAGTGGACTTGGAACTTGGCTACCCAATGGTTTGTTTTAATGATCTAATCAGTTTCTATCCGAAAACATTCAGTGCCTAATGTTATCCAATTTCTGCATATATTATAGACCAAAATGAAGTTAGTTATTAGTTTATTATACTTTGTGCAACTTATGTTTTCCCTTTGTTTGTATATGGTTGTGGAAATTCTTACTGTTCCAAAACTTAAATCATCATCTTATATTCTACTTTGACATAATTACCATATTAAAAAGCTCCCAGAAGGGTTTATAGTCGTGTTCAATAAGTAATTTGTCTAGACTTTGACATTTGGCATTCAGGGTTCCATCTCAGTATCCACATTCAGTATAATCATTTTGTATCAACTTTGCCTTTTTAAGATAGTTCTATATCATCACCTTCTGAACACATAAATTTTCAGAACTCAACCCAGCTGTACCACACCCAAGCTCAATGTCTAATGATAATAACTATGTGAATTGTTAGTCTTCTTGTGTCACATTCCTTTGTTTCTGGCTGTATGAACAGTCTAACAAATACATAGGGAGCTCATTTCCAAGAAACTGTGAAACATGAAGAAATGC
This sequence comes from Berberis vulgaris, assembly GCA_963556465.1. Taxonomy (NCBI): domain Eukaryota; kingdom Viridiplantae; phylum Streptophyta; class Magnoliopsida; order Ranunculales; family Berberidaceae; genus Berberis; species Berberis vulgaris. The sequence continues at coordinate 20,859,942 of OY747128.1, read as the reverse complement.
CTCCCATGATCGTCAAAAGAAACTGGGAAATGTTGGCAAACACCTCTTGAACAGTTTCACACCCTCCAAACAATTGAAGATCTTTTAGACGTTCTTACAAATTTAGAATGAAAGGTTTACTACCAATTGTGTCAACTTTAACATCCATTTAACCATTGTTATCGAGGATATTGAAGTCTTGGATGTTCACTTGAACTCGCTTGGCTAGGTATATGCTCCGCGCTGCTTGATTGAATATGAAGAGGGACAACATAATAATGATATAATAATAACTTTAAAATAAAACTCTGAAGAAATCTTCCTGCTAGGGAACTTTTGCTCCCTGAAAATATGGAAATGTTTAAAAAAAAAAAAAAAATTGGAATAGAGGCATTATGGGTGCAAAGGGCTAGCAATGGGCCAGGTCAGGCCATGCGGGTTTTCAGGGCTGATAAGTCAAACCCGAACCGGCCTGTTTAGTTGTCGAAACATTTCTCAAAACCCTAACTCAGACCGCTTATAAATGGGCTAACCCAGCCCGCCATGACCTGCTTATGTGAAACAAAATTTTATTTTATTTGAAAATAATATTACAAATGAATTTTACTTCTAATTGCTTCAAGAAAAATGAATAAAGAAAAATTTGCTATTAACCTATTATGGATTCATACATAAAAACTATTTTGAAAAATATTTACTTAAGTGAAGTTTTAAATCAATTATTTCTTAAATTTGTAAAGATTAGTTTTTTAAAATTTTTTTTTTTTACTTTGGCCCTCATTAGTTTATACCTAATTGAGTTTGTCATTCATTTTAAATTTTAATTAGGTCTAACCCTCGTTTTTAACAGATCCATTAGATTAATCATGTTGACTAGTTAAAGTTTGATAATGAAAGTTTCACAAAACTAAACAAAATGCATCCAGCGGCTCCGCTTTTCAAAGCTAATTTAGATCCAATGGTGAATATCTAACTATTAAAAAAAAAAAAATTATTCTTTCCTCATCCTCTCCCCAACCCATCTCTCTTCTTCAACACATCACTATTTTGATCTCTCCCCAACACATCTCTCTGCTGACATTCCAAAGAAAATGCAAATGAATATATAACTAGTAATTAACTACTAGACATGAGTAAAGTTGGCATTCCAAGCAAATCATTATTTAGGATGTACAAAAACTCTGGAAAAGGAGAAAGATAAAAAGAACAAGATAATGTATATTAATAGCACCCTTCTGCCATCATATGGATTTTTAGGAGCTTACTCTTGAAAATGTAATAACATACATGGATAGTTGTGTACACACTACAAGCAGGGAGTTCAAAGCACATTGGTTTGGTCTTTCACGAGCTTTGTACCTCTCCATTCTCATTCTTTATCTGTTGATCACATCGCGTCGTCACGGGCTTCTCATTGTCGCGAGCTTCTCATCTACCTGACAAAATTCTCTTCCTTAATTCTCAATCAAATAAACTTAGATTTTTCCTTCATCCTTTCTTCATTGAAGCTCTTCACCACAAATGTTGTGCTCATATAGCCATTTCAGATAGACCTACATGATGCCAACCAATAAAATCTTGCAACTACTTCATTGGCATAACAATCTCAGATAGACCTACACCATGTTAGAACCTGAGAATGAGTCTTTCCTTTAGTCTCAACAATCTCTCTTACTACTTCACTGCCCATAACCCTAGTGGTTCCCGAACCGGTTCCTATTGCACCTAAAGAAGAGTAGATTGTTTAATTTTCTTGTTTTATAATTTATACACCATTGGATTACTTCTAGATTAGCAATCTGAAATGTTAGATGCATTTTGTTTGGTTTGTAAAATTTGCCATGCAAGGCAAGTGCATTCTAAAAGGGTATCTTGGTCTATTACAAAACTTTGACCCGTCAACGTGATTGACCTAACGGATCCGTTAAAAAAGAGGGTTAGACCCAATTAAAATTTAAAATGAGTGCCAAACTCAATTAAATACATCAAAATAGACCGATCCTCACGACCGTACACGTGGCACAATGACCCATCACGAGGACACAACAAACAATCCATTGGGCTAGCTAATGAAGCCCGATAGAAATAAAGCTAATTCCACAGGCCCACCTCTAAGGAGGCATAAGCAAGATCCAAATCCAGGCCCAGACGAATCAAAGCCCAAGTCCAAAGCCACAATGTGTTATCACATTAAGAAGAAGAACGTTGCACCAAGAAATAGCCGCAGAGGGACCTACGCCTCTACAAGCGCATCTCCATTACGGAGGAGACTGTTTAAAAAAAATCTCCTTCCGTTGCGCCTTACATGCTTAAGTCACGCAGAGAGTTAACAACGACCATTATAAAAGGTAAAGGGAACTTTCGACAAAAGGTATGCAACTTTAAGTGAGTTTTGTCCAGATTTATTTCCTTCTACCAACAAAGTTACTGACTTCGGAGTGCCTTCGGCCACCAAAAATGTGGTATTTGGCAGTCTAACAGTGGTTTTGCAGGTCAAATTCATAGGAGGACGAATTTTGGACGCATCAGTTTGGTGCCGTCCGTGAGGAACGACGAGTTTCCTCTTTCCAAATACAAAACATACAAGTAACAAAGCTCACCACAACCTAATGAAGGATCAAGGAGACCATAAGAAGGAATGATGTAATCTACAGATCCACAATCAAGTAATGATCACAACAACTCTCCCGCCAACGCATCATTGACGGTTCAAGGAGAAGACGCGACCCGAATCGCCGAACCAATAACATCCAAAAATGAGGATCCGTTACACTCAATAGTCCAGACAGCCCAAACAACTGCCAACGCTACTACGGATCTCGAGTTAGATTTGCTTATAACCCAGATGGAACATGTAACGATATATTGGAAAAGATTGCGTAGAAGCACATTCAACTAGTTAACCCTGTTCAAACACAGCCACAATAAAACTCCGCCAATCGAACTCAAGAAAGTGGTAAAATCCTAGCTGAGCCCCAACAAGAAAACTTCGAAAGCAGTGAGCTTCCACGAGGCAAGAATCCATTCTATGAAAGGGCACTTACTAAAATACCATTCAGAATAGGGGTATAGATCCTAATATATTATATGAATTGGCAAAACCGCCATTTTTCGACGCCCTCATGAAAACAACAATACTGAAAAAGTTCATTGCGCCAAAGTTCGAGGTGTATGATGGTACTTCCGACCCGGCCGATCATTTAAGACATTTCCACCACATGATGGCCCTAAAAGAGACCACAAAATCAATTTTATGCAGAACGTTCCCGATTAGCCTCACTTCAACAGCAATGAACTGGTTCAATAGTCTACCACCAAGATCGATAGATTCCTTTCAAGCTCTGGCCACTACTTTCATCACCAGATTTATTGGAAGCCAGCGGATGAGGAAAGGGCCCCACTACCTATTGCATATCAGACAAAAACCCGAAGAAAAGATACGGGAGTACGTCACCCGCTTTACCAATGAATTGACAATGATCGACGGATGTAGCGATAGCACAACCGCATCAACCTTCATAGCCAGATTAAAGATAGGTCATTTCTTTGACACTCTTAACTTGGAGCAGCCAAAGGGCATGACAATCCCACTAAAAGTAGCACAGAAGCATATCTCCCTAGAAGAGATGAAAGCAGCCCGGAAGAAACATGATCAAGAAAGAGAAAATTTCTCAATAAAACGATAATGAAAGGAAGACAATGGACAATAGGAAGGCAGCAACCCATTGAAGAAACATCGAAGTGGTGGCAAGAACGATTCGCGATGACTGGAATTTGGGAAGTCGCAACCAACACGACTCGGACACGAACGGGTAATGAGTGTAATGAAAATTGCATATAAACCATACACAACTCTGAAGACAAGTCGAGTAAACATACTAAAACATATAGTGAAGTGGGATAACATTAACTGGCCGTTTCGGATTAGAGGAGACCCAGAAGGAAGAGACAAAAGCAAATACTGCACATTCCATAAGGATCATGGATACGACACTGAAGAATGTTACAACCTAAAAGATGAAATCTAACACTGGGCCTAGAAAAGGACTACTAGACAAATTCATCGGGATGCTAGAAAAACAGATCGAATGGAAAGATAAAGTAGACAACGTTGCGGGATCAAAAGAGCAATATGGAGAATTGATATACACCACACGTTGCACAGCCAAGGGAAACAAAACACACAAAAAAGCAAGGCAAACCCCTCACTCATCTATATCAAAACAAGGGTGCCAATGAAACACTTCATAAACCATGGAAAAACCTACATCATCCAATTTGTACAAATAAAATGACTTCATCAGCAATTGCAAAATCGAGTCGGACCACTAAACAAGAGGGAAAAGCAAAGAGAAACGAAGCACCAACCCTCAACGCAAAGACTAACAACGAGCAAAGGAAGACAAAACAAACAATATTCTGAATCGGTATAAAAGCCTTAATGGCCAAAACTGATGAAATATTCAAGAAAACATCAATAAAGATTACGGATTTAGGAGCTCCAAATTCTCGCACGGACAGCAAACCAGCTGTACAAGACTGTCAGGCCGTAAAAGTCAAACACACAAAACTTCTGGTCTGATCAACCACGAAGTAAATGTTGGACACCCGAGTCACCTAAACACAAAAAACTTCAAATCGACCTAAGTGTCGAATTAACGAAGTAAAGGTTGGACACCCGAGTTACCTAAACACAAAAAACTTCATATTGACTGAGGTGTCGAATTGACGAAGTAAATGTTGGACACCCGAGTCACCTAAACACAAAAAACTTTGAATCGACCGAGGTGTCGAATTAACAAAGTAAATGTTGGACACACGAGTCACCTAAACACAAAAAAATTTGAATTGACCAAAGCGTCGAATTAACAAAGTAAAGGTTAGACACCCGAGTCACCTAAACACAAAAAACTTCAAATCGACCGAAGTGTCGAACTAACGAAGTAAGGGTTGGACACCCGAGTCACATAAACACAAAAAACTTTGAATTGACCGAGGTGTCGGATTAATGAAGTAAAGTTTGAATACCCAAGTCACCTAAAAGGCAAACAAAAAGTTCAATCTAAGGAAACGAATCAATACGATCTAAAAATATACAGGAAAAAAAGCAACCACTTGCAAACAAATAAGAAAGAACGACAACGACCAGCAGATAAACAAGAAACAAGCACATAGGCAATTATAAAAGAGCTTGATGTAAAAGCTACGATAGCTACAAAGAACAAAAAAATAATCTTTATTGATAAAAATTACTCTGTTACATCCCGAGAAGGAAATAAAGAAGTAGGAGTGGAAACAGAAGCAATGGCATGATCGACATAAGTCGAAACAAGAGAAGAAATCATTTAAGGATAAAGGAGCATCAACGGCTTCGAAATGCTTAGAAGGGGCAATGACTCCTCTGCTGCTGGAGCAGGTTCCTTAGCATTATCATCCTCAAACACTTCACTAGCCAAATGATGATACCTAGACAAGTCTTCCCCGAGCCCTTCGATATAATCAAGAAGCTCAACCCGCCCGTCAACAACTCACTTGCAATCCTCAGCTTCGACCACATGAAACTTATCCTTAGTAGCAGTGAGTTCAGTTTTGGCTGTAGCAAGCTGCTCTTCAGCAGCGGAAAGCATACTGGAAGCATCCGCCTTGACATCACAAAGTGCAACATTTATCTATTCCACCTGCCTCTCAGCAGCGTTACACATAACGGATTGCTCCAATCCAAAACAAGAAGCTTCATCGAAAGACATTATCTCAACATATAACTCCCTTTCCACATCGTGAAAACGAAAACAAGCCTCATCTAGCTTAGCTCTCAAGGAATCAAGATCAACAACAAACTTATCACGCAGATTCTTCACCTCCATCAGAGATTCTCAAGCAACCACAACAACTTTCTCCAAGTCCGCTCATTGCATATTCCACATCAAATTGAGAATGGACATGTGAAAATACTAGCAATAACGCTGCCAACCTCCTCTCCAAAAAAGCCACTTGATCACGACCGGCTCGACAAACCGAGCCCATTACCCCCGCGTAAGTGAGATGATTCATCCCGCCCATTAACTGATCAAGACCATGGTCGATATGATCAGACGGTTCAAGCACAAACATCGAGGGCTTCTCTACCAACCGCCCGTGCCATTCATTTTCCAATCTACGTGCACTGTCCTGCACGTCGAGCTAGGTAAACCAACATAACTTGCCGACATATTTAATACGGATGTCCTTTGGCCCAGGCTTAGTCCAACTAATCCATGGTTGGAGGACGCGGGGATTCGGAAGAACCACCTTCGACAACAGGGAGAACAAATAGAATAGCAATAATAGTGGTCCACATTTGCCCTCCCGTCGAGAAGTATCCGCGGCAAAGGAAGGACTGGCGATAGCGGCAGGAGCGAGAGAAATCTGTCAAATAGGAAAAAAAAAACTAGAAACCCGGCCGCTTCGCTGACATCAATAGAAGAAGAGGGAGAATGATCCTTTAGACTTCGACCACCAACATTGCCTTTAGATTGCTCCATCGCCAACTGGAGCATTTTCTCATTAATGGCTCGAGGATCGTAATTAGACAACTTGGCAGTGTCCGAAACATCATAAGCAAAAAGAAGCTTCATCTCATCATTGCCTAGCAGACGAATAGTCTCATTCTCATTCCTTTCCAATGCAAGTCTTAAATTCTCAACCTCCTCAAGAGATTCACGATTTCCTTTTAGAACATCATCGTGTGAAAAACCCAATCAAGAAACAATATCCCGAATAGAACCCTAGCGAGTCACAAGCCGAGCGGAACTACGATTTGAAAGTTGTTTCTTCCTTGGAACTCAAATAGAATTTATGGGCAATTGCCTTGACAATTGCCTCAAGGGACTAGTGGACCTTGCAAGCTTTTGTTTTCGCGAAATAGGAGCAGAAACATTAACGGGAGCATTGAGATCCGTAACATCTCGGACGGAGCTCACTTTCCAATCAACATCACTAACACAAGAACGAGCAATACGGGCAGCATAAGCTTTAGCACGAGCCTCAGTAAACAAAGCTCGTTCCGCTTCATTCATAGTGTATGGACCACTACACTCCAGGATGTCATCAGAAAGAAATGCGTTAACAAGAAATCGGGCAAGCTTCAAGAATTTTTTACTTATTTTCTGTTCCTCAGCTAATAAAAGAAGATTTTTCTGCTTGTTGGGAACCTGAAATGATCAGAATATCAACCAACCTCTTAATCGAAAGTGGCCAGAATTCACGGAAGCTAGAACCAAAACAACAACCAATCACGAATGTTGTCACTAAGGTTATTGAAACAATAAGGAGAATGAAGGTAACATATCTCCCTGTTCACTAACTGACAACCACCGAATGCAGAATCCTAGCAGTTAAAGGAATACCAGCAAGAGTAGCCATTGCGTAGGAAGAGACCATCACCTTCCAACCATTGGGGCCCATTTGGGCAAAAGGAATACCCAAGAGATTCAGATACCTCCAGAACAACTCCGGAACAGGGAATCGAAAACCAGAAGAAAACATGCACGAATACAGTGCAACGTATCCAGCCTTTGGCTTACAAGGGCTATCAATAGGTCCAGGCAGGATAAGCTAGAGGTCAGACGAAAGATTATAATAGGAACGAAGGCTCTCCAGAGTTGACTGAGAAGCTCTATTGGGAGAATAATGAGTCTTAGAAAGAGTCAGCGACTTGCCACTTAACTTATCACCAACAAACATTGTTGAGGAGCAAAAAAGTAAGGAAAATGGAGAATAAGGAAAAAACCCTAAATTCAAAGATAGCGTGAAGAGGGAAAATGTATTCTCCATATTCTTTTTATAAAGCCAAACGATGAAGAGTCGACTCATGGGACAACGTGTGAGATATGATGGCGATGCGAAATCCCAAAACTATGCGCAAGAAATGAACGGACAAGCAAATGATCGAGACACCAACTCATGAAAAGCAACTGACAGCATTAAACACAAGGCAATGATGAAATGTAAAGTTGAACTGTCACCAAAGTTAGTGGCCACGTCAGCATGCCCACTAACTAAGAGGGGGAGTAGCTGATGATACATCAAAATAAACATATCCTCACGATTGTACACGTGGCACAAAGACCCATCACGAAGACACAACAAACAACCCACTGGGTCAGCTTATGAAACCCGATAGAAATAAAGCTAATTCCATGGGTCCAAACAAGGCCCACCTCTAAGAGCAGGATCCAAATCAAGGCCCAGACGAATCAAAGCCCAAATCCAAAGCCCACAACGCATTCTCTCATTAAGAAGAAGAACGTTGCACTAAATTAGAGTCGTGGAGGAACCTACGCCTCCATGAGCGCATCTTCATTAAGAAGGTGACTGTTACAGAAACATCTCCTTCCGTTGCGCCTCACATGCTTAAGTCACTCAGAGAGTTAATTACGACCATTATAAAAGGTAAAAAGAACTTTTGACAAAGGTATGTAACTTTAACTGAGTTTTGTCCAAATTTATTTTCTTCTTCCAACATAGTTATTGACTTAAGCATCGGAGTGCGTTCAGCCACAAAAAGGTGATCTTTGGCAGTTTAACAGTGGTTTTGCAGGTCAAACTCACAGGAGGACGATTTTTGGATGCATCAAAATATAAACTAATGAGGGCCAAATTAAAAAAAAAAAAACCCTAAAGATTATGTGTTTAATCTAATCAATTTGAAATCATTTCTTAATTTACAAAAAGGAAGGAGATATATAATATAAGTTGCCAATATTGCTGCTAACATGCTCATACGGGTCAAAAGCGGTTAGACAATCTCAACCCGAACCCGATCCTTTAACTGAACGGACGTGGCAGACTAACCCGAAATGACCAGAAGCCATAAAGCCTAAAACCAAAACTGTTTATAATGGGGAGGCTTCTGGTCGGGTTGGCGGACTCGGGCCAAATTGCCAGCCATGCAACTCTATTTCTCCAATTAGAATCCAAATAAAAGTAAACTATATCAATGAAACAGGAAACAAAAACCTCCAATTCTCAACTAGTTCACCTTCTTCACCCAACCCTCAAAAATCCCAAACACGAGAACCCTAAAAAATAAAAAGCGTACTCAATGGCATGTACAACATCTACTTCACTTTTCTTCATGAGAGAAACAATTAGAAGACCACTTCCTTCCCCATGTTCAATGTATCATTCAATGATGCAGCAAAACTTTCCAATGCAAAGAACAATACCTCCTCTTCGTATTCCATCAGTAACAAACAACACATCATGTTACATCAACAAAACCTCCAAAATGTTGAGCATAAAAGCTTCAAAGTTGGGCAGTAAATGCTTAACAAAAGATGAAGAAGATAGAAAATGGACTAGTAGTGCGTTTGATCAGTTAGTAGGAGGAAGAGGAAGATTGGTTCTAGATGAGATGTTGAAAACTTTTTTGAATGCTTTGAAGAAATCTGTTATTGCTGGTATTTTGCTAGGTGCTTTATTGTTTTCATGTGAAGCTTTTGCAGCTTCCGGTGGAAGAATGGGTGGAAGTTCCTCGTATTCTTCTTCAGGTTCTTCATCAGGTTCTTCATCAGGCTCTTCATCGCATTCTTCATCGGGCTCTTCATCGGGCTCTTCTCATTATATTCCTTCTTCAAGCCGGAGAACCTCGGAAAAAAGTGATGATGATGTTGAAAAGGAAGAACTATCATGGTCAGATGTTAGGACCTGGGTGTTGATATTGAGTGGTAGTCTATTGGGGTCAATTCTTCTTTTACTGGCGTATGACTATATTGAAAAGTATTATTCTAAGAAAACTCTTTTCATGCTTCAGGTGCGAATTGAGAATTATGGTTGAAGGATGTTTGAAACTCTGGCTAGTTTTGTACTACTGATATAGAAAATTTAGTTGTGTCTCAGCTTGATAATGCTTTTTTTTGGTTCTTCTTAGGTTGGGTTGTTAGGTATGGCGACAAAGTCACTACAGAGAGAGCTTAATCAGATAGCAGAAACCGCAAACACATCCACCTCTGAGGGACTGGATCATGTTCTAAGAGGTAAAGACTCTTTTCTCTGTATTTTGTGGCTTTACTTTCTTTGCATTGTTACCATCTTCGTTAAATTTATTATTGCAAACTATGGTTGAAGTAGTAAGGTTGATTGCGCAGTAGTGGCCTCATACCACGATTGTGGGTTAACATGAAATAGGCGAAAAGTAAGACCAAATCGTATATGTCGTGTTGGTTGCATGTCAGATTCACATATTATTTGCGTATTTACACTAATTATATGTTGATATATAATGTACTTGCAGCAGTTAGAGAACTTAAATGGACATCACTGCAACTTATACTTGTCATAAATCCCTAGTTTGTTTGGCAAATTTTCGGAATGCTTTCGCCAGTCTCTTTCACTGTGTTGCTAATGCATAGCTATTTGGTTGCAGGAACCTCATTTGCTCTGCTTTGGCATCAGGATTGTTGCATCTCTTGTTACTCGACTGTAAGTCATAAATTTTGCCATGTATAAAGCAAAAGCCTCAAAAGGAGACATTTTACTTTCTTTGCTCATTCATTTTGGATTATCTGAGTAAACTATTAAAGGGATACGAAAATGTTATTAAGGGTATAAATATCTAATATAGAAATAGACTTTTAACTCTTTCCTCATTCATCATTGTTCCTATACAACTCTGAATGAAGTTGTGTTTGAAATTTACAGGTTGGCGTGGAGAAGGGTATGAAGGCTGCTGAGAGGCATTTCAAACAGTTGTCTATGGAAGAATGTAAAAAATTTGATGAGGAAACACTTGTCAATGTGAACAACGTCATTGAAAAGAAAAGCATGATACCCCAGATAAGCAATAGATTTGGCAGAGAATATATGGTGGTAAGAGCTTTCTCTTTATTATGATATAAGAATAATGCAAATTCTTATGCATCCAAAAATCTTAAGCGAAACAACTACAGTTTTAAGCGAACAACAATGAGGTTGCACTTCAGTTTTTTTTTTTTTTTTGCTCTCTTCATTTTTCTTAAAACCAAACCCAGCCTTTAAGGATAATCTAGGAGCGACTTCAAGAATTTGAGATATATTATGTACTTCAGGAACTTATGTGTGTATATATAGGTTATTTCCTTACTCTTAAGTCTTATTATTTTTTTCTTTTTCTGCTTTTTCGCTTATACACTATCATTTTCAGGTGACCATCTTGTTGGTTACAAAGGGAGTCCAGAAATTTCCTGTTATTAATAGCAAGAAAGACTTGAGGAAGGCTTTGGAAAAGCTAGTTTGCATCCGCTCCACCGATAGAAAGGTAAATTGGAGAGTTTTAAGAACGGTAGACACTTACATTTTATTTCCAATTTTGGCTTCCAATTTCGGTTCTTGATTATCTGTACTAAATGCAGGAAGTTGAGGTGTTATGGACTCCTCAGCAGGAAAATGATACACTTTCAGAATCGGAATATCTTGAAGATTACCCACGCTTAAGGCCACTTGATTAGCTTATTTTGATTTGAGTGCTAAGGATCATTCTTTAAATATATTTGCCTTATATCAGTTCATAAAAGTATCAGCTAGTCTTAGCCATGGACTTGTTGCTTTAGGGAAGCTACCTTGTTGGGGAATACGTTGAAGACAACAAATCTATATAGCAAGAAAATTTTATGCATTAAGTGGCCTTGTTATATACATCGACCATCAAGAATTATCTATTATTATAACTTTCACCTTTTTTCTATGGAGTTTAAGTTGATTCTTACTATAAACCCCATCAATTTGGGAACCTCATACGCTATATATGATTTGCAAAAAAGGAAGTCAATTATTTCATTAATTATACTTTATGCAATTTGTATTCTAACGTAATGTTTTCCCTTTGTCAAAATGGTATGTGAAAGGTGCTAGTGATCCAAAGATTCAGTCAGTATTCTTCTATTTTTACTGTTGGAAATATTACCATGATGAAAAGGTTCAATGTTCCCATGTTGGCTAAGGTATATGTTAAATAAGTATATGTCCAGGCTCTGATATTTAGCATTCCTTCTCAATACCAACTTATCATGCATTCTCTATCAGCTTTGCCTTTGAGTATAAGACTGACTTCTATACCAACCTTCTAAATCAAACCTGTAGCCACACCCAACAACAATGTCACTTTGAGAATAACTATGTGAAGCATTGGTCTTCTTGTGTGACATTCCTTTGTTCCCGGCCATCCAAACATTCTCATGGAAACATTTGGAGCTCACTTCCAATGAAACTGTGAAATACCTATGCCATGAACATATTTGCATCACACAAGGAATTAAACTACTCTGCTCCTTCATCATGATGTACAAAAGACTCTTCCAACTTGCATTCCCTTCCCTAACAAGCAGATACCATATCCATCTAAGCAATCTAGCTGATACTAAACAGGTCACAAGTAAGAATATGACTCATATTTCATTGGTCATACACATGCATAGGTTATTTAAGTCTCAGACTGACTGGAACTCTCTTAGGTACATCCTCAGTTGCAGAGAGAATGCTTATTTGTCAAAACAATTCACCAATACCTCCTCTTCTTCTTTCATCAATAAGAAACAACATGTTACATCAACAAAACCTCCACATATATGGAGGTTAATTATCAAAGTCAACACTTGAACTCGCTTAGGTATATCCTCTGCTCACTCAGTTGAAGAAGAGTTATTACTTATCGTTAATAATATTTTCACTCAAACATAAGGGTACCCTTATGCTGGTGGCTCTCAGAACATCTCCGAGCATTAAGGTGCTATCAGTGATAGCTACCCTATCATCAAGCTTGTTACGGATGCTCTTACTTGTCATTGTTTTTTTGTTTTTTCTCTGATGATGAATAGGAATTTATAGGTACAAAAATACCCTTACAGTGGGAAATTACTTTGAAGTTTGAATCGATTAGGTGGTACTTTAATTAGAAGAAAACTTCACCTTCCTCACCCGCCCCTCAAAACACAAACACTACAAAACGATTCAATCAAATTGATCTGCAATGGCTTGCACAACTGCCGCTTCAATTTTCTTGATGAGAAAACATCTCTTTCTCCTCCTATGTTCAAAATATCATTGAGGCAGCAGACCTTTCAACCACAAAGAATACGTCCTCCTATTCTTCTTTCATCAATAACATGAAACACATGTTACATCAACAAAACCTCCACAATGCCCAGCACAAAAGTTTCGAAGTTCAGCATTAAATGCTTAAAAATAGATGAAGAAGATAGAAAAAGGACCGGTAATGTGTTTGATCAAGTAGTAAGGGGAAGGAGAATGGTTGTGGTTGAGATTTCAAAATTATTTTGAATGGTTTGAAGGAAATTGTTATTGAGGCTATTGTGTTAGGCACTTTGTTTCTTTTATATAAAGCATTCACGTATTCTGGTTAGGTAATGGATGGAAGCAACTTAACTTCTGATTCATATTCTTATACGTCTTGTAGTGATGATTTGAGCAACTACATAGACACATCAAGCGTGAATTTTTTGAAGGAATTGTTGGTAGGATTACCTTTGGCTGTCCTAGGGCTATGGGCTTTATTTGACGCCAAAAGGGAACTCTTTTGATGATTCAGGTATGGTAGCTTTTGTTAGCAAACTGTGGGTTCGTGTGAGTGCGTGCTTGAGCTTGATATTGTTCCCAATTATTTCCCACTTAGGTTGGGTGTTAGGTGTGAAGACGAAGTCATTGCAAAGAGAGCTTAAGCGGATAACCAAAACTACAGATACGTCCACCTCTTATGGTCAGCTCCAAAAGGTGAACACTTTTACCTCTGTATTTCTTTCTACTCTCTTTGCATTTTGATAATCCATTGAGATTTATGAGGTCTACATAAGCACATCAATCTTACCAACAGCGATGGATTAAAGTGAAACCATCGAAGAGGCAATAAAACACTCCATTAATTTATTTTATTGTGTTAGTTTCATGTCATGTTTAAAATTTTGTGAATGACATAGAATGGCTTCACACTTCATTGTCAAGCAACCAATTAAACACTTTGGTTGAAGGAACCACATTAGCTCTGCTTCAGCATTCAGATTCTTGCATATCGCGTTACACAACTGTAAGTCATGTATCTCTACCACATAAACGAAAAGCCTAAAATTGAAATCAACCAAAGATTTTCTATCCTACTTTAAGTGTCGTAATTTGTATAATTACTAGCTTTAGTTTTGGATCCTACTTTAAGTTTCATCATTGACCATGTTCATCATTTCAAAAGACACCTTTACTGTTGAGTTTGTTGATCATCCATCTTTTAGTAGAGTCAAGGAGATAGAAGAATCACTTGAAACAGTGGAGAATGTCCAGTCAACAGATTCAAAATGCCCTTGGGACCTAAAACCTTTATGGGATATGATCTAGATTCTAAACTTAAAGTTCAAATTATTGGAGCTACCATTCCTTCAATTTTTTCATAATTACTTAAGTTGGTCGTCTTCAAAAGATTACACAAAAATTTATAAACAAACTCTGTATCCATTTATAAAATTTTATAAACAAACTCTGTATCCATTTATACTTTCATGTTGCAAGTTTCCTTGAAGTTGTGCTTGATAACTCAATTTACAGGCTAACATGAGGAGCTACATAAAGCAAGATTTAAATCAAATGTCTATTGAAGAATGTCAAAATTTTGATGAGGAGGCACTCGTCAAAGTTAACAATGTCAAAAGGAAAAGCACAGTAGCACTGAATGCCAATGTATCCATTATTAAGTATATGGTGGTATGCATTTTTTCTCCTGATACATTTATTCAAGAAACAGAAAGATAATCTGTTTCATTTTAAAGAACTAAGTCTAAGGGAAAGCCATTTCTTTGCTCATCCCACAAACTGTTTCTACAATTTTAAGGAAAAACATGAGGTTTTTCACTTTTTCCCCATTGACGTCTATATTTATTCATGTTTTGTGGAATCTATCTTAAACATCAAACACTGTCTTAGATTTAATCCTGGAGCAATTTCAAAGATTTCCAGGATTTTGGATTAGAGATTTTTGTACTTGAGGAACAGATACTTGGGTACAACTTCCGAATGAAAGAAGTTCTTTACCTATCAAATCCTACATCTTTCTGCCTCTGGCTTCTATCATTTTCAGGTGAGCATATTGGTTGCAGCAAGGGGAGTCGACAAATCCCTGATACTATTAGCAGAACAGAATTGAACCGGGCTTTGGAAGAGTTAGGTTCCATCCCCTCCCACAAAACAAAAGTAAATGAGTGAGTTTTGAGAACAGTAAACAGTTTGACATTGTATTTGCAATCTCTTATCTTGAGTGTTTGTATTGGACTAAATGCAGGCTGTGCAGGTGTCATGGACTCCTAAGAGGGAAAATGACTCGCTTTCAGAGTCACAATATTTTGAAGATTACTGGCTCAAGGCCTAGACCATATTTGTTTTGATTGGTGCCATGGTGAGACTGGTCCTTAGACGTGAAAGAATGCATGGAGTTGCAGAAGGTGGAAGGACATCGGGATTTCCAAGTTTATAGAGAGATGTTTGCTGTTAGATATTTCAGTAGGACATGCAATTGGTTGTGCGGGAGAGGTATATTTCCTAATTTGTTGAGATTATGATATATATTTATTTATAAAAGGTATAAACTATTATTAACTATAGTACTAAGGATTCGCTCCTTTACTTTTGTTTGAGATCTGTAATATGTACAAACATTTTCATATACAATGCCCTTATTTGGGAGAAATCTACAGTAATAAATGGGTGTCTATTATGCATTTTATAGCTTTTACTCTGTTTCCTTCAATTCATTATTTCTAATTTCTTACGAGATAGCCTGTTTTTTGTTCCTTTATTGAAGCATGTATTCCTTTGATGTTTTTGAAAAGATCGTTTGTAGGTGAACTATGCATTATGATCTCTTCCAAGTACAGTATTAGGCATTGATCAGTGGCTCTACTTTTCACTGTTGATCAGTGATCTAGTTTCCACAGTGTAACAAATATTATTGGTTCACATCTTTAACAGTAAGGCTGGCAACGGTACCATATCGGATTGGAAACCTACAGATCCGGAATTGAACCGTTAACTACCGGATCCAAATTTAAAGATCCAGATCCAAAATCCAAAATTGTATCCCAAAATTGCATTGATCGGTTCTAGGTCCTAATTGGGTCTATGCCAACTTACTAGATAGTTTTAAAACATCAATACTATTAACATCATTGTTAATGATGTGATAATGATATAATATGTTGATACCTTAAGAAATTAGATATAAGATTTATATGCACACATGAATTTTTTTGCAATTGGATTCAAAATGATTTGTTAATGCAAAAGGGATTTAAATCACAATATGAGAATCTTACTAATTTCAAATAGTGATTTAAGATTTGAACAACAAAATATAACTCAAATAATAGGATGAAAATAATAGAAATATGGTAAATACAGTTTTTTGCTCTAATGAAGATTTTGTTCATGTAGTTTAGTTTAACCAATAAACATGAGGGGTGTAGTTACTTATAATCAGATGTAATTTTTAAATGGGAGTTTAATTACCCATCAAGAAACAAAAACAAATTGGGAGTAGAAAAAATATTAATAGATCAACATACAAAATCTATGGAGTATGCATAAAAGGGGTTTGGGTGTTGAATCAATGGGCAATGGTTGGTGCCAAACAAGGGATTCAATGTTCTTAATGAATGGAAGGTTTGGCTATCATCTTCATCTAATTTTCTGCCATATAATTCTATGTGAACAAATTAAGTTCTTCAATATTTCTACTATTAACAAAACTCCAAAGTACCTCCACCTTGGCAAATTGATTCCTCATTTATTGATAAGCATCAGGTAGATTAGAAAAACAAATCTAAAGTCACAAACAATCTATAGAGGAGGCAATTCTGTAAGTAAATTCCAGAATTTGTTTAAGACAATAGATGGCCCTTCGTTCCATTGAAAGGTAGAGAAGAGGGGAAGTTTCCCTACAAAACTGGATTGTAACTCATTTTATTTTGGGTTGATGCGTCAAAATCTTGTCTAATTCGACCTTCAAAACAAATGTTAGATTATCAAAGACCACATGTTTGATAGCCGAAGACACTCCGATACTTTAGTCAGTAACTTTGTTAAAGATGGAGGATATAACTCAGTTAAAATTGCATACCTTTTTCGAATGTTCCCTTTACTTTATATAGTGGGCGTTATTAATTCTCTGCGTAACTTAAGCATGTGAGGCACATCGAGGTGAGGCATTTTCTGTAACAGTCTCCTCCTTTATAAAGATACGTCATTGGGGGAGTAATTCTCTCCACGACTCTTTTTCTCTGTAACGTTCCTCCTATTTAAGGAAGAGCTTTGTTGGGCTTGGATTTGGGCCTCTGACTGTGATTTGTTCTAATGGGCCCTTTTTGGGCTTTAATGACTGGATCCGGCCTTTTTTGTGCTTTGTGAGTCGGCTCGGACTTAAAGTATTTTGTCCTTGTCATAGGCGGTTTCTGCCTCATATATGGTCGTGATGATAGTCTAATTTAATGTATCATCCGCTACTCCCCCCTTAGTCAATGGGTACGTTGACGTGACCACTAACTCTACGACGATTGGATATTCGATTTCATCATTGCAGTGCATTTAATGTCATTAAGAGCTGTTGTTACGTTTGTTTCTCCAATGTTTCATCCGCCTGTTTGTTTCAGTGCAATTTTTAGGATTTCGTGCAGCCATCGTATCTCGCACATCTTCCCACGAGCACTCCTTTCGTTGCTCAACCCTATAAAAGGGGAGGTGAATGTTGTATTTCATTCTTTACGTTTTCTTCATTCCTAGGCTTTGATTTTTCTCTCTTTCGTTTTCGTCTCTTCATAATGTCTGGCATCAGGATTCTAAGTGGTGATGTGCTTGCTACTTGTGAAGCTTTCTTTTCGCCTAAGTGGGCAACACAAGCGACTCTAGATAGTGTTCGCTACAACTATTTATTGCCAGTTGACCTTGAGATCATCTTGCCTGGAGATGAAGACAGTCCTTGTCATCCAAGGCCTGGCTACATTGCACTGTACCCTGGCATGTTTTAGGCGAGTCTTAGGCTTCTGGCCCCAGAAATCTTTTGGGAGTATCTAGACTTCTTGAGCATTGCTTCTGCTCAAATGGTTCCTAATGGCTGGAAGGTGATGATTGCAACCTTATTGAGGACCATTATATCCATGGTTCCTATGAATATCAAGGTTTTGCATTCCGGGGGGAGGGGGTTAATGTAAATACTAACCACACTTGTTATCTCTGCTCTCCTTCCTGTTTTAAGAATCTTAAGGATGAATATAGGGACTTGTCGAGGTCCTGGTTTTACGCATCCATCACTTCTGGTTATTTCAAGTTACACAATCAACATATTTTGCGGTCATTCCGACAACCCAAAAGGAATGAATTGTCGTTGTCTGTGGAGGAGTAAGAATTTCGTGATCAATTTAATAAGCTGCCCCGGGCCACAGTAGATGTTTTCCTTGCTACGGATGTTATCGATCACAATGATCTGTATACTATGAGTAAGGTGAACCGTGCGGCACTTACTGCGGCTCGTGCTTCGGATATTACCATTGCACGTGCCGGTAATATCGTAGTTTCTGACAAGGGGCAGGAGCATACTTCGATTGGTGTTGGTGATGTGAGCATTTATAGGGAAGTGAGCTTTGTTAAGAAGCTTATGGATCTCCATGCTTCTATTATTGTTGGAGATGTTGTTAATGCTGACTCGAGCATCAGAAAGAGGAAGGTTCCTAGGCCTGCCATTCCATCTAAGCTATTGGAAATTAGTCCTAGTCATGTCCCAAAGAATAAGCGACATATGAATTTGGTTCATGGTACTATCAGAGCTCCTCCTCATCCAATATCTTCTGAAAAGGGTAGTGGTGAAGTTATTGACCCTGCTGCTCAAGAGACTGAGGAGATAAATCAAACTCTTGAGAGAAGCAAAAAGGAGGTGTCTCGTCCTTTGGATAATCGTGAGAAGAGCCTCGTTTATTCATATGGCGTGTCTGATTTAGCCAAGTTGTCTGCTGATGATCCTCGTGTTCTCGACAATAAGATGTTTCAGCTCAGCTTGGTGCCAAGTTGTCTAATAATTTGAATGAAGACCTTGGCTGATTTTGAGTTCAACCCCTCGTTGGACAACCAGGTCGTTGCTCGTGGTCGGAGTGCTAACTTTCTTGTTTCTTCCTTTGTCGCTGGTACCTTGGAGTTGTCTGTTTTTTTTTTCTGGTTGTCCTACTACTGTTGTTAAGAAGAAAGTTGTTCCAACTGTGCATTAAGGAGCGGAGCTTCGGTTCTTCCCGATCCCTCCATTCTTCATTTGCGAGTGGGTTGGAGGGAGCCTAACTCCGAGGAGATTCGTATAAAATCCGATGAAAATTTTAGCTGGTTTTCAAAAATTAACGTGCAGGACAGCGCATGTAATCTCATTGCCGAAGGGCATAAGTGGTTAATTGAGAGAGCTTTGATGCCAATATATCTTTGTAGTAGTCACATTGATTAAGGTCTTAAGAAAATTATGGAGGGGATGAATCACCTCACTTACGCTAGTGTAATGGGCTCAAATTATAAGGCCACGTACGATCAAGTGGCATTTGTTGAGCAGAAGCTAGTAGGGCAGCCTTTGGTTCTTTCTCACGTTCTCCGTAAATTTGATCCACTGAGAGTGCAGTGTATGGAGTATGAGAAGGCTGCTAAAGCTGCTCAGGCTTGGCTGAAGAAAGCCGAGGCTATTCGGGATTAGTTTTTATCTGAACTTGAGGCTTCGGAGATGGAGTTGAATAAATTTGTCCTCGATTGAATGTGGTGGAGAATGAGCTATCCGGAGAAAGAACTGGTCGTGATGAAGCCATGTGTTCCGCTGCTGAGCAATGAATCACCACAGACGTATCTCCATTAAGGAGGAGACTGTTACGAGAAACATCTTCTTCCGTTGCGCCTCACATGCTTAAGTAACGCAGAGAGTTAACCGCGACCATTATAAAAGGTAAAGGAAACATTTGACGAAGGTATGCAACTTTAACTGAGTTTTGTCCAGATTTACTTCCTTCTTCCAACAAAGTTACAGACTTAAGCATCGGAGTGCCTTCAGCCACCAAAAAGGTGGTCCTTAGCAGTCCAACAATTATTTTGCAGGTCAAACTCACAGGAGGATGATTTTTGTACGCATTAGTTTAGCGTCGTCCGTGGGGAACAACGAGTTTCCTTTAAAAAATAAGATTCACAGTAAAAAAAATTCACACAGTCTGATAGAAGATCAATTGAATACTCCACAAATCCTCAATCTGGTGATGAACGATACTATGTACTACCTAATATCGACCTGACGACAACCGTACCTACTGGAAAAGAGCTCCAACAAGTAACGGTGCAGATGTCTCTGACATCTTAGGGAATCCTCTCGGATCCCCGAGTAGAAATGCTTATGGCTCAGATGAACCACGCAATTGAGATGGTAAACAAAATCATTTGAGACCTGAAGGGCAGCAAATTTCGAGAAGAAATCACCCAACTTAAGAGACACCAGACTAACAATAGTTCTAGGTGTAATCAAGGAAAGTTCGAAAATCTACAATAAAAAATGCCCAAGTACGAGAGATCGTTCTTGACTTTGATAGTGAATCGGAACGAGATTCTTGAAGCTATGGCAGGAAGGGCAGATGTCAAATGGCCATCGAAAATGAGAGGAGATCCGGATAAGCGGAACAAGAACAAACATTGCTTCTTGCACAACGATTATAGCCACAACACCAAAGATTGCCGCAGTCTGAAGGATGAGATTGAATGTCATATCAGAGAAGGATGACTTAGATAATTTGTCGAACTTGAGTATGAAACAATCATCTCAAGGGAGCGAGTGAAGGAAACAATCTATTTTTTGCACGGCACAGCTAGGGAAAATGAGCAATCCAATCGATCCTGAAAGCGTTTAGTCTAAGACTTACGTACAAATATCATATTCCAAGAACCATTCGCACCGCGTGCAAAAACCATGCAAAAGACTCTAACCTTTTCGAACAAAGATGCTGATGGGGTTAATTTCCCACACAATGATGCTTTAGTGATCTTGGTCATGATAGCTAAGTGGGAAATCAAAAGAGTATTGGTCGACACCGGCAGCTCAGCCAACCTTTTATACCTGACAACTTTTTGAAGGACGAGGTTCACCAATAAGATGCTCTCACCTTGCGACCAATTTATGGTAGGTTTTAGTGGGGAACAATGTCACCCGCTGGGAACGATTCAACTACCGGTTGAAGCAAGAGAGCCTGGGAAGCAGCAAGTATTGTTGACAGACTTTCTCGTAGTTGATGCTTCTGCTGCATACAACATGCTACTCGGGAGACTACGAATACACAAGATGGGTACATTCTTCTCCACTGTGCACCAATGCTTGAAGTACCATACCGACAATGGTATCAGAAGGATCAAAAGAGATCAACCAGCGGTCTAGGAGTGTCATTTTGCAGCAATAAAGACTCCCCAAAAATAGCAATTACTGCAATGACTGGAAGAAACTTCACAACAGCTTAATGAAAAGAGTTTGGACTCTCTGGACGATAATAAGGCTCCAACTGGTATGCGAGATCGACCTAATACAGGACAATCGGAAGAAGAAATGATTGAGGTTTACTTAGACAACGAAGCAGAAAAGGCAGTCCGAATTGGTACAAAGATTCACCCTGAACTCACTAAGGAATTGATCCAGCTGATGAAAGATAACAAAGATGTTTTTGCATGGAAAATGAAGGATATGTTGGGGATAGACCCATCCATCATGTCTCACAAATTGCAAGTGAATCCATATAAGAAACCAATTCGACAAAAAAGAAGACCGGTGGCCCCGGAGCGTAATCAGGCAATAAATGAAGAAGTGCATCGACTACTCAGCGCAGGAATGATAAGAAAATCTTACTACCTAGAGTGGTTGGCAAACACGTTACTGGTAAAGAACAAAAACGGAAAATGGAGGGTGTGCGTGGACTACACCGATATGAATAAAGCCTGCCCCAAAGATAGTTTTCCACTTCCACAAATATATCAGATAGTCGATGCAATTGCCGGGCACAAAATGTTGTGTTTCATGGATGCGTACTTCGGGTATAATAAAATACAAATGTACCCTCTTGACCAAGAAAAAACTTTTTTCATAATGGAAAGGGGTACATATTGTTACCGAGTAATGTCATTCGGATTAAAGAACGCGGGAGCAACGTATGAACGGCTAGTGAACAAGATGTTTAAAGATCAGATCGACAAAACGATGAAAGTTTACATCGATGATATGCTTGTTAAAAGCTCACGCAGAGCAGACCACATCACGGATCTTGAACATGCTTTTGCCCATTTATGAAAGTATAAGATGAAGCTGAACCTGGAGAAATGCACCTTTGCAGTGGAGTCAGGGAAGTTCCTCGAGTACATGGTCAACCAATGAGGAATTGAAGCCGATCCAAAGCAGATACAAGCACTTCTCAACATGCTATCGCCGACAAACATAAAAGGTGTTCAAAGTCTTAACGAGAGGATATAAGCTCTGAACAAATTTATTTCTAGATCATCAGACAAGTGTCTACCTTTCTTCAAAATCTTGAAGGGGGAATGCGAGGAAGCTCTTCAAAGCCTTAAGACATACATGGGAAGCACAAAGCTACTAACAAAACCGAACATGGGAGAATCACTGTATCTATATCTATCTATGTGCAATCACGCAGTGAGTTCGACATTGAAACGAGAAGAAAAGGGCGTGCAAAAACAAGTGTACTACATCATCAAAGCACTCACAGATGCAAAAATCAACAATTCAGCCCTAGAGAAACTGGCGCTCACTCTAATCGTGTCGTCAATAAAATTGTGAAGATACTTCCAAGCACACCCAATCATGGTTATGACCGAACAACCGCTTCAGTTGGAGTTACACAAACCAGATCTATAAGGAAGAATGGTAAAATGAGCAATAGAACTCGGACAATTCGACATCAGCTATGTCCCCAGAACCGCTATCACCACATTTCTAACTCCACTTCGGACATCTCGAGGTTAGAAGCAAACGTATCACGAATAGCCTCGAGTTCCCTCAGCGACACCTGCACAGAATTCGCAGCGCTCTCATGCTCTATGCATTGCGCCTTCAACAAATCCAATCGACAGAGAACATGTGAAAGGACCAGAATGTGTCCTGCTAGTTTCCGCTTGATGTGCGCCACCTAGTCACGAGACGCCTTAAATCTGACACCATCACGGTCACATAAGTAAGGTGCGTCATCCCCTCATAAGATGCTGGAAGCCATTGTCAATATTTTGACGTGGCTGTCTTATGGGCATAAGAGCCCTATTAGCCAATCGCCCGTGACAATCGCCAATGAGGTTGCGAACGCTATCCTGCACATCAACCTCGGAAGGACATAAGGTCTCCTCGAGAACAGTAGGAACAGGACGAGACGTGGAAGGAGTAGCAGGTGTTCCCGAGCTCCCAGCCACGATAGAAGAAACAAGGAGCTTGAAATCTCGAGCTCGGACAACAACTCGATCCTCTACTGTCGGATCATACTCAAAGTCATCCAAGGTCTTGGTATCTCCTGGATTCTTAGATTGCCAAAGCCCAAGCTGAAGCATTTTATTTTTAACGATAAGTGAATCATCGATAGACAGGCCGGTAGAGGCAGGCAAACCATAAGAGCCAAGAAGATCTTTCTCACAGTCGTCTAAAGGGCGGGAAACTTATTTCGAGAATTTGATTTACCACATCGTTCCCTAGAACAGAAGAATCATCCTCCGAACCACGACCTCCCTTCTAGAGAGAAGCAAGGTGAGGGGGAGCCCTAGCAACATCAAGAACTGAGGAAACAAGTTTCTTCCTATTCGATACACAGCCAAAACTGATAGCCAACATCTTGGAAGGGCTCGGAGGCCTAGGATCTTTACTTATCCTCACAATCAAATAAGCAACCCCAGAACCTCGGGTAATGACTGAAGCAACCCGACCTACATGTTCGTTAGCAGAACTCTCTTGGTGACCGATGTTTGCATCACCGACACGCACAACAGTCACTTCTAAAGTGCGACCCGCTTTGCCTGATGAATATAAGCCACTAAGAATAATGACATCCGTAGTGAGAAAATCTTCCACCGAGACCCAGGGACAATCGCAAAAGTGAATGCAGAACTCCTGCTCTTCCAATGACAACGACAACTCGAATTTCTTAGGCTCCTAGAACGATTGCAAAATCTGATATCCGCGAAGCCTAAAGTGGTTGGAAGAATGGGATGCATAGAACCAATACCTCGACCAGCCACCATACTTCTCTCATAGGTCCTTGAAACAATAAGGAGAACACAGGCAACAAGTGTGATTGGAGTACACAATAAACCCCACTAAAAAGTGTTGAACCTTGGCATTCATAGAGATACAAACCAAGGTAGCCCTTGCTAAGGTCGAAATCATTACTTTCCAACCATTAGGGGCGAGTTGGGTTGGAGCAATACCAACCAGATCCAAATACTCCCAGATGATCATAGGAGCTGGAAGCCTGATACCAGAATGGAACATACCAGGGTACAAAGCAATGTACCCATTTTTTAAACAACAAGGATTGTCGCCTTCTCTGGGAAGAATGATCTCCAAATCAGTCGACAACGAATAATCGTGATGAATGTTGTCCAGAGTTGCGTGCGTTGCCCGCTTAGGCAAAAAGAAAGCTTCGCAGGCATCAAAAACATCGCCGCTCAAAACCCTAGAGTTAGACATGATTACAGAAAAGAACTCAAGGAATCAAAAACTGGAAAATGAGGAAGTGTAAAAGGAAGTGAGACGCACTCGAACTTCTCCTTTTATAGGGACGAGCAGCGAAAGGACCGCTATTTGGAAAACGTGCAAGACATGACAACCGCACGAAATCCCAGAAATTGCGCCAAAATGAGCAGATGGAACATCGAAGAGACAACAACAACAACAGATAGCAAGAACACTAAATGTGCTATAGTGTTGAAATAAAAAACAAAATTGCCACACAGTTATTGGATACATGAACATACCCACTAACTAAAAGGGGGAGTAGCTGATGATACATTAAAATAGACTGATCATCATGGCCGTACAGTGGCATTGATATACACGTAATTATTACAAAATATATCCCTTAATTCATATATGTTAGTGCTTCAATTAATATATTTTATTCTAATTATTTCATTTTTATGTTTTTGTAGGAATTTGCGCGTGAACAATAAAATCGCATTAAGGCGACAATTTGAGGAAATGATTAATGGGTTGATTCTAGCGGTGGTACAAAATAACGGTTGACATATCTAAACCTAACCCAAATAAGCCTAGGTCCACTTAATTTAATCAAGCCCAAGCCCAGAAAGCTAGAAACCTAAGCCCAGCCTAACAAGGAAACAGGGGAACCCTATTTAGGTTTCTCTCTTCCCTTCTCTTTGGAGAAGCCTCTTCCATGTTTTCTGCTCCTCCTCTCTTTTCCAGCCGCCATCACCACCTCCACCGGGGCAGAGACAGAGAGCCCTGTGTCTCTCGCCACTAACCAACCACCATCTCGCCACCGTCACTAACCACCGTGAAACAGGGGCGTGACAACCTTGTTTCACGCTACAAACCTCACTTCGCCACCGAAACAGACCACCATCCTCTCTGTCCAAAACACAGCCGCCACCACCATCTCCCTCCCTCTCTCTCACAGCCACCATCACCCGAGCACCACCACCACCACCGCGCGCACAACACTGCCGCGAAACAGAGAGCGCCTCCCTGTTTTTCTTCCTCGCAGCCGCCCTCCTTCCTCTTTTTCTCTTCTCCACGGTCTCTCCCTCCTCCACTTCTCTCTCTCTGTCGACCACCGTCACAATCAGACCACGCAACCACCGCCATCACCGCTGTGAAACAGAGCTCGCGACAGAGCGCCTCCCTGTTTCACAGCCATCGCTTCTCCCATTCTCGTTCTTCCTTCACTTTCTCTTTGTTCTTGCAGGCACCGGAGCCGGTAGAGAGGAGAGGACACTCGCGAGGAGCGAAGCAGAAGCGGCGGAGCAGGGGGCGGTTCGCTGGAGAAAGCGAAACAGCGATTTCTGGCGGGAATCAACCGTTTTTCAAACGTTTGGCTATTCGCACCTCAGCCCATTGCTGAGTACCACCACAGTGCAGCTGCTGATATTTCTCGGGATTTGCGAATTTCTCGGGATTCATGCGCGTACAGGAAGTGATGGATTCCTCCTCCACTGGTACTGTGACCACCACCACCATGAGTCACTAAACCCCACGCAAGGTGAAGAGGTGAACTCCTAGATGTAACGCACTAAATTAGCATTTGATTCGCTTTAAGTTTTCACGATGAATAATGATGTTTAATGATTCTCACTTTTATTTAATATAGAAATTTATGTTGTTTTAGTGACAAGGATTTCATAGATTTCTTCGTAGATTATTTTTATTCCGGTGATTATCTTTTCTTCTCCATATAAGCTTAGTCACGCTTTTCTTATGTGTGAAATGTTTAAGAATTAATTGATTCTGGTAGGTTAGTTATATGTGATCGTCATTTATTACGATATTGTCTCCGGATATATCGTAAGTTTAGGATATCACATATGACCGACCTTTGTGTTTTTTTTTTTCAGAAAAAGTGAAATCTAAAATTCATTTACATTAGGGTATATTAATGCATAAAAGATTATTTTTCCGATTACGTCGTTTGGGATGTGAAACACGTAGTTGAGTCATCATGGTGAATCTCTCACAGAACGTAGTCGACATCGTCGGTTGAGAGGCATATTAGTAGTGATCCTGTGACAGATCTCCTGTAGAGTTTTTCATTAATCATTATGTACCGTGCTGCCCGATTTCACAGTTTTGGGCCTCCATCTTATCCGTAGAAAGTTCTCTGTTCATTATGTATGCTAGGATTGGAGTCGTCCAATTTTTTTTCCTAACCAGTTGCACATGCTTCTTGCATTTGAT
This sequence comes from Berberis vulgaris, assembly GCA_963556465.1. Lineage (NCBI taxonomy): Eukaryota > Viridiplantae > Streptophyta > Magnoliopsida > Ranunculales > Berberidaceae > Berberis > Berberis vulgaris. The sequence continues at coordinate 20,833,013 of OY747128.1, read as the reverse complement.
TTTCTAGTATAAAACTTTCCTGTATCGCAAAAAACAGATTATTATTTTCTTCAGATCGTGATGCTTCTTTAGCTAGTTCAACAACTCTTTCAGTTTCTGCTCTTGCACATCGCTGAATGGTTGCAGCCAGGAAACTTTCCATGAACTCGGTAGTCTTTTTGTGGTAGGCTTTCATTCGAGCATATTTGACTTGGAGTTCACCGTTCAACTAAAGGACCACCAATCTGGAGTCAGTGAAGACACTAATTTCTTTTATTCTCAAGTGTTTGTTCAACTGCAACCCAGCTATCACTGCTTCATACTCGGCTTCATTGTTTGAGGTTTTGTAACTGAATTTTATTGCATTTTCCAACGTTACGCCTTCCGAGTTATACAATATTATTCCAGCTCCGCTTCTCTACTCGTTGGATGCTCCGTCACAGCGAAGGATCCTTTCATAAACAGTTCGTTCGATTTGTTCCTCACGATTATTGTCTAGTTGGCGTTCGTTGTTGGCCGTGAATTCAATGATGAAGTCCGCTAATGCTTGAGCTTTTATTGCGATTTTAGGAGTGTATCTGTTATCAAACTGCCCGAGCTCTGGATAGTTGTGGTTTGTGCAATACTGACCGAAGTGGATGTTCGGTCAAGATAATGATGGGGTGAGCTTGGAAATATGGTCATAGTTTTCTTGAAGATACGATCAGGGCAAGTGCTAGTTTATTCATAACCAGGTAGTTGATCTCTGCATCTGCAAGTGTTTTGTTGATGTAGTATATTGGCTTTTGTCCGCTTTTCTCCTCTCATATCAATGCTGAGCTTAGGGCATGGTCGGACATGGACACGTATAAATACAATGCTTCTGTTGTGCTCGATTTTTATAGCAGTTATGTGCTCCCCATGTATGCCTTCAGGCTTTGAAAAGCTTTTTCACAATTTTCGTTCCATTTGAAGGTTTTATTTCCTTTCAAGATTTTGAAGAAAGGTAGACATTTGTCTGATGATTTGGAAATGAATCTATTCAAAGCTGTTATTCTGCCATTGAGCATGCCCTTTATGTTAGTTGGTGACTGCATGTTGAGAAGTGCTTGTATCTATTTCGGATAAGTTTCAATTCTTAATTGATTGACCATGTCTCCATGGAATTTTCCTTATTTTACTCCGAATGTTCATTTCTCCAGGTTCATCTTTATTTTGTATCTTTAGAGCTGGGAGAAGGCATGTTCAAGTTCTTTGATATGGTCCGTTCTGCATAAGCTTTTGACCAACATGTCATCAATGCACACCACCATTGTCTTGCCTATCTGGTCTTTGAACATTCTGTTGACTAGATGTTGGTACGTGGCTCCTGCATTCTTCAGTCTGAACGATATCACTCAGTAATAGTATGTACCTCTTTCTGTTATGAAAGACGTCTTTTCTTGGTCGAGCGGGTGCATCCGTATCTGGTTGTAACCAGAGCATGCATCCATGAAGCTCAGGAGTTCATGTCCGGCAGTGGCATCCACTATTTGATGTCTACGAGGGAGTGGAAATTATCTTTCAAGTAGACTTTGTTCATATTAGTGTAATCTACACATACTCTCCACTTGTCATTCTTTTTCTTTACCAAGACTGTGTTAGCTAACCAGTCCGGGTAGTAAGATTCCCTGATCATCTTTGCAATTATCAGACGGTACACCTCCTTGTTTATTGCTTGGTTGCATTTTGGGGCATCTAGCCTTCTTTTTTGTCGGACTGGCTTCTTTTCCAGATTGACTGCAATCTATGAGTAATGATAGATGGGTCGATTTCCACCATGTTTTTCATTGTCCAAGCAAAAATGTTCTGGTTATCCTTCAACAATTGGATCAGCTTCATGGCTAATTCTGGGTGGATTTTTATGTCAATCTGAACTGTTTTTTCTCCCTCTTCATCGTCCAAGTAGATTACCGATGTTTCTTCTTCTGGTTGTCCAATATTTGGTCGATCTCTTGGGCTGGTTGGAGTTGTATTGTTGTTCGAGAGATCGGGGTCTGTTCGACCAGGTCACTGCAGCGGCTCCTCTGTGTAGTGATTGCTATCTGTGCAGAGCTTTGGTTGTTGCATAGTGGCATTCACGTGTAGCTGGTTGGTTTCCTTTGATTATCCCGACGTTGTCATTGGTATGGTACTTCAGGCATTGATGCATGGTGGAGGACACTGCACCCATCTCGTATTCAAGGCTGTTTGATAAGTATGTTGTATGCGGATGGAGCGTCGACAACAAGAAATCCATCAACAAGACTCATTGTCTTCCCGATTCTCCCACTTCGACTAGTAATTGGATCAATCCTAGTGGACACCACTGTTATCCATTGAAACCCACCATTGGTTGATCATTGGGCCAGAGCATTTCTTCATTGAATTGCATATTGCAGAACGCTGTTAGGTACAAAAGGTTGCCATATCTACCTGTGTCGACCAGTACTATTTTGATCTCCCACCTGGTTATCAATACTGAAATCACCAAAGTGTCGTTATGAAGTAAATGAACTCCCTTCGCGTCCTTGTTGGAAAAGGTTAGAGTTCGTTGTGTTGTTCTGACACGTTGTAAGGAAGGATTTGTATATCAATTCCTTGTTCGTAAATCCCATTAATCGCTCCTGAGATCGATTGGATAACTCGTTTTCTTCAGTCACGCCATGCACGACGTATATCAGTCAGCTCCCTTGTTCGCTCCTTGATCTGGTAGTAGTGTCCGCTTTCTCTTTCCCTTTGGGCTCTTCCCGCTTAATGAACTCTCTGAGTCGTTCTTTTTGGATATGGTGCTCGATTTCGTCCTTCAAGTTGTAGCATTCCTCGGTGTCATGCACGTAGTCCTCATGGAAAGAACAATATTTTCCCTTATTTCGCCCATCTGAATCTCATCTAATTTTGGATGGCCATTTAACGTCCTCCCATTTCACCATAGTCTTCAGGACCTCAGTTCGACTTATTTTCAAAGTCGTGAACGGTTGTATGTCGTGTTGACTGTATTTTTCGATCATTCATATCTAGATCTTTCGAGCTACAACCTTTCGAATTCTTGTTTGTTTAACTCTGACTTGCCACTGGTTCAGTGTCTTTTCGACTTGCCATTTTCCTCCCGAGGCCTGTAGTTCCTTTGTCTTTCTTCCCTCCTCTCCCAATTAGCTGAAGCATGTCTATTTTCGGATTCATTCTTCTTCTTAGCAGCCACCATTTCGTAGAGTCCCCATTCTTTGGGGGTCTAGGTTCAGAGAATTGTAGAATTGTCCCCTTTTCAATCCAGAAGTGAAGGTGGCTATGGTTGTATCGTCGCTGCATTCGTCAATCATAGTTAACTCATCAGTGAAATGTAGTGTACTCCCTGATGGTTTCCTTAGGTTTTTGCTTGATGTGCAACAAGTAATATGGACCCTTTCTCATCCACTCGTTGCCAATGAATCTCGTAATGAAAGTAGTGGCTAACGCTTGGAAGGAGTCTATTGACCTGGGCGGTAGACTGTTGAACCAACTCATTGTCATGGACGTGAGATTGGTTGGAAAGGTTTGGCACAAAATAGACTCCGTGTTTTCTTTCGAGGCCATCATGTGGGGGAAGTGTCGCAGATGGTTTGTCGGATCGATAGTGCCATCATACACTTCGAACTTTGGGGGAGTGAACTTTTTTGGTAGAGGAGTCCTCATGAGTGCATTAGAGAACGACAGTCTGGCCAATTCGTACAACATGTTGGGATCTGTAACTCCAATCCTGAATGGAACTTGTGCAGGGACCCCACCACTCTGGAAGCCGTCATCTTGTGGTTCATCGTCTTTGAGATTCACTCATCAAAGTTCTGTAGGAACTTCATTATTCTCTCGGACGTGATTGGCAGAGTTCTACTGCGGTGGTGTTTGGACATGGTTGACAGATTGAGCATGGTCCTTAGTGAGTTTGTCTATTAGTCTGGTCAGAAGATTAATCTAGGCCAAGAGTTGATCCTCACGGGGATCTGAGACATTGCCACCAGATGTCTGAGATAATTGGGCTACCATTCCTTGTCGTGATACCGCGTTACCTGACACAGTAAACCCGATTGAGATTGGATTTTGAGTAGGCATTATTCATAACTCAGCTTCACCAGTGGAAGGGTTGTCGTGATTGTTGCTAGGTTGAGGGTTTGTAGAATGTTCCATTTCCTCTGAGAGAGTTTGTAGAACTAAGGGAGTTTCCAACTATAAACTTTCTTCTTGAAAGGAAACTATCATTCCCAGGGATGACGCCAAACCGATGAGTCCAAATCTTGTCTCTTGTAAATCCGACCTGCAAAACAAATGTTAGATTGCCAAATACGCTCCGATAGAACAATCTTAGTGACAAGAGTAAGACTTGATCACAATCATGACTTGAGCCCCGGAAATCAAGATTTTATCCGAAAAAATAGAGTTATGAGCTCGTATGTGAAGAAGAAGCTGGATTATAATGATAGGGTCGGTATTAGGTCAAGTAAGAGTTTTCTTCATGTGTAGTTGAAGCTGGTGGTCATGATATTCTGTCATTTTCTCAGAAAGCTGAAAATGACTTTAAATCATTTAACCGAAAGATTCCTTGCATTACTCCTTATGCAATAGAGAAAACTTTTCAAACTGCCTACACTACATATAAATTTAAGGAGTTCCGAGAAGAGATAGCAGGGAATATATGTTGTAGAATTCATAGTGAAGTTATGGATGAGAGTGGCTTTGAGGTATACAATGTTAGATAATACTTGGTGATAGGAGATAGACAACGGTCAGTCAATTTTATAGTATATTTTAACGTTGTCGACTTCAATATCAAGTGTAATTGCCAATTGTTTGAGTTCAAGGGGATCTTATGCAAACATGTATTGAAAATCTTGTTTGAAAGAGAGATTCATGTTGTACCAGATAAATATGTTCTTCAGATGTGGAGGAAAGATGCGAAGAGGGCTCATACAAAGGCTAAGATTGATTACTCAGATTGGGGAATGAAGCCTGAAAATCAACGGTTTGATAAGATGTGTAGTGCCTTCTATGAAATGACCAATTACGCAGCTGAGGATGAAAAGAAGACTTGCCAAGTTCAAGAATGAATCACTTTGAAAATGGAGCAACTTAAAACTGATGATGGTGATGAGCGTGTTAATTCACATGGATTTTTGGAATTTGGCTCCAATACTACTAGTTCTGGGATCAACATTCATAGTCCATTACCGATTTGTAGCAAAGGCCGATGCTCTAATTCAAGGATGCAATCCACCTTTGAAAAAAATACAACGAAAAAAGAAACAAGCAAATAAAGAGCAGGCCATTGAGAAGAATGTGGTATGTTTTGTAATATGTGTTTTATGAATATTCATTTTCTTAAGTCAAGAATATTAAATTTTATTTACACATGTCATTTGTAGGGTTGTTCCCAAATTGGAATTGAAGGTTCATAATATATGACACATCATTCATTATATCCAAATACACAAGTTTGTCTTTAATATATTTACAGACGCGTAACTATCACTTATGATTGTTCACTTATGATTTGTATATTTTTCGACTTGAAGGATGAAACAATGGGGTCACACTATTCACAATCTAGTATTCCAATTCAAGGACTTGATCATTTTTATTCGTTGCTCTCACATCATAAACAATGGGGCCACACTATTTCGTAATATTTATTTTATTTTTCCAGTGCAACTCTTTATTATTTATTTATTTTTGCAGCCACCAGCTTCAAACAAAGATTTCGAGTGGAAAAACTATAGGTCATTGTGAATTCAAAATGTCGTCGATCTATCACTGTAAGTTTATTAATGGCCTGCTCCATCAACTGTAACAATAAACCAAATATAAATCAGTAATACTACAGAGAGAAGAAATGTTTTCTCTTCTTCTTCTTAATTGATTTTATAGCTCAACTAGGCAAGTAGATTTTCTTTCACCATGGTGGAACTGTGTGAGATTGAAGGGTAGTCTAAGCTTACACAAGTATGACATTGATAAAGATGGATGAAACTGTGTGAGATTGAAGGATCAGTCTAATCTCTGGCTGTTGTGGGTAGTAAAAATCAGAGGTCTTGGGACCAAATAAGGGTGTTTGAAATGTAGGTTATTATAGAGTGTATATTAAGTATTATTCATGGTGGAAAGACCAAATAGTGCACGTTATTATAGAGTGTATATGTAGGGCATGTGAGGCTTATCAGTTTATGTTTATGTTTATCTAAGTTAGCTTATCAGTTTTTGAACTTATTGCCTGAGCCAAAACATGAAATTATAAGATGTTCAAAGACAAATCAGCTTGACTGTGAGTTACAACAATGTTGCTTACTGCGCTTTTTATAAGAGCCTTTCCATATATTTGATTCAGTTCTAAGGTATGTTTGATTCAGTACTAACCACCTGCAAAATTTTCCAGGGAAGGATCCCAGTTCTGCGAAACTTTATTTCAAGGAGACTTCAAAACTACAAACTAGAATCTTGAATGGTTCACCATGCATGACTTGTTGGACATTTGCTAGAATCTTGTCTCTTAATAAGATGTCCTAGAATCTTGTCTACATTTTCTTCTTACCATAGTAGTGGTTGGTCTTTCCTCTCTTCCCTACATTGGTTTGAGCTTATTGCACTTCCTTCCTCAATTATCTTTCATTCCAGATTGCTAGTGTGCTATAACTGCACCAATTTTTTTTTCAAGTTCACAGTAAAGTAACCAGAGATGGCACTCTACGTCGTGTCATTGAGGCACTTCTAATCAGGAAGGGAGCTCTTTTCCATGTCGCCAAATGCAATCTTGGGTGGTTTATTTCATCAGGAGCTGTCATGGCTGCATGGAATACTTTTGATTCAGTTGTAATACTTTTGTAATCAGATGGAATTTTGTATCAGATGAAAGATGGCAGTGTAATTTTGTATTAGATTCAGTTGTATCAGCACATGCCTAAAATCACATGAACAATTTCAATTGTATAAGTTAAATACTAATCAAAGTCTGGAATCATAGGAACAATTTCAATTGTATCAGTTAAATATTAGATTCAGATGTCATTTTGCTAACAATCATAATTAGCTGATGTGAATCACCTTATGTTTCCTTCCTATGAAATGAAATCACAACTTGAAGCTCCTACAATCATATTATGAAATGAAATAATAGCTTGAAATATTATGAAATAAAATCACAACAATCATACAATATTTTCTACTGAAAATCAAGTTGAAGCTCATTTCAGGGTTCCTGTGATTCTTCTATGCAGCTGGTCTAAATGTAAATTCATCAGCAACATTTTTTTGCCACCAGAGAGACAATGAAAAAAATAAAAATTTGAGTGATTTAAAATGGCTCGCAGCCTCACAAGCTCCTATCTGAAATTTCAATTCATTTGTAAGGCATAGCACGTACTTGGAATTTCAATTCAGTTTATCTTCATCTTAGCAATTTCAATAACAACATTTTCATCTTAGCAATTCAGTGTATCAGATTCAGAGCTATCTCTCAAAATAAAGCAATGGAGGGCTTGGAAACACAAATTGGATTGGATTACCAAATCTTTCACATATTACATATTTATTTACATATTACATTACACATCATTCTCCCAAGAGCTTCAAGAAAAACAGTACAAGTATCATAATAATTACTACTAATAAAGCGTTGATTAAGTCGCTCGTAAAATCCCAAGGATCGTTGTTCCCTTGGGTGTCATTTCTTCGATCATTTATATTATCGGCTTGACCATCAAAAACACAATCGTTACTGTAAAAAACCCGATCATTAACTTTCACATCTTTATTGTTGTTTTCTGCCTCCCTGTCTTTTCTCGCCTCTTCCGAACGAACCCACAAATTATATGCCTCGTATGCTTTTACAGCTGACATAAACCCCTTATTAAGGCACCACTATACACTGATACCTCAGATAAACATCCTGGCTAGTCCAGGTATACTCCGAGTTTACGACCACGATACACAACGTATGCTTTGAATGCCATTTCTGCATTTAAAAAAAAATTAGAAAAAAATTCTGAAAGTATAATTAGTCGATTTTCAAATCAACAAATAAGGAATATTTTTAAAAAAAATTATAATTACTCGATTGCAGAATCAGTAAATCAGAAAATGTATAATCAGTCCATTCCATTACACAGCCTTTATAATCAGTCAAAAGTATAATCTGAAAATTTATAATTTTTTATGAAAAGAGAGCAACAAATCGATTGCCAAATCAGTCGAAACAAATTTCTTGGATAATTTTTAAAAACACTGCAAGACACTATAGACATGCTTAAGGAACAATTTCTTGGACAATTTTAAAAAACACTGCAAGATATTATAGACATGCTTAAGGAATGATTTCTTGGACAATTTTTGGACAACCAACAAACAGATCTGAGTTCGTACTAGCCAGTATTTTTGGAAAAAATACAATGGTGAAAAAGAAACAATTTTGAATGGGATTTCTCAGATCTAAGTTCGTACCTTTACCTTGCTTTGCTTGGCCAAGAAGATCATGGTCGAGGTGCAGGTCGAAGTTGAGGTCGTTGATGATTTCTCTTGGAGGTGGAGGTCGAGGTCATTGTTGATTTCTCTTGCAGGTGGAGGCCGAGGTCGTTGATGATTTCTCTTGGAGGTGAAGGTCGACGGTGTTGCTGAGAAAGGGTTGGGAAGGCTGGGTCCTATTTCTCCCCACTTTTTTCCATTTCTCGATTTCTCTCTTGGACGTGAAGGTCGACGGCGTTGCTGATAGAAACCTAATGTAGAGGATGGTCTATTTCTCCCCTCTTTTCTCTAACCAAGCAAATGCCCAGGACCCTCCACGCGCACGTGCCTAGGAGGGTCCAGGCATGCACTGGGCAGCAAGACCAGGCCGGGAAGAATAAACTGAAGTGTCTCTTGTTCCTCTGCTTCCATATCTCTTAAACCACAAAAATTGGAGTCAGATTGTAGAGTACACCCACTTGGGTCGACATGTGTGCACGACAAACCAATCCTGCAGTAACGTTGGAACTTCAACTGGGTGACGCAAGTGGTTGCCAAAGATCGACTCAAAATGTAGCCAGACACGAGATGCGAGTTGGCCTTCAACAAACAGGTGCTTGATGGAATCGATTCCAAGGGCCAAACAACATTGACACCGAGACTCCTAGATAAACTCGCTCTTTACAAATCCCCATCAATTGGAATCCCCCCTCTTCACAATTTTCCAGATTAACATGGACATCATTAGGATGCAGATTTTCTAATAAAGTTTATCTATTGCGCCATGACCTTTGAAAATTTCATAAGTCGAGCGTGGAGAGAAATTATCATCTGCAGTCGAAATCTAAACACAAGAATCCTTCTCGTTTGCGTTAGCACGTAGCCTTTGTTCATACGCTTGGATCGCATCTGCCCTCACCTAACCGCTAAATACATCAAAACGGTCTCTGCATAGGCCAAATTCTCTGATTTATCAGAGTATTAGACCTCCTAATACCCAACACTGGATTACAATTTTCTTCAAAAAAAATTATGTTTCCTCTCCCAATTTTCCAAACTGATTTCTCACGCAAAGTGGGGCGAAGAGTCATTATGATCATAGGAGAATTAGCGTAACCAACTACTGCATAAATGATGATGATACACCAAACCTTCCTCTGATCAGCACTGTACATGTGTCATGATAATCTTGTCAAAAGCAAAGCGGACCTGATTGCATGCACAATCGAGCAAGGCCCAGACAAATCAAGCCCACTATTGGCAGACTCCAGAATGTCAGACCCGAATTGCAAAAAACCAATTAGCCCACACATCACACGGTCAAGCCCACCACTCGTAAGACCTAATAAGGCAAGAGTAAGCCCTAATAAGGCAAGTATCTGGGGGACCGAGCCAAGATAGGCAGGCCAACAGTACATCAGATCCAACTAGTAAGCAAATACTAGAGTATAAGTCGGGCAAGGAAACTTCCTTGCATAGACAACACTCAGAAATGGAAACTTCTCTTGCAAATCTAGAAGCACAAGTCATGTAGGAAAACTATCTCACACGGACATCTCCCATATAGGTAAGGATCTCCAGCAAGATCTTTTTCCCTAAACTACGCCACCAAAGGCCTAGCCGAACAAGAGCTCGTACTCTATAAAAGGGACATAAGGTCGATGAACTTGAGGTACGCTACAAAATCTCAGTTTACAATTTTAAGCCTTTCATAAGCCTTATTTAACTTAAGCATCGGAGTGTCATCGGCCGCCACACGGTGGTCCTTGACTCACGTTTGCTACCTGTGCAAGTCTAAGTAAGCAGCAAAGAATAAGACCGGGAATCGACTACATCAAATGATATTTCAACTTTCTAGTATTTCTTGCAAAGAAAAACAACCCATAAGAAGTTGGAGTTAACCAAATTTCTTAAGCCTTTAAGATGAAATGCTAGAGTCATGTGGCTGAGGTTCTGAACTCTTAATATTCCTTCCTCGTGAAGAAAACTTATCTTCTCCCAAGCCATCAATTTTTTTCTTCAATTTGCCTTCACAATGCCCCAAAAGAAGTCAGATAAGACTTTCTAAATCTTGGCAATAACCTTTTTTGGCACGACTATGGAGCTAAGTGCATAAATCGGGTCGAGCTTAGTATATGTTTGATCAACATGAGTCTTCCTATAGGCAATAAAATTTTTTCCTTCCAGCCCTCCACTCATCTCTGAATTTTATTCACTAGCTCATAAAAGAAATATGCATTGCCCTTGATAAATAAGAACTCCAAGATATTTTAGCGGGGAACCCTTGATCTAGAAACTAGTATATTTTTTACTGCAACTAATCTTTCAATTGAAGCAATTTTTATAGAATAAAGGAGCTCTTTCTGACATTTATCTTCTAACCCAAAGCCAGATAATATTATTCCAGGAATTTAATACATCCTTGAACTAACGTTTTCCTACCATTCAGGAAAATCAATGTGTCATCCGCATATAGTAAGTGCGTAATTGGTACACATGATCTGTGAGTATAAAAGTAACCAATATCCCCTCTGGGAAATGCTCTAGTCAAGCCCTTGTTATGAACCTCCAATGCAATTGCAAATAGTAGATGTGATAGGGGATCACCCCGTCTCAAACCCCGTGAAAATTAAAAAAATCCTTTATAAATCCCTTGCAGCAACACCGAAAACCCACAGTTAGTGATACAATTTGAAATGATATGATATACCCAGTTATCAAAAGCAAATCTTCTGAGTACCGACAACATAAATCCCCATCCAATGCAATCATAAGCCTTTTCCATGTCAATTTTAAGAATCAGATTCCCACCATGCACTTTTTCCCAATCTCCCTGATTAACTCCTGGGCCAAACCAATATTTTTCACAATGGAACGTCCCCTTGCGAAAGCTCCTTGTTCTTGCAAGACAATTTCTGGCAATCAAGAAGCTAGCATATAGCATAGTATTTTACTAAAAATTTTATAATTAACGTTGCACGAACTAATTAGACGAAAATCTAAGAATAGACTTGGAGCTTATGCCTTCGAGATGAGTGCCACTAGATTGGCTGAAAATGCACTAGGGATGGTGTAACCATTGAAAAATTGCTTTATGGTCTCCCACACTTCTACACCCACAATTGACCAACATGCTTGGAAAAACCCTGTCATGAACCCGTCTGGCCCAGGAACACTATTTTTAGGGATACTAAATGTAGCCTGTCGAACTTCCTCCAAAGTTGGAATCCTGACTAGATCATAGTAATGCCCAAAGGAAACTATTATAGGATGCAATCCAGTAAATTCTATCTACCTGATAACCTCGCGAACTTAACAAATTCTTGAAAAATAAATTAGCTTCATACAAAATCTCCACAGAGTTCTCTATCCGACGCCCATAAGGCAAAGTAATTTTAGAGATCACTCTGCGCTTCTGGTTAGATTTCACTGACGCCAAAAAATATTTGGTGCAAGCTTCACCTTCCGTGATTTCTTTCTTGCTAGATTTCTACATCTAAAACAATTCTTATTGCTTCAGTGCCAACTTGTATTTAGCCTGACAGTGGTGTAAATTCCATGTCGCCTCAACATCCGATATTGCATTTGAATGTAATCTACTATTAGCATTTGCACTCCAACCAACCAACAACAGTTCTTCCAATTGTTTTATTTTATCTCATCGTCTAGTTGTCTAATCACGCTAAAAACATTGCCAAAAACTTCCATGTTCCAAACTTTCCAGTCATTTCACATTATTTTAAGTTTCACATAATTCCTAGCTAAAGGAAGCATGTTCCCCAACTCCACATTCCAAGAATTATCTACCAAATCAGAAGAAGTAGAATGAGTAACCACATATGTTGAAAACAGAAGGGGGCAATCAAGGCCAAATTTGGATCATGATCAGAACAAGTGCGATGAAAATACTCCACTCTTGTACTTGGCATGAATCCAACTAATCAGAGTGGACAAGAACTCTATCTAGCCGGGCCCAAATGCATTCTCCACCACGCCAGTTATTACACCATGTATGAGACTGACCTTAGAAACCATAGCCAATCAAACCACAAGCCTCTCAGCAACCCAAAAATTTCATCATGCTTGCCAGAGAAGCATCATTACCACCTAAGTTTTCTTAAGTGTGCATAATAGTGTTAAAATCTCCTTTAGCGATGACTCGTAGCGTGATGAAGTTTTGTCGCTCAAAATTAATTTGGCACGGCGATGAATTTACTATCGTCGCAATTTTACAAAAATAGTTAACCATCTAACGCGACACATTGTTTCGTCACTTAAAAAACCTCTTACGCGACGAAATTGAAGCCTTCGTCGCATAAATAATGTGCGACAAAGTGTCGTCACTTAAAACCAAATATTTTGTCGCCCTAAAATACCTAGGGCTACGTGTCAGCTACTTTGAGCGACCAACTTGAACATCCTAGGGCGATGAAATTGAAGACGTCGTCGCATAAATTATGAACAACAAAGTGTCATCGCTTAAAGCAAGCAATTTCATCGCCCTAAAACATCCTAGGGCTACGTGTCTACTACTTTGAGCGACCAATTTAGACATCCTTGGACAACGAACTATTTCATTGTGCAAGCTCTGACTTGTTCATCTTCTCCACGAAATAAACAATCAGATTTGCACTTTTCACTATTTTCTCATCTCATTTTATTCTTTTTCTCTGCTCGATTGATTTCTCTCACTATATACTCCAAGCCTCCAACCATTAAATTAGGCTCTGTCCTTCTCTCTCTGCGTCGCCGACCACCACCTCCAATCATTTCTCTCATTCACTAGAGAACGGTGAGGAAATTGCTAGATTTTTTTTTTCAAATTTCGTGAAATTAGGTTGCGATCGTGGGATTTTCGAGAGTGTCTAATACTATTTTTTGAGTGCATACTAGATATTTATTAGTTAATAATATCTACATTTTCCACTTGAAGAATTGTAATTGAGATGTTGCCAACAAATTTCCACATCGAAACCTAATCGCATTAGCATCGTTAACTCACTTGAATTCTCATGTTTTGTTTATAAACTGAAAACAGACGTAATGGAAAGACAATGGATGCAAAATCAGGACAAATGTTGTGATGAATATTTAAATGGGATCGAGAGCTTCACTGAGTTTGCAAAGACACATGTCACTGGTACAACGAATCATATCAGATGTTTGTGCCAATGTTGTAACAATTGTTTGTGGCAGACATTCAATACGGTTCGGTATCATTTGGCGAGGTATGGGATGATTCAAAATTATATAAGGTGGATTTATCATGGGGAACAATGAGAATTTGTTTCGACTTCATCACATTACAATCCACTTGTGTAGCACATCGATGAAACGTCCATGAACGATAATGACAAAGTTATAGGTATAATAAATGACGCTTATCCATAAGCATCGATGAACGAATATGTTGTCATTGTACCTCCCAACATGCTGCAAAGTGAAGAGTTAGAAAACTATGAAAGATTGTTGAAAGAAGCCCAGCAAGCGTTAAACCCTGGTTGCATAGAGTTCTCCCTACATACTGCCATTGTGGAGTTGATGCATTGCAAAATGAAACATCATATGTCGAATAAGTATTTTATCTCATTTAATGGGGATTATGAAGCGGATGCTTCCGAAGGAAAACGTTTTGCCTGAGGATTACCATAACGCGCAGAAAGTGTTGAACGATCTCGGTTTGGGGTATCAAAAGATTCATGTGTTGCAAGTACAACTGTGCATTATTTTATAAGGAAATTGAAGGGATGGATGCATGCTCTATGTGCAATGAGCCAAGATATAAGCCTAATTCTGGTAATAAAATGAAGAAAATTCCACAAAAGGTTTTGCGTTATCTTCCACTGAAGCCCAGATTGCAGCAATTGTACATGTCGACGCACACTGCGAGTCACATGAGATGGCACAAGGAAGGATTGATGATGATTTTTTGAGACATCTTGCATATGGAAAGGCTTGGAAAGCATTCGTTAATATCTATCCTGATTTTGCAGAATACCCGCGCAATGTCAGATTGGAGCTTGCAACTGATGGATTTAATCCGTTCAAGAATATGAGCTCAACTTACAACACCTGGCCTGTCGTTGTTGTTCCTTATAACTTGCCCCCTTGGACGAGTATGAAAAAAGAATTTACAATGATGACTATTAATTCCCGATCATTCGGGAAAGGACATTCATGTTTATTTGCGGTTGTTGGTTGATGAGTTAAAAACTTATGGGAAAATTGTGTACTTACCTTTGATAAGTTTACCAAAACAATGTTTAAGTTGAGAGCAGTAGTGATGTGGACTATACATGATTTTCCCGCTTATGGGAATATTTCAGGTTGGAGTACTCAGTGCTATAAGGCATGTTCGGTATGCAATGATGATGCAACGTTTGATTGGCACGCGGGGAAGGTTTGTTATATGGGTCACCGAAGATGGTTGCCGCAGGATCACGATCACGAGTGGTAACAAATGAAGTGGACTTTGATGAAAAATGGAGAATCGCACTGGACCTAGAGAATGGTCGGGGAATGATAATTTAGCCAAGTTGAAGAGCTTGGAATTTGGTCAGATTGGCAAACATCCTGTGATACCCTTGTGTGGGCGGACCTGAGGGGGAGGGTGAGGGAAAGGCCCGTGATGGCGAAGCCCAACAGACCCGTGGATCCCAATAGGGGTTGGGCGAGCTACCAAGGGGAGATTATAGTCCCACATCGCCTAGGTGAGGGAAAGGGATGTGCTATATATGTACGAGTTTGGATCTACAAAGTACTACGCATTTTAAAGTCGTGCGGGCCTTAGGCCCAAAGTGGACAATATAGTACTCTGTGGATCGGGTCGTTACAGAATGGTATTAGAGCCGGACCTAGCCGAAAGTGTGCCAACGGGGACGTTGGGCTCCCTTAGGGGGGTGGACTGTGATACCCTTGTGTGGGCGGACCTGAGGGGGAGGGTGAAGGAAAGTCCCGTGATGGCGAAGCCCAACAGACCCGTGGATCCCAATAGGGGTTGGGCGAGCTACCAAGGGGAGATTATAGTCCCACATCGCCTAGGTGAGGGAAGGGGATGTGCTATATATGTACGAGTTTGGATCTACAAAGTACTACGCGTTTTAAAGCCGTACGGGCCTTGGGCCCAAAGCGGACAATATAGAACTCTGTGGATCGGGTCGTTACACATCCCGATAATCATAATACTAATTTGCACAGGTCAGCTACACATATAAACTGGACGAATAAGAGTATATTCCTCAAGCTTCCGTATTGGTCGAAATTAAAAATCGGCCACAACCTAGATGTGATGCATATTGAGAAGAATGTGTGTGATAGTGTGGTTGGGACAATTCTCGGCATTGAAGGAAAATCAAAGGACACTACGAAGGTGAGGCAAGATTGTATGAACATGGGCATGAAGAAACAGTTATGGCTTAAGAAGGTCGGTGACAAATGGGTAAAGGGACAACCCTATGCAGTTAAACCCCCAATAAATATAAAAAAATTTAAATTTTTTTTCTTCTGTGAAGTTTCTAAATGGGTACGCATCTAATATTGCTCGTTGTATGAAAATGAATGATGGGAATCTCGGGATTGAAGAGCCATGACTGTCATGTACTACTGCAACATCTTCTTCCAATCACTATTCGAGGATTATTGCCATCGGGCGTTGTTGGCCCTATTACGGAATGGTCAAGATTTTTCCAGCAGCTATGCACAAAGTCTATATGCAAGTCAAATATAGAGAGGTTACATGACGATATTGGGGACATCTTATGCAATTCGAACATATCTTTCCACCAGCATTTTTCACTTGATGATACATTTACCGGGTGAGGCAAAGCTTGGTGGGCCAATCAATTATCGATGGATGTACCCAATAAAAAGGTAAATCATACTCATGTTTTCTAACTATTCTTCATTTATTATAACTGATGCAGTTGTTTTTCACTCCCTGCTTTGACCTAGTCCTGCTGACCTGCACAAGTAACGCACGTGAGCCATGGACCACCGTTGTGGTGGCCGATGGCACTCCGACCCTAAAGTCAGACAAGGATTTGAGAAAGGTATAATGTTGTTAATAGGGAATTTGTAGCGTACCTTAGCTTATCAACCTCATGTCTTATTTAGAGTATAGGAGTTATGGTTCGACCAGGCCATCGACGGCGTAGTTTAGGGAGGGGATCTTCATGCAGATCCTTCTCTAACAAGGAGTCGTGTTGTAGAATGGAAGTTCCCTGTTAGCCTTGTGCTCCTAGATAGGCGGGAGATGGTTTCCTATTAGAGGGTAATATGTAAGAGGAAGTTTCCCTGTGTGATATGTACACTAGTATTTGCTTCCTATTCGAAAGCTGAGAGCTATTGTAATTGAATGTCCGAAGCTGATCCTCAAGATACTTGCCTTAGAAGGGCTTATGGGTATTGAGGACAACTATGAGTCGCGTGGTCTTAGCAAGCTGTAAGAGTTCTGGTCCGTTTGGCGAACTGCATTGGGCGGGCTGAAAACCGTTTGAGCCGATTCAATGTTGGGCTGAAGCTAGGGTTTGTAAGTCCTCGAGATCATCATGACACGTATATGGCTCAGGGATGTGACCGTTTTGATGTATTATCAGCTACTCCCCTCGAGTTAGTGGGTCGTCACATCGGTTCGATAAGTCATTTCTTGAAAAGATACGCCTCTCATGATGATTTAGTCAGAATCGTTGCTTGAGTTGCGCGCTGCATTTAATGAACATGTGTCGGCTTAGTGAAAAAAGAGCGAGAACCTAATTCTTATTTAGGTGATCCGTTGTATGGAGTCTGACCCTTTTATTTTCTTTGCTTTTGAAGATATTGCTCTGTTCATCTTCTGACTAAAAAGATTGTTTGTCTTCTTCATGGCTCAACAAAGCCTTCTTGATGACCCAACCTTGGCCAGGGGCCTTGAGTTTTTAGAAGATAGGTTACTTTCTGAACTCGACCTTGCTGAGATCCATACAATGTTTGGGGTCCCTGAGAACCTGCCGTTGTCTATTTTGAGGGGCTACTAGACGCTAATGTCACTACCGGCGGGGTTCATTTGCTCACACTGGGGGATGCTTCAAGCCGGAGTACGCTTTCCCGTTCTGGATGTGATTTGCGAATTCTTGGACTTCCTTGGGATTCCTCCGGCCTAGCTGAGGCCTATTGGATACTGGATCATCATTCTCATTCTCATTCTAATTAGGGCAAAAGAAGCTGGTGTCCGCATGACTCCACAAGCGATCTAGTTGTTGACTTCTCCTCGGCTGAAGAGTAACGCCATCTGTAAGATGAAATCGCTGGCTTGCTTCGCAAATCTGCCAGACGACTTCAAGTTTTGGTAGAAGTATTGCTTCTTGGCCCCCACGGATTCAAAGTACTTTCAATTCAGGGTCGTCCGCTCGAGTGGGAGTTCAGACCACTCCGTAAGTACAATTTTTTCTTCTTGTTTCGCTGCACTTGATTGCGTGCTAATTGTTGCTTGTGCTTCTTCGCAAGTCAGTTCCCTACTACTCCTATTACCCTAGAGGAGCAACACACTATGGAGACGTTTTGTGGCTTGTCAATAAGGAACGTTGTGGATGTTATATGCAATCCAAACTTCAATCACAGTAGATTATGGGACAACTGGCACGTGGCCCCCACTCTTTACTGAACATCGCGAGTTAAGCTTGAAGATGGGGCCCCTTCTAGGAAGAGGAAGGCCGCTTGGGACAAAGCTCGTGTCATCCGGTGCAGAAGAATCGTCTTAGATGCTTGCCTCCTTCGTGAGTTCGAAGAGGTCTCGCATCAAAACTGGGTTGTCTTCAACATGACCCGCGCCAGTGAGTGAAGAACGCAAGTTCGATCGGCCCGTAAGGGCGGAGGCCGATGTATCTAGCTGGGAAAAATACTACCTGAAATTTGCAAGGGTTGAAGACATGTCAAATCTCAATGTTGCATAGGCGGAAGCTTTGAGTGACTGTTCTGGTAGAAGGTTCTTGTTAAGATCCGCTTGAGGTTCTGGAGCCTGATCATCCTGCTGGTGTGCTGTCTGATAGTAGTCGTGGTGGCACAGGCCAAGTTTCTTGTAGTCCGCATTGTTCACCGTCTTGTTCCAGGCCACAACTTGAGTTGTTGGAGGGTTTTTTGGATAACTCGCTTCCTCCTCTTCCTCTGGATCCTATTAAGTCGTCTCGCACTAAAGGGTGGGCTATTCGTGATTAGGGAAAAGTTGCGGAGGAGAGTCTGGGAACAAATACGACTTCGAAGGGTGGTGCCAGTGTAATTCTTGATCTGAGGGAGCTTCATCCGGATGCGCGGGTCAACCTCTTTGCACCGAAATTAATAATGATGAGCACCCAAGTCTGGCATCGGGAGGTTGACGTGGAGTATGCTTCAAAAAAGCATATAAGTAGGTGTCATAGTTGGCTAATGGATTACGCTCCAAAACCCAAGGATGATATGGTAGAGAGCGTATGGATGAGGGTTTAAAGTACCTTATGTTGGGTATGTCTTCCTTGAGCCAGGTGGTCATTGTTGGAACAAAAGTCGAAGCGGCTC
Source organism: Berberis vulgaris (assembly GCA_963556465.1). Taxonomy (NCBI): domain Eukaryota; kingdom Viridiplantae; phylum Streptophyta; class Magnoliopsida; order Ranunculales; family Berberidaceae; genus Berberis; species Berberis vulgaris. The sequence continues at coordinate 20,814,053 of OY747128.1, read as the reverse complement.
GTGAGAGGTGTACACCATGGAGCGTGTCTTCTCGCACATGCAAGCGTTGTATTCTGACGCGCTTTATGAAATTGAGTGGCTGAGGAAGCAGGATGAAGAGAAGAGGTCAGAGCAGTCAGCTATGGTTGTTGAGACTCAGAGGGTTCATCTGGAAGCCCTTGAGTGCTATCTAGCGGAGGCGGTGTCTACGAGGGACAAATTCAAATAGGAGTTGGACGGGGCCCGCCAAGACATGGAGGTCGTGCAAGAAGCAGCGGCTGAGGCGCGTTCTCCACTTCGGGTAATAAGGATTTGGTGACCATGCTAAAGGGCAGTGGCCTCGTGGCGAGTCATTGACTTCGATCAAGGACTGACTAGTCTCCCATCTTTCAAACCATCTATACCCGCACGGTGGGGGCTACAAGTTTGAGACAAACGAAGTTCAGCGACCAGGCTAAAAAGTAGTAGCCTCGTGGCAAGCCATAGGAGTCAGTTTGGGACTGACTAGGATCCCACTTTCCAAATCATCTACACCTGTGCGCATCAAGCTAAAAATTTGGGGGTTTTCAGCGACCTCGTTGAAGAGCAGTGATCCTATGGCAAGCCGTCAGAATCAGCTTGGGATTGACTAGGCTCCCACCTTCTAAACTATCTACACCCGCGCAGTGGGGGCTACAAGTCCAGGGTTGGTAATTCGACGGCCAGGCTGAAAAGCAGTGGTCCCTCGGTGATCGACGAAATCAGTTCAGGACTGACTATGTTCCCGCTTTCCAAACAATCTATGCCCGCGCAGTAAGGGCTACAGGTCTGGGTTTTGTAATTCGGCGGCCAGGCTGAAAAGCAGTGGTCCTGCGGCGAGCCGTCTAAATCAATTCGGGACTGACTAGGCTCTTGCCTTCCAAACCATATACGCCCAGGCAGTGAGGGCTACATGTCTGGGCTTTGATCATAAGCTTTCATTGCCGGTCGTCACCAGCTATGCTTACCTGATCGGGTTCGGCGATCATTAACCGCAAAGGGGGCGATGATCCCTGGCGAGTCGTTGTCACTAGGCATGATAACGCTAACTAGACTCCCACTTCCTTAACCCTCGGGATCCGCACTAGGCAAACTAGGTGTCGAGATGAACCAGAAGCCATCGTCATCAGCCTCGGCTGACTAAGCTTGCCTGGTTGGAGAAAGGTTCCACCTGCTAGAGGGTGTGCGAACCTACGTTCACCAACATGGTGCATCGTGTGGACTTGTACCTTAAATCAAATAGTGATCTGTAGGTACGATCGTGTGTCAAAGTTGATAAGGATTTCTAGTGCTCGCACCAGGCATGTGGTTGAATATTGTTTGAATAGTAGGCCTAGCCCATGGGTCCGTAGATGAAGGGCTAGGGTTTCCTGTATGATTGCGTTACATGTACGACGTAGATCGCACGTGTACGACACAGACTATGAGACGGTTGAAATGATAATGATATCAAAGTTCAATTAAAAGTTCAATTAATTAATTAGATAATGATATCAAAGTTTCCCCCTAAAATAAACAATTCAATGTTTGCGCGACGAAATTAAAATATTTCGTTGCACAAACATTGTCACCCTTTTAGCGACTAATTGAACTGTTTCGTCGCCCAAAAGCACATTGCGCGATGCTTACTCGTTTCTTCATCGTGCTAATCTAAAAATTTGGCGCGTGTTTCTGGCGGCAAAAAATTGTCCTGAAATTTTGAAAACTAGCACGACGAAATAATTGATTTATGGCGATGAATGAGTTCGTCGCGCAAAACCTACCCTTTTAATTAGATTTCAGCTTGAGGTCTCTCCATTGCCGACCCAACAAACACATGATACTATTTATGAGGAAAACAAAATCTCTCACTCTGAGGAAAACAAAATCTCTTTCTATCAACTGTAAGTTCTTTTTAATCTCATAGATAGATCTCTTTATTTTGCACAATATTGTTTATAAGCTTGAATGATGGGTTCAAAGTAAAAGTTTTTTTCCTTTATTTCCCCATTTTGTTCCGTTCTTGCTTGATTTGGATGCAAATTGGACAATGGGGTTCTTTTGATTTTCTTCCAAATGTGTTTAATTTTTTAATTGAGCAATTAGGAGGGTGTTTCTATTATGGGTACTTGAGATTTATTTCCAGATTTATTCATGATGGGGCTTGGGTGGTGCTTCCAAGTTTGTTTGTCTGGCAAACAAACTTGCTCAAGAATTAGATTTGTTATCAGATGAATTAGTTAAACTAATTCTACTTTGAAGTTAGAAGTATATAGAAACCGTCTTTAAAGATCTTCATTATCTAAGTGAACCATCTCAATGTGAAAATCATTAGCTGTCCTAGATTTTCTATGGTATGTGTGTGTTTGTTATTTCAGTTTACATAAAACTAACCATAGAACTTTTGTGTTTGCATATTTTGCCTTGAATTTATAATTGTTTAATTGGACCCAACTGGTATAGATTCTAGCTTGTAGGTTCCAGCTTTTACAATCCCCCATTACAAAAGAAATGGAAATATGAAAAGAAGACGTCATAGTTTACTGAAGAAATAGTTTTGTTAAATACCAATTTCATTTACAGATTGTTTATTCTTGTCATTGCATGCATTTTGACATGAAAGTACATAGAATATGAAAGTAAATGAAAAGAGCAGAGTACTTGAGATTAGAATATGCTAAAAGAAACATGTTTATGCACGCTCATATAAACTTTCTGGAGCTCATTAACATGACCCATCGCTATCATCTTTAACTTAATTATTACATTCTAAGGAGTAAGGAGAGATGAAACATCACTTGCATACCCCTCCTTTCAGGTGTGTTTCAACTTTGTCAATAAGGAGGACAACTCTTTATTGTTAGTTTCTGTTTTTAGATGTTTCATGTTTGATCTCATCTGCATATTCACGAGATTTGAATCATTCATTGAAAATATGAACTATACTATTGCTAACACTAGTAGTAGAAAAATGTTAATTATGTCGCTATTTATTAAAATGGCGCTACTAGTAGTACAATTGGAATGTCTTTGACTACTGCGGTTCGTTCTTGGATTTGTTGAGCCAGTTCGATTATAATAATCTCAGTTTTGTGTTCTATGATCAATGTTGTTGTGTTGTATTTTTATTATTTGTTCAGATGGCTTCTTTGATATCAAGGAAACGCAGGCTCGTAATTGTTGCCGCTACTAGTTCGACTACCACTCCTCCTCCGCCAAGCGTAGCTCATTCGGTCATTAGTGTTCCCGCTACAGGGGTTGTTTCTGTCTGTACTTCCTCAGCACATGGATCAGATGATCCGGTCGTTGATCAGTCTTCATCGATCAGATTAGTTCCTCAAGTTCTCGTTCGACGGAGCACCAGACGAACAAACCGTCGATCAGCGGCTCCGAGATTGCACTCGAGACTGTAACCATGATCGGAGATGTAAACCTCTCCCCCAAAGGATCACACGAACCACTAACTCATGCATTCTCGTAGTGTGGGATCCTAGTCGCCATCACTCGCAATTGGCGAAGATTAACTTCTTATTGATGCACGACATCAGTGCAATCATTTGGAATCATTGTCCGATGACATTTTCATCTTGGAGTGAGGTCAAGCCCGGGACGCAGGCCGAGGTGTTGGGCGTGCTCACAGTAAGTTTAAGTCATTCATCTCAACCTTTAATAATTAGAATCTCAATAATGCAGAAAATTTTGAAGGCGTTGCATGTCTCTGCTTGTTGCTATCACAAAAAAGTTAGTTTTTTCATTTCTAAATCTAGGCTATGTTTCTGCTTGTTTCTATCATATACTTTTACAAGGGTAGAATTGTATTTGTAATCTTAGGCCATATATTGGATCTAGACCAATGTATACTTATATATCTCCTTTTTTTTTGTAAATTAAGAAATGATTTCAAATTGACTAGATTAAAAATCACATAATCTTTAGGTTTTTTTTTTTTTTTAATTTGGCCCTCATTAGTTTATATTTTGATGCATCCAAAAACGTCCTCCTGTGAGTTTGACCTGCAAAACCACTGTTAGACTGCCAAAGATCACATTTTTGTGGCCGAGCGCACTCCGATGCTTAAGTCAGTAACTATGTTTGGAAGAAGGAAATAAATTTGGACAAAACTCAGTTAAAGTTACATACCTTTTTCAAAAGTTCCCTTTACCTTTTATAATGGTCGTAGTTAACTCTCTGAGTGACTTAAGCATGTGAGGCGCAACGGAAGGAGATGTTTCTGTAACAATCACCTCCTTAATGAAGTGCGCTCATGGAGGCGTAGGTTCCTCCACGACTCTAATTTAGTGCAACGTTCTTCTTCTTAATGAGAGAATGCGTTGTGGGCTTTGGATTTGGGCTTTGATTCGCTTGGGCCTTGATTTGGATCCTGCTCTTAGAGGTGGGCCTTGTTTGGGCCCATGGAATTAGCTTTATTTCTATCGGGTTTCATAAGCTGACCCAGTGGGTTGTTTGTTGTGTCTTCGTGATGGGTCTTTGTGCCACGTGTACAATCGTGAGGATCTGTTTATTTTGATGTATCATCATCTACTCCCCCTCTTAGTTAGTGGGCATGCTGACGTGACCACTAACTTTGGTGACAGTTCAACTTTACATTTCATCATTGCCTTGTGTTTAATGTTGTCAGTTGTTTTTCATGAGTTGGTGTCTCGATCATTTGCTTGTCCGTTCATTTCTTGCGCATAGTTTTGGGATTTCGCATCGCCATCATATCTCACACGTTGTCCCATGAGTCGACTCTTCATCGTTTGGCTTTATAAAAAGAAATATGGAGAATACATTTTCCCTCTTCACGCTATCTTTGAATAAATTTTGAAAAGGGGCCACCATGATAGTGTCTTCAGCTTGATTAATCAAGTTGGTTGTGATTTATCCTATTGAAGTTTCTTGTTATTGCCTCTCTTTTTTGTTGCATCAAGTTAGGTTGTTAAAGAATGTTGTTTTCATCTAACCTTAGATGCAATTTATAGTGACTAAGATGTACTGTTATAGTGCAAATGCTTGCACATATGGTTTGAGGACTTATGTGCATTCAAGTAACAATTAGCATTTTGCACCGGCAACCAGAAGTAAAAGGATTGCACAATGTTTGCTCGCCTGAAGTAACTTTCAAGCTTAGGGTATCATATTCCTCTATTATTTTAAGCTTTCAACTTGCTATCTATATGACTATATGTAAAAAGCTTTGGACTATGTTGGAGTCCGCCTTTTTCAGGGCTTTACATTATTTGATATAGCTTATCTCTTTAGGCCTTAATGTTCTCTAATAAACATTCTTTAAATTTTCAAGTCAACTTTGAGTTTGACATGAATGATCCCAACATTTATGAATATATCACTGATGCATGCGTGGATCGGTATAGGAATTGGAAGCACGATCTCCACCAATACTTCCAGACGTTCCTTGATGTGGAGAGTGCTAAGGCACAACCCCCAATCGAATTGGAGCATAGGCCTGATGAGTGGGTGTGGTTGTGTGGTTGTGCAATCATTTTTAAATTCCCAAGTTTCTGGTAAGCATTAACATTTTTATTTAATTAAAATAAAATTATTTATTTATATATATGTAATAACGCATTTGATGAATATTTTGAATAATTATACAGAGAAGATCTGAGGCGAGCAAGGCGAACCTATGTCAAAAGAAAATTCTACGTCACTCTATCGTTGCCCTTCTCTTACAAGGTAGAGGAACGACATCTAGTAAGTGAATTAATATGTTTAATTTTCATTGTTTTAATTTAGTCAATGCATTCAATTAAATGTTTATATTAGTTGATTTACTATTTTAACAATAATTTGTAGGAGGGTTCAAAATTCCAAGAAATCGACATGTTCAAGGATGTTTATGCACTACCTGGCAATGAGGTGGCTGTGAAGTTGCATGTAAGTTTTATTCTTTGCATTTTTTGCATGTTGTCGCTTCTGTTGTTTTAAAAGTTATTAATTTTTAATAATTTTTTATTGAAGGAAACGATGGTGGAAAGGCGGGATGCCTACATGGAGCGAGTGGCCTCGCATCATCCCCCAGAAACTATGTTGGAGCAGCTCATAATCGACGATCCAGATGCAGGATTACATATTTTGACGGAGACACTGGAATCTCTAGGTTCGAGACCTAAAAAGATTGTTCGGGGGATGGGGAAAGCTAAAGTTCGTGAGGTCGACACCTCATCTTCAGCTTTGCAGCGGTCAGTCAAAACCGTTTCATCATTACAGACGAAACTGGAGGAATTACATAATGAGTTAAATGCCGCCAAAGCGAGAGAGGCCCGGGATGGGGAACGACAGGCCCAGGAGGACCCTAGGTGGAGTATGTGGTTAGGGGCTCTCTAGCATCCAAGGATTAATTTGTCGAGCCTCTCGCTACCGTCGACGAACCATCAACCACCCCAGCCCTAGAAAATGTACCGATGTGTTTTTTTTAATTTGTAATTGATACAAAACGGTTTTAAAATTTTAATTTGTAATGGATATAGTACTGTTTTAAATTATTAATTTGTAAATTTAATAGTATTTAACTAAATTAAAAAAACCGCAATACATATCAAACCCTCTGCGCGCGAGGCGATTAAAATAATAAATATTTCCAATTTAATTAAAATAAAAATTTGAATAAAAAAATTTCCAAATTATTAAATTGAACTTTAAGCGACAAAAATTTTCGTCGCACAAGAATAGATCGAGCATGTTTGGAGCGATGAAACCTGTGTGACAACAATAAAGCGATGAATATTGTTGTCACGCAAAGAAAATCTTGCGCAGCGAAAGGGTTCGTCACCATTGAATTTAGCCGACAAAGTTTAACACGATGAAAGGGTTTGTCACCATTGAGTTAAGCCGACAACGTTTAACGCGACGAAATATTTAATCGCTTAAATAAATTTTGCATGACAAACCGTTCTGTTTCATGCATCGAAACCAACGTCGCTCAAAATAGTATTACGCGACGAACCCTTTAGCAATGAACTTTGTGGTTGTCGCTCAAAAGGATTTTGTTGCAACGAAGATTTTGGTTTGTCGCGCAAACATTTGCGAGACAGAGTTGTAGCGACAACCTTTGTGCGACAAATATTTTGTCGCCCAATATGTATGGCGACAAAATGTGGTTTATAGCGACGATTTTGCCTACCAAGACCTTTTTTTGTAGTGCAACCATCCACCGGGAATTACTTACAATTCAAGGAAAAGGCTTCCAAATCCTGCCAGCAACCTTCAATCAATGACAGAGTATTTAGCATAAATAAGGGAAACCATGAATGACGTTCGTTTACTACATCCATTACATCACAATGAATTGCTTGGTCAGTCATTTACCAAACAGAGAGATTCATATCATTTTCCAAGAAAATCCAAAATTTTCCATCCGCTGCTTCATTAGAAATGAACACATGTAACTTCACTTTATTACCTACTTCTGAGTGTCTACTACCTTCTATCATGGGTTCTGCGACCATTAGTAAGCGAACCTTATAATTTGATACCGTCTTTTTAAGTCTGCAACGAGTGGCCCTATTACTGACTCCCCGAGCATTCCAAAACATTAAATTGTCAATCATCATCATTAACTATCTAAGCAGTGTTTTGTCTAGTCACCCGGAGCTCTTCCACATGAGTAACACCTTTGGTCAACTTCTTCCCCTTCCTGAGTTCTCCTTCTGACTGAGTACCTAATTCCAAATCTCGGATGGGTACAATATTTACGCCATCCTCAGATTCTAAGTCAGCTTCCTTTGTAGCTTCAATGATGCTCTCCAAAGATTTAAGAAGCACCTCCTTATTTTTCTTCCTCTTGGCTTTAGATTTTTTTTCTCATCACCAGACCTCTCGTTCAATTCCATTTTTGAGCTCTATCCAGAAGGGACAGCAACTGGCCGAATTCCACCTTCGTTTGTATGACTGTTAGTCGACCTTGATCCAAATCCCATTAGGATTGCTAACTGTCCGCCTTTGAACATCGTCGAGTTCGCCACCAGCCTGCAACAGATCTGAAACATTATCCTGGATTGCTACCTCTAGTTTATGATTGCCTGCTTCGTTGCTGGTCTGTTACAACGCCATAACTACATTTTCCTCTTGCAAGTCCACTCCATAAACATGTCCATCCTTAATAAAAACATCGTTCCTCTAGTTATTCAGTACTGATACCCAGCACATCCTCACAGGAAGGTCGATCGACATATCTATGTCAATCTGTGCCTCACTTTCACCTGTCATCCTGTCAAATTCCCCTACTTCACCATTACCAACGGAGCCTACTCAGAGTGCTCTATCTCAGACTCTAACACACTCTTCTCAAGAGCCTTAGTAGCAGTGCTACTTGTATACCTAGCCTTCTTGAGTTCTGTTTTTTCTCTGACTTAGTTGGAACTATCCTGAGTATGTAGTCAGAGTGTTTTGCATCACTATAATCTGTCTCATTCCGGTTGTCCTCTTCCTCATTCACTACTAGCTCTGAGGAAGATTCATCCTCTACCGAAGTGTTTTCCACAAGCGCATGGAAACAGTTCTGTATAAGAATTGAAATGGGGTTATCAACTATGTTTTGACCCTTGTTTTTACTCAAATCCGACTGTGTGCATTGTACCTCTTCCACCAAGCCCGCCCCCCCCCCCCCCCCCTCACTTTTTGCTCCGCTAGTACCAATACTCCCTCACTTTTTGCTCCGCTAGTACCAATACCCAGAGTATCCACCTTAGTATTCTTGACTATAGGCATGTATACTTGCTTGGGTTTCATTTCCTGAGGCTAAACCTATTTCTTCCGTTGCTGGATCACCAGTTTAAGGCTCGGGTGCAATCGCCATGGGTGTTAGTGGGAGACTTCAATGTTGTTCGTCATATGAATGAAAAAAAAGGATGCAGAAGGAGGTCCATGAGCATGCAGAAATTCAATCAGTTCATTAATGAGGTGGAACTCGCTGATTTCAGTATAAAAGGGGGAAAATTCACTTGGTCAAATCAAAGAGATCGTCCTATCCTTTGTCGACTTGATCGATTTTTTGCCTCGGTGGATTGGATTGACAAATTTGGTGATAAATTTGAATGGCTCAAGGGTGCAGCAGGTTCTGACCATCACGCGATTTTGCTTGCGAACTCGTCCGTTGGTGGTTGTACTCGTCATTTTTCATTTGATAATGGTTGGTTTGATCACCCTACCCTGGCAAAGGAGATGAAAGCTTGGTGGAACAACTCAGTAGTCTCTGGCCACCCTGGCTACTGTTTATGGTGGAAGCTTAAGGCACTCAGATGCAACCTTAAAAGTTGAAGGACTAAAGTTTGGGGTAAGACAAATTTATGTATTCAAAATATTTTTGCTTTAATTGCTAACATTGATGTTGATGAAGAGATCAGAAATCTGACTGCTGAGGAGAGGTCTTATAGAGTGCAGCTGCATCAGGAGTGGGCAACATTAACCAAAAGAGATGAGGAGTTTTGGAGGATCAGATCAGGGGTCAACTGGGTTTGTCATATGGATCAGGGGTCCAAATTCTTTCATAACTTGGCTAACAAACGCAAACTGTTTAACTCTATTGAAGCTCTTAGCATGGGTCAGAAGTTGGTAGTGGATGAAGTCAGTATCAAAGAACTCTTGATATCTCACTTCAAGGAGTTGTTCTATGAAAAGGAGGAGTGGCGACCTTTCTTCTCGGGGATTACCTTTAAGTCTATCTCCCAGTCTATGGCTACCTCCTTGGTAGATAATTTTTCAGAAATGGAAGAACTTAAATCTGGAGTTTCAACAGGTCTTGATGGTTTCTCAATGGTGTTCTATTTGAAAATGTGGGAGGTAATCAAAATTGATTTTCTAAAAGTTATTGAAGATTTTAACTCGAGAAATTTTCTTGATTGGCGGTTGAACACCACTATCATCTCGCTTATTCCTAAATGTGCGGGAATGCGGACAGTTAAAGATTTCAGACCTATTAGTATTTTGAATGGGGCCTATAAGATCATTGCAAAGGTGTTGGCTAACAGATTGAAAATAGTTCTTCATTCCATCATTTCTCCTTTTCAAAGTGCAGCAGTAAGTGGAAGACAGGTGGTTGATAGCCCTTTGATTGCCAATGAAATTATTGATTCTAGGAAAAAATAAGGTGTTCCAGGGCTCATTATCAAATTCGATTTCTCTAAAGCCTTTGACAACGTCTTTTGGAGATACTTGGATTTGGTAATGGCTCGCATGGGGTTTGACTCCAAATGGATTCATTGGCTTCACACTTGCAGATCTACAGCTAATTTCTCTCTGAAGATTAATGGTCAGTTGCACGGGTTTTTCAATAGCTCAAAAGGCATGCGTCAAGGCAATCCCCTGTCTCCTCTTCTCTTTACTATAGCAGCAGAAGGTCTAACCCAAATGATTCTTAAAGCAGTTGATGCTGGCCTAGTGAGAGGGTTTTCTGTCGCAGAGGGTAGTCCTCCTGTTTCTATTCTCCAGTATGCGGATGATACTATCCTCTTTTGTGATGCTTCCGCTTCTCAGGTTCTTTCTCTTAAAAGAATTATGCTTTGGTTTGAAGTTATTTCAGGTCTGAAAATCAACTTTCACAAATCAGTGGTGTTGCCTATTGGAGAAGTCCCTCATCTGCACCAGTTGGCGGGTTTATTGGGTTGTTCAGCGGGTCAACTTCCAGTTAAGTACTTGGGCATGCATTTGGGTGCTAGTTTTAAAAGTAAAGTTGTGTGGGATGAGACGATCGAAAGGATGGAATCGAAATTAGCGTCTTGGAAACACAAATTTCTTTCTAAAGCAGGCAGATTAGCTCTTGTCCAATCCACATTAACGTCTATCCCTATGTTCATCCGGTCTCTTATTAAGGTTTCATCTTCAATAGCAGCCAAGATGGAACAGATCATGCGCGATTTCCTTTGGGGTTCTACTCAAAAGTCTAGAAAGATGCATTTAGTGGGTTGGGAGAAAATTTGTTGCCCTAAATCTCAAGGTGGTTTAGGCATTCGCCAGGTGCTCACTTTCAATTTTGCATTACTTTCTAAGTGACTTTGGCGATTTGCAGAAGAAAATGAAAATTTATGGAGATCTCTCATTATGGATAAATATGGGCGCAATAGATGGGTTTGGGAAAAGAGAACTAAGTACACTTCCTATGGATGCTCTTTGTGGAAGTCCATCTCTCGGTGCGCAAGTGGCTTCTACCCTCACACCTCTCTTTGATGTGGGAACGGTGATCTCATCTCTTTCTGGCATGATTTTTGGTGTAGTAACCAATCTTTGAAGGATCTGTTTCCAATGTTGTTTATCATTAACAACAATCAATATGGGAGTGTGAGCAATTTTTGGTCTGATGGCAATTCTTGGGATCTTTCATTTCGAAGACCCCTAAATACTGGGGAACTAGGGAAGGTCGCCAATTTAATGCATCTGTTGGATAGACAGATGCTCTCAGAGGGATCTGACAGTTTGGTGTGGAAGGGTAAAGGTGTGGGCTTCTCGGTGAAAGAATTTTCTGATATGTTGGCTGCCTCTCATTATGAAACTCACTCCAACCCTTTCATTTCCTCTCACAAGAATCTGGTATGGGTGAAAAACCTTTTTCCTCGGATTAATTTCTTTAGTTGGTCAGTGTTGCATGAGAAGATCTTGACTAAAGATAAGTTAAGGAAAAGAGGAATCCACACAGGGAGTCTTTGTGTACTTTGCAATGAAATTGACGAGACGCTGGATCATTTGATGCTTCACTGCAGATTCTCCAAATCAATTTGGAGCAGTTTCTTATCAGAATTTGGTTTGAGTTTGATGTTTCAAGGCTCCATTTATATTGGTTAAGTTGGTGGTCCCAAGTTAATCCTTCCCGCCGGGCGGAGTGGTTATGGCGTAGGATTCCTCACGTACTCATGTGGTGTGTGTGGAAGGAGAGAAATAGGATGGTATTTGAAGGGCTCAACAGATCAGAGCACTCTATCGTTATCAAGATTAGGGAATTGTTGTGGAGGATGGATTCGACTTCTAATTTGTTTAGGGATTTGGTTTTTGACACCTTCATGGTGTCTTGGCATTCCTTGATATAGGAATGATTTCCTTTGTATTTTGTTTCCCTTTCTTTCTTTAATAAACATCTTCGTGTTTGAACCAAAAAAAAAAAAAAGGCTTGGGAAAACCAGTTTCTGCTAGTATCCTTTATTGTTAGATATGTCAATCCAAATCTTGTCCGGGAGTGGGACAAATAGATTCATCTCCACAAATATCCTCGTTGTGTGTGGTCTTGTAAAGGCACACGTACTATCATCAATGTGAATAAAGCCCCTAAACGAGTCACCAATGAGCACTACTACAAATATTAGCTTAGGTAACGCCACTTAGATAGCGCTTTTTTAAAGAGCTATCCAAGTGGGCACTAGGATAGCGCTTATTTGTCTTTAAAAAAAAAATCAAAAAAAAAAAAAAAAAACACTACAATAGCGCTTTTAATTTTTTTTTTCAGTTAAGCGCTATCTTAGTTATGTCTTAGATAGCGCTTAAAAAAACGCTATGAGAAAAAACGTTACCAAAGCTACCATAGCGCTTTTAAAGTGCTTGCATAGCGCTTCCGAAGCGCTATGCTACTTACATTTAGGATAGCGCTTCGGAAGCGCTATCCTATATATCACTACTAAAGCGCTTATATAGCGCTATCTTAGTCTAGCAATTAAAAAAAAAAAAAATTTAATTATCACTACTATAGCGCTTATATAGCGCTATCTTAGTCTAATAATTAAAAAAAAATCAAATATCAAATTAAATCTCAAAACCCCCCCTAAACCCCTAAACCTAACAAAAAAAGCCCGCCTAAACCCCTAAACCACCGAAGCAGCGCCCCTGTTCTCCTAAACCTAACAAAAAAAAAAGAAACGGCGCCCCTAAACCACAGAAACAGCCACCGTTCAAGCTGCCTCCAAACCCACCGTTCTCCATCGACTTCTCCAGCCAAGCAGCGGTTTCTCCAGCCACCGTTACCGGTTGCTTCGCACTCGGCTTCAGCTCACACAACGACTGCCAAACATTGCAGCCACCGTTACCTGCTGCACTTTACCTGATAAAGAATCTGCTTCAGGTTGGTTTGGTCTCTCTTTTGTGGTTGCCTCATCATTTTCTGGTAGATGAGGCAAATTAGATACTTCTTGTTTATTTGTTACTCAAACGAAAGGGCAAAAAAGCTAGGAAGCACGGATTCGCGGAAAAACCCTGCCGAATACATGAAAACGCGAGTCGGATACGGATACGCGTGCGATTCGCGTCGGATACGTATCCGACACGTGGTCAACATGTCGGTCAACTTGACCTGGTCAGGATACGGCATGGATACGGTCCGGATTCGTTTGCTAAATTTTTTTTTTTTTTTCAGATCTTGATAAGATCGGACAGTTAAGATCACAAGCCCTAATATTAAAACCTAAATCTCGTTTATTTCGTTTTGATATTGGCTTAGATTTTCAAACACACGGAGAGGCGAGGAGGCGAGGAGGCAAGGAACCAGAGGAGGCGAGGAGGCGAGGAACCGAGGAAGGAGGCGAGGAACCAGAGGAGGCGAGGAACCGAGGAAGGAGGCGAGGAACCAGAGGAGGCGAGGCGGCGAGGAACCCAGGAGTCGGAAGCTCAGGACCAGGTTCGTCTCTCTCGCTCGACTCTCACTCAGTCACTGTTGGTGTTTATTCTTCTTGCTTCTTTTTTTTTTTTTTTTTGTGTTTTGTGTGTGATTCACTGATTATTAGCCTATTTTTTGTGTGGGAAGAAGAAGAAAGAACTGTTTATTTTTTCCATCTGTTTTCCCTCTTCATTGGTACACCCTACAGTCTACACCTTCACAACATGATTTCGGTTTTCAAATAAACATATGCCCCTTGATTGAGTGAAACATTTTCAGTCTCCATGCATGAACTGAGTTTACTCAGTATTAGTTAGAACTTTCATTAGTATATAAATGCAACGTAGGGTTCTTTGTTGGCATTAAAATTGTCTTCTTATCTTCTTTGCTTATGAAACAATTACTTCTGATGAATCTTCTTTGCAACTGTTCTGTAACTTTCTGCAATTTAGTCTTTAATATCTTGGAAATGTGAGGGATGGTGAGAGTGTTACTGAAATCAGAGGTAAATGCTTGATGCATAAAGCTGCAGAGTAATTGGCTCTGAATCATAAGGCCAACACTTGTTTTGGCTTTATCTGTTCCTGTGGTGTTAAGTTACCAAGAGAAAAAATAAAGATCGTAATTTTGTCGAATGTAGGAAAGCAGGACCACTCTACCCATGTTGGGTCTATTCTGACATCATTTTAAGCATTATTCTATATAAGCATGCTTTTGAGTCATTCGGAGTTGTAAACTTTGAACTTACAAACATAAAACTCCATATAGGCATATAGATTTATGTTCAAAATGTTGACATATTAGTGTTTCATGTGTAGTATCTAATGGAATGGAATGAATGTGTTATTAAAAATGTATAGTTATACTCGTATGAATGAATTATTGTTTCAAAGATATATGGACTGTTTTGTTGAAAAAATCTTTCAATCAAATTGTGACAGAGTGTATTAATATAACTTATTCAAAATGAAAATGTAGTACTCCGTATATGTTTCTTCATATTTTGATTCCGACCAGGTTTCTAAGTCATTTCTCTATGATTTATTGTTACGAAATTGTTTGGATTTGATCTTTGTCTTCTCTTTGTGTATGATAGATTGGACAAATATAAATATTTCATGCTTAGCTTCCACTGATTAAAGTGATTGTTCATAGAATTGTGTGCTAGTAAGAATCTTGCTAAGTCCCAAGAGTGGAAAGAACAAGTAAAAAATGTGGATTCATGGCAATGGAGATTGATGTATTGATGTTTTTTTGTAGTATTGTTTTTAATGGATCGAGAATGGGTAAATGCGGATCGATTATCTGAAGAGTACAAGAAAGGGGTGGAAGAGTTTTGTGCTTATGCAACTAAGAATGCTAAAAATCCAATGTTCATTAAATGTCCGTGTCGAAAATGTTTAAATGTAAAAGAGGTTAGTGGTCAAATGAAGTTGCACGAGCATTTAATGTGTCATGGTATTGACAATACATATAAGGTTTGGACATATCATGGTGAGAGCAAAGATAAACGTAGCTCAATTGGCAAACGTAAACATAGTTTATCAAGTCAATTGGGCTCCCAGTTTGAGTTTATAAATAAAATGAACACAAGTGATATGGGAGATGGTAATGAAAAATCTAGTCCTGTGAAGAATTCCCCAAGTGTTGTCAATGAAGAGTTGCGGGATCATCCTGATATGTGTGATGGCTTAAGAGAGGATGTTGGGTTACCGTTGTGGCCGGGTTGTACAAAGGCTACAAAATTGTCAGCTGTGTTGACTTTGTACAACTTAAAAGCTAGTCACCAAGTTTCTGATGTTTTCTTCACAGAGATGTTAGAAGCTGTAGGTGAACTATTGCAAGATGGGAATGTGCTCCCTCGAAGAGCATATGATGCTAAACAGTTGCTCAAATCTATCGGGTTAACACATGAGAAGATCCATGCTTGTCCGGATGATTGTATTTTATATAGGAAAGATTACGCAGAATTGAATGAATGTCCCAAGTGTGGTAAGAAGCGGTATAAGAAAAACAACTCCCCGGCCAAAGTTATGTGGTACTTTCCTATAATTCCTAGATTCAGGAGGTTGTATAGTAGCTTTGATGATGCTAAACACTTGACATGGCATTATGATGAAAGAACAAATGATGGAATGTTGAGGCATCCAGCTGATTCACCTCAGTGGAAGACATTTGATAATAAATATCCAGAATTTGGGAAGGAATCAAGGAACTTGCGATTGGTACTTTCAGCAGATGGAATGAATCCTCATGGTGTTCAGAGTACTTCCCATAGTACATGGCCCGTGGTTTTGATGATCTATAACCTGGCCCCTTGGTTATGCATGAAACGCAAGTATATGATGTTGTCTATTTTGATATCAGGACCTCGACAACCTGGTAACGACATTGATGTATATTTGGCTCCATTAATCGAGGACTTAAAGGTATATTTAATGTGGATGATGATGACATGAATTCTGATGATGACCTTGATTTTCCGGATGAGGTTCCGAATGAGGTTCTTCCTGAGGTATATTTAATTTTCAAACTTGGCTAATAAATATGTTTATTGGATAAAAGACTAACATATTTTTCGTTTCTAGGGTCCTATTAGATGTTATTTGTATGTTGAGAACCCTCGTAGACATGTTGGGCAAGGTATTTTGCATAATCGCCCGAATGAAATTCTTCATGGTGTTCCACTACCAGAAGGTTGAACATATTACTTTAAGATTTATATACCGACTTAGTGTGTGTGTGTGTGTTGTTATACTTATACAATGCCATGATGCAATTTCAGGTTATGCGAGGATACAATTTGAAGTGGCGGTAGAATCTGAGAAACATTCAGCGGTGCCGCAATGTACAGACGAAGTTAGGACTGTAGGAGAAGTTGTTGGCCATTTCATTTCGTGGCCAAAAAAGCTGGTGTCTTTGAGAATAGAGGTACAATTATTTATGTATTAAGTATTTTCTCCTTTTTTTCTTGCGATTAGGAGCATGTCTGGGATATCTTTGTTGTTTGTTGTTCATGTTGATGAAATTATTTAGATTGCTAGGAATTGATAAGGAACATATAGCTTATTTAGATTGCTAAAAAGCTATTCTTGAAATTGATAAGGAGAACATATAGCTTAGTGCTAGAAAGCTATTCTTGAAAGTAGGAGAACATATAGCTCAAATTTAATACTTACCTCACAAGTTAATTTTTTATTTGCAGTGCCCACCTCCTAAGAATAAGAAGATGGATAAGAAGAACGATGCTAATAAGCCTATCATGAAAAGTGTAGAATCAACGGTTTCTCATAGTGTCCAAAGCAGATTGAGATGGATGGCATCCATTGCGGTCATTATATTTGTTGCTATATTGAGGATCTCTTGAATTCTGGTGATACAAGTATTCCTGTTTATGTAAGTAAATAGTTTTATTGAATTACTTTATTTGTTAATTTTTGAAGTATTTGATATCATCTAACTATATATTGATTGTAACTTTTGTATTTGCAGTTTGTTCATAAACAGCCAGTCAAATTTTATTCTCCGAAAAAAATGGAGAATTTCGTAATCAATTGGTCAGGATACTTGTACAACCGATTTCTCAAGGAGAAAATGGAAAGCTGAAGCAAAACATTTTAATTATACCTGTAGTTTAAGATATTTATTAGTATTGTGCTACGAACAAATATATATGATAGCATATTAACAATTTTGTATGAATGCTTAAATTATATTTTGAATGAATGAAAAACAGTTAGTTATCATATTGTGTCTTTATTGATTGATTGAACGTTGTCATTATTATATTAAATATTATATAAAAAAAATATTATATGGTAGTTAATAAAAAAAATTCACCGAAATTAAATAGCGCTTTAGAAGCTAATTAAAAAAAAATCAACAAAATTAAATAGCGCTCATAAAAGCGCTATTCAAGCTAATTTAAAAAAAAAATTAGCGCTTACATAGCGCTTTCTAAGGCGCTATTGAAGTTAATTAAAAAAAAATCAACGCTTAGATAGCGCTAAATATAGCGCTATCTAACGAAGCGCTATTCAAGTACGCGCCTTGCATAGCGCCTTTTTGAGCGCTATCTAAGCTACCATAGCGGTAGCTTAGATAGCGCTAAAAAGTGCTATCTAAGACTATTTTTAAGCGCTATGCAAGCCTATATTTGTAGTAGTGGAGTTTCATGATCATTGGGTGGAAGAATTGAAGTGGAAGAGCTCTGGCAACTCCACCAATAAAGAAGCCTGAATCAGATGATGAGACTAAACTCGGAATACCATTTTGAAAAAAAAAAAAAAAACTTTTAACCTAAAGCCTCGGATCAGGAAGGAAACTCATGCTAGGGATTTCTTGAATTCAGATTGAGACTACAGTTGTGACAATGATATGCCTTGGATCTAACAGACAATTGTAAATTGTCCAGAGATCCTCACGTGTGGTGAATAAAATCTCTTATGGCTTCTAGTGATGGATGAAAGCTTGAGAACTTCAACATAATGACATGCTTCTCCACGTATGTTTCTCCTCTTGCAGCATCCGAAGCAGTTAGGGACAAAGCTGAGCTTCCTTCTTTGCGGAAACAATGTGTTGAGATTGCCTAGCACCTGCAGAAAGGAGAAGGGAGGCTTCAGGGACTTAGCCGAGTCACCTCCATGCTCAGCCCAAGTATCGCTATGCACAAAAGCGTTGAGAGCCGCCATTCTCAAAATTATTCAATTGGTCCTTAAATAAAATTAATAATATTATTATAAAATTTTGAAAACTTCAAAAAAAAATATTCAATTTCATTTTTTTTGTTAAACTTTCAGACGAGATAGGGGCTAATATTATACTTTTTAGAGAATTTACGTATTTTATTTTATTTATTTAATTTAATATTATTAAAAAAATTCCTAATTTTCAAATAGCCACACATTACTATTCATACTGAAATGAGACAAGAAGATCTAGCAATCCAATGATAACCAACTTTAGAAAAACCGTTAAAATGTTTTTTTGGGGGGTAATTTAGATTTTGATAGTTGAAAGCATCAAAGAACAAAAAACAAAAAAACCAAAGTACCCACTATTATAATTTTTTTTTTTATAACCCATGTGTGCAATCCTACCCATCCATATTATAGCAACACTAAACTAGTTTTTGAGAGCGTTGAAGATATCACTACACGCTATACAATAGAAAAGTGTGATCATGCCATCAACACAAATATACACGAGGGCAACTCAAACATGCACGTAGATGGTTATGCAATATATGCATAGGTTGATGTTGAATCTCTTCTCAGCAAATACATCTCAGGTTCTTTTACAAATTAATCTTTATCTATTAAAATTTAGTTATTAATGTTGTAAATTTCATGGGAACAATAGTACTCCAATAAACATGTTAGAGAAATGTATGTTAATTTCTTTGTTTTCCTTTATTGTTCCTTTTAAAAATTTTAGGGTTTTTTTGAGTTTGACACTTAACCCCTCATTTCTTTCTCCGTATGGCTCTTCTTATCTTTTCCAGTATTAATCCACCTCCAAATCCCAATCCCAATCCCCAATTGCCACCACCAGTTCCACACACGAAGACACCCCGAAGATCGCAGAAGGTCAGAGCAGCACACCCCCAATTCTTCCTACATCTCTGTAGTTTCCAATTGACTAGAAACTAGTCTTTAAATACAACATTTTTAGTTATGTTGCATCATTCAAACTTTTCCTTCTATATTCGAACACCTCTTCCAATCTTCAGTCTTTTAATCCAATAATAATTGAAGTAGTATTTTGCTTTAAGAAAAAAATGATAAATTAAGAAATTAGGATAGATATCTTTTTATCAATGAGTTGAACCAAGGTAAGGAGTTAGTCAATCAACTAAGGGTGTGTTTGGTAGCATGGAATCATATGTCATGAAAATTCATGAAATGACCCCTACATTTTAGGCTAAATTGATATATCACTCCACATTCACCATTTAACTACCATTTGATTTTGTGATCAATGGTGGAAATGAAAGTCCCCAAAGAGTGGAATTTTCATGTTCATGAGACTTTCATTCCTATCATTGATAACAAAATCAAGTAGTGTATGTGAAGTTATACCTCAAATTAACCTAAAATATAGGGATCTCTTTATGGATTCTCATGACATAGAATTCCATGCAACCAAACACACCCTAAGATTCCACCTAAGCTCATCTTGTCCCAATGGAGAAGTACTAACCAGACAGTTACATTTTGTAGAGAAAGTATATATAATTCCAATTAATATATTCCATAATTAATTTCTCACATCAACTGGGTGTAGTAGAAGAGAAATTCTAAACGTCGAGGAAGTGGGCGAGGAAAACAGCGAGGGGAAGGAGGTGGAGGGGGTGGAACCGTCCATCCCCCTCGGGATGCATGCTTTCATTTTTCAAGCGCGCATCCCAAGGGGGATGGACAGTCCCACCCCCTCCACCTCCCTCCCCTCGCTGTTTTCCTCGCCCACTTCCTCGACGTGTAGAACTTCTCGTAGTAGAATGATCTATTGGACGGACCTACTTGACAATGGTGAAGATATTCGTACAACTAACAGAAAATGATGGGTTACTTGGAGATGAGTCATCAGTTTCCTCTTCCTTCTTCTTATTAGCACTCTCTTTTCTTGTCTTTTCCTTGCGTTGCTTTCTCATAACATGGGCTTCAGCTAAATGATATCTAGCTGATGACACGGTTGAGCTCTTGCTAAAACACTGACAACAAGAGTGAGTGAGTGAGATTGTTGAAATTAATTAAGTACTGTTGTGATGTTGAATTGCAATCAGGCTGAGGCAGAGGCTAAACTTCAATAAATAGTACAAAGTCCCTCAGATCAGTTAGCGGCAGCCCCAATTCATTTGAACCCCTTTTTAATATAAGAAGTTGAAAAAACAGACATTTTGACGTTGAATAGAATAGTGATTATTTTGCAGGCTAATTTTAACAGACAATTTACATGAAATAATACAAGAGAATCGCTAAAAACACAGAGAAATATTTTTAATGTCAATTCAAAATTATGCAAATCAAAAGGTCTCTTACAATATTGAGGAAGAGCTCTATTTATAGTGTTCAAATAACTTGAATAATAAGCAGCCTATTCCTAAAAAAAAAATAGAATTAAATATTAAAATAACAAGCAGTCTATTCCTAAAATAAAAAGTAAAGCATAATCCTAAAAGAAAACTAAAAATACCCCTAATTAAATTGAAAGATTACGAATAAGTTATTTAGTAAATAACTTTGAAAGCAAATTAAGAATTCTAGAAACCCAAATTAGGAACCGTAGAAACGCTCCTGCATCAGTCGCCCTGAGTTAGAAAGAATTCGTTCTTGAGTTCACAACAGCTTCATCAGAATCCTCTGGCGGCAGCCAAGGAGAAAGATCATCTGGTATCAAGTTAGAAAATCCTGCTAGCAGTTGCTACACCTCTGCTGATAAATTTGGATTCACGTCTGCAGTACTATTCCCACAAAACAACAAAGCATAGACCATGTCTCCACGCTCAATCTCACCCAAAAACTTTGGACATAGAAAGCAAGTGGCGTGGGTTATGGCTTGTTTCAACTGCAACAGAGGCTGGGAGGAATGCTGCAACACGATGTTGTACTTCTTCTCAAGGTAATCCTTGAAGGAACTATAATTTGTTGGCACTGCATCAGAGTCTGCATCAAATGGACTATTAGCACTTTTGTAGGTCACTTCAAGAATGGAGTAAATCTGTCCTGTATGTATGGCCAAAACTACCATTTCTTTAATGCAGTGTCTGTGAAAAGAGCTGTTAGCCATGTGAATAGTCTTGAATTGCTCGCATTCCATCTCATTGCTAGACAATATTGAATCTTCTGCCAGGCTAGTGGGACGAGACATCACCTTCCAGTGAGTGTCTCCTCAAAAACTCAACCACAGAAGCACATGCATGGATTCCATTCCAATTAATGTCTAGAGTTTCGAGACTTTGTACATTTGAGTCAAGGGGTAAAACCAAATACATATTTGAACCATTCCACTATGATTTGGTTTCATTCTTGAGCAAAAATTCTCGTTGTCCAGATGATTTTGATCCAATAAATAACTTTCCAAACAAACCATTAAAAAAGAACTCCTGGAAAGCTTGTGCATTTTTCATCTGTATAGCATTCACTTTTATAGTGGAATGACAATCTCCGCATACCCCGAGGTTCTTCATGACCCGAATAGGCCTTCCTTAGGGAACCTTCAATAGCCCGTATGCCACAGCTATTTTCTCACTGTGATAACCCAAGTTATACATCTTCTGCTCCTCATCCACATCATGCATCACAAAGCTACCATCAGGACTGTACCCTGCCTCCCTTAGCATACTGCCCAATTTCTCCAATTTATCCACAATCATTTTTCAGGGTGGACCACATCATCTCCTCATGTAAACATATGGACTTTATTCTCGACCTCGATCCAGCTACACTCAGGGGACTTGCTCAGATTTCTCACTCTCGTAGATTTTGGCAGCTCTTCGACATCTTTCCATCTCTTCTTTGATGCATAAATATTTGACAATAAGATAGAAGGTCTGGCATTTCTGGGTTCAAGCTGCAAAAACTTATCAGCTGCTATTTCAGCCACATCCGCATTCATGTGGATTTTGCACGCTCCTAATAAGGAACCTCAGACAACAGCATTTGCTTCAACAATATTCAACTCTTCATCAGTGTCATACACAGGTTCTCTAAGTTCTTCAGTTTTGTCTACCACGTTTTCCTCAATCAGGAGATTGTTGCATTTTCTGAATAACAGACTTTCTGCACTCAGTCGCTCTATGTCCCTATTCACCACATCTAAAACATCTAATATTTGAGTTAAAATTAACCTGTGGTGGCTGCTGAGCATGACAGGATTCTTGAAGGCGAATTGGCCGACTGCTTTGGTCACTGCTGATCATAGGCCTCCTGTTCTGTTGTTTTTCCACAGCAAGTGCACGCTGGTATGCTTCAGAAACGGTCATCAACGAGTGAAGTGGCTGAAATATGGGTTGAGTATAGCCGAAAGGAAGGAAGTGACCCTTCATCTTCTCTCAATCAGTAATCTTGGCCTTGCCCTACTTGTCTCGTGCTCTCTTCAACTGCTCCCACCACGCAGATGCTCTGCCTTTGAGTTTGATGGCGACCAATTTCACCTTGACACGATCTGGGACTTCCTTATACTAAAAAATACGTTCTACTTCATTCAACCAATCCACGAATCCTTCGCCCTGTAATGTACCAGAAAACTCGGGTAGATCCACTTTGAAACAGAGATTTCCATGACGATCCTCCCGACCACGACGCTCCCAGAATCGAGCACAATTGTGATACAGGTTTTCGAAACTGGAATCATAATCGTGATCTTCCATCTCACGATTACCAAAATCCTGCGCTGTTAGACGCTGGATTAGCTTTGCAACTTGCCTCTGTAAATCCTCAATCATCACATCTTGAACGCTACGATCAAGGTGATGGGCTTCCTTGTTCGGAACCTGCCCGCGACGACCACGACCACGACCACGACCACCAGCCATAGAAACTGATAAAAATCTCACCCCAAGAAGATGTTGAAGCTCTGATACCAACTGACGTCGGGCAGAATAGCGATTATCCTGTAGGCTAGCTCTAACAGACAATTCACAGGAAAAAATACAAGAGAATCACCAAAAACACAGAGAAATATCTCTAATGTCAATTCAAAATTATGCAAATAAAAAAGTCTCTTACAATATTGAGGAAGAGCTCTATTTATAGTATTCAAATAACTTCAATAATAAGCAGCCTATTCCTAAAAAGAAAAAATAGAATCAAATATTAAAATAACAAACAGTCTATTCTTAAAATAAAAAGTAAAGTCTAATCCTAAAAGGAAACTAAAAATACTTCTAATTAAATTGAAAGATTACGAATAAGTTATTTAGTAAATAACTTTGAGAGAAAATTAGGAACTCTAGAAACCCAAATTAGGAACCCTAGAAACTCTCCTGCATCATCTTTCGCCTCCTCCCAAGAGATGCAGATCCTATACTTCACAGATCTCTCAATTTCCTCCCAGATCTCCTTCTCCGCATCGCACTCTCAGTTTTCTCGCAAGAGAGAACCCCTCACCGGACCTCACATATCCTCCTCCACCTCACAGATCTCCCACTCTCACCCATGGAGCTGTATAATAGGAGCATATTTATGCTATTTTAGTACCATATTTCTATATATAATTTTGGCTATTACTTGTTAATTATGATACTAATTGCTATTTTTGTATTTGTATAGGTTTCCAATAACAAGATTCCAAAATCGAAGCTAAGTGGATCAAATTGGCAATTTAGAAATACTGATTTTAAAAGGAAACTATGCAAAAAAGGAAACCTAAAAAAAATGGCTATAAAGGGAACGATACCTGCCCTGAAGCAATCACGCTTGCAACCACATCAAGCCGTCACCCATCCATAGCCTCCTTACGCTTGCAACCACAACAAGCTGTCACCCATCATCAACCATCATCGCCATCACAGCCAATAGACCACCACCATCATCAAACCCATCCACAGCCGCAAGCCTCCTACTCTTCGCAATCCAGCCAACACCATCATCTTTGTCCCTCCATCTCGTCGTCTTTTCTCTGTCGCAAACCCAAGCCTCCATCCCTCATCACAGCTGCAACTCAACCTTGCAACAGCAAACCACAATACCCCCTCCACAGCCGACATCACGCTAAATCAACATCCACCTTGCATCCATAATACCCATCGCCTGATCACAACCCCCTTCATCCCACCTTTCGATCACCTACTGATCGATCCGTCTCACATACACAACGATACCTTCATCTCTCCATCACACCCATCGCTTGACCATAGACCCCTTCATCACTTTATTCTGCCTGATCACCTTCCCAACCATAAACCATTTTCATGTTCTCTATCACTTGTTTCATATATCTCGTATGCTCGCCAGCCTTAAACATTGATTCTTTTCCAATTGATAGTAAAGAAGAAACAACATAGAAGAAGGAAGAGAAGTGTTGAAGCAGAGATTGTGAAAAGGAGTGTTTTATCTTCCTTCATGCACTATCCGCAACCCATCAATCCACTCTGCACCACCACGAATCAGGCGACAATGTTTTTCATCTTTAACCTATCTTTTTCTTATTTAGTTTGATATTTATTTATGAATTGCTATTCGAACATAATTAATATGTTTAGCTAAACTACTCTTAGTTAGGGGTGGATTCGAAACCCTGAACATGTGTTTTATAAATTAACTGAATTTAATCTTTCTTGCTAGTAGTGATTGTGTTTTGCTTAACTACTTTATAGAGAACTTTTCTTTGTATGTTTGTTAAGGTGGCCAACTTAGTAAGCATGCTAGAATTCGGGGCTAGAGAATAAGAGAGTTTCACCTAATCGTTATAATCTTGTACTCACAAGTAGTAAATACCAAGGAACGTTGGTAAGGTTAAGTAAAAACCTAGGTAAGAAAGATGTTGATCATACTTGTAATTGCCTAGTTAGTGTTCATATTTTTCACAAAAATTAATGATCTTAGATGATTATCTAACTTGCGATTCTTGATTAGATAGCATGATAAGAATAGTTTGAAAGTGACGCTAAGTTTAATTCAACGAACTTGGGAAATTAAATAAGATTAATGCAGTGTTGATCACGGTTAATCTTGAGCATCGTCACTCACGAATTAGCAAGTGATTATTGAATATTGATTTATGACCATATGTTTGGTGTGTGAAGATAAACCCTTAGCTATTTTCTCATCTTTGCCATCCATTTAGTTTTATTATCTTTACAGTAATTTTCGTAGTTATTTTCATAATTTAACTTAGAAAATCCAATCCCCCAATATTTACTTAATTAGGTTGTTAGTTGTCTTTTAGATATTCTTAGTGTTAGTTTGCAAACCCTCTAATCTCCGATCCAGAACGATCCCTACTTATTCTATACTACAATCACAAAGCAGTGTATTAAGTTGTGTACTACTAAAATATCGCATCAATTTTTGGCGCTATTGTTGTGGATTAGTAAAATTGCTAATTACTTCATTAGTTTTTATTAATTAATTTAATTTTCTTTTATTGATGTTTTAAAGGTCATAATGTATCCCGATTAGATTGTAAATCTTTTTTAATTAGTAATAAAGGTCTGAAATCAAAAGCTAGCTGGGTACAAATGAACATAAAAAATGCTAGGAACCCATGTTTTTGCAACCAGGGTGATGTTACATGATCTTGAAAGAATAATGAAATCCCCAAAGTGTTTATGTGTATCTCGAGGATGTAAAAAAACCTCCTCTGCTGATGCCACATCATCTTGGTTGCAAAATATGGTTCCCTAGCCTCATTTTCTCTTTTCCAAATTCAACAATTTCACACACACAGACCATTTATAAGCCCCTCCAAGCATTTAATAATTATAAGTAGATCATTTATTAAAGCTATTTAATACCCCTCTAAATACTCAAATATCAATTGGTCCTTAAATAGAATGAATAATATTATTATCAAATTTTGAATTCTTCAAAAAAATTTATTCCTTTCCCTTCATTTTATTCTTTTTGTTAAACTTCCAGAGGATATAGGGGCTAATATTATACTTTTTAGAGAATTTACGTATTTTATTTGATTTATGTCATTTAATATTATTAAAAAATTCCTAATTTTCAAATAGGCACACATATTATTATTCATACTGAAATGAGACAAGAAGATATAGCAATCCAACGATAACCAACTCTAGAAAAAAACGTTATTTTTTTTTTTTTTTTTGGGGGGGGGGGGTGGGGGGGGGGGGGGGGGTAATTTAGATATTGATAGTTGAAAGCATCAAATGACAAAAAAAAAAACAAGGTACCCACTATTATAATTTTTTTTAATAACCCATGTGTGCAATCCTACCGATACATATTATAGCAACACTAAACTATTTTTTGAGAGTGTTGAAGATATGACTACACGCTGTACAATAGAAAAGTGTGTGATCATGCCAACAACACAAATATATACGAGGGCATCTCAAACATGCACGTAGATGGTTATGCAATATATACATAGGTTAGTGTTGAATTTCATCTCAGCAAATACATCTCAGGTTCATTTACAAATTAATCTTTATTTATTAAAATTTAGTTATTAATGTTGTAAATTTCATGGGAACAATAGTACTCCAATAAAAATGTTATAGAAATGTATGTTAATTTCTTTGTTTTCCTTTATTGATCCTTTTAAAAACTTTAGGGTTTTTTATAGTTTGATACTTAACCCCTCATTTCTTTTTCTCTGTGGCTCTTCTTCTCTTTGCAAGTAGTAACCCACCTCCAAATCCCAATCCTCAATGCCACCACCACCTCCACACATGAAGACACCTCAAAGATCGCAATAGGTCAGAGCAGCACACCCCCAATTCTTCCTACATCCTTGCTGCTACGAACTGACTAGAAACTAGTCTTTAAATACAACATTTTTAGCTCTGTTGCATCATTCAATATTTTCCTTCTATATTCGAACACCCCTTCCAATCTTCAGTCTTTTAATCCAATAATAACTGAAGTAATATTTTCTTTTAAGAAAAAAATGATAAATTAAGAAATTGGGATAGAGATCTTTTGATCAATGAGTTGAACAAAGATAAGGAGTTAGTCAATCAACTAAGGTTCCACCTAAGCCCCTCTTGCTAAGAAGCACGGACTCTCAAAAAAACCCTTCGAATCCTATGAAAACGCGTGTCAGATACGGATACGCGTGCGATTCGCGTCGGATACGTATCCGACACGCGGTCAACATATCGGTCAACTTGACTTGGTCAGGATACGGCATGGACACGGTCCGGATTCGGTTGCTAAATTTTTTTTTCCAGATCTTGATAAGATCGGACGGCTGAGATCTGAAGCCCTAATATTAAAACCTAATCTCGATTTTTTTCTTGTTATTGCTCAAACCACACAACCAGAGAGGCGAGGAACTGAGGAGGCAAGGAAGCGAGGAACCAGAGGAAGCGAGGAACCAGAGGAGGCAAGGAACCGAGGAAGGAGGAACCAGAGGAGGCGAGGAACCAGAGAGAAATGAGGCGAGAAAGGAGGAACCGAGGAGGCGAGGAACTGAGGAAGAAAAGAAAGAACAAAGAAGGAAGAGGAAGAACCGAAGAAGAGAAAGAAGGAAGGGAAGAAGAAGAAAGAGCTTACGTTTCTTAGAGGAGTCTGTCGGAGTCGGACTTAAGCTCAGGTGTTCACTCAAATATTCGCCATGTGCATGTCTTTCAATTTGATGCTATTTTCAGTATTTTGTTTCCCTGGTGAGAGATGTTCTTGCTCATAACTTGTTAGTCCTTGATTCTCAGTCTGTGTATTGTACTCATGTTGATGTTTGCCTGTTTGAGCCAAACTTCTTCATTCATGTGACGTAAAATACGAAGAGATCATTTTGTGGTAGAAAATATACTATTTTTCTGTATTTAGTATCAGTGTATGTATCACAATTAGCATCATACTTTTGGAAACGTTTACTGCTTTTATGATTTTATCTTATGGGTGGACTGCAGAAGACAGAAGTGTTTGTATTGCATGGACTATGGAGTTAACATCTTGACATGTTGTTCATGTTTTATTTTGGAGTTATATTATGTTGATAAAGTTCTGATGTTCTAGAGTTGTTCTAAGGCTTTCAACTTGTTTATGTTGCTTAGGTTTAGAATGCCGATGATAACGAGCAAGGCTACTTGATTGTTGTCCAACTTGTATTCAACTCTTCATTTACTAGCTGGTAGCTGCAGTATTTCTCTTCTTGTAAGTTCTTCTCCTGTCCTTTTCGGCTTGTCCATTTGCCATAAAATATTCTACTATTCTAGCAATATTACCTGCAAGTTTGCAACACGTAAATAATTGTCACTTGTCAGTCTTCAATACTACTTGCAAGTTGCAATTAAATTATATAGCTATTCTAGCAATACTACCTGCAACCAATTTTTTTTTTTAATCCATGTTTCTTTTCCTTTTTTTACATGTAAAGTTTTAGACCAAATGAGCGGAGAAGATAATGCTCCTCTTTGGAGGCATGTCACGCGATTAAGAAATTCAAGTGAAGGTGGAGGGAATCAAAGGTGGAAGTGTAACTTTTGCAAAAATGATTATACGGGATCCCATACTAGACTAAGGCACCATTTGTTGAAGGAAAGAGGTCGTGGGATAGCTATTTGTGATAAGATCGCTTTCGAACAATTTATAGAGGTACAAAATCTTGTTGATGCAGCTGCATTGAGAGTAGAAAATGCTCGTACACGTGTTGTTCCTTTACCTCCTTCAAGGGGCTCAACTCAAGGTAGTTATGCAGGTACGAGTGTTGGCGTAAGTTCATCCTTTGATTCAAGGAAAAGGAGAGCAACAAGTAATCCGATTGCGGATGCTTTCAATCTCAATGATCGACAAGAGTTAGATGCTTTGATTGCAAGGATGTTTTACTCAGCTGCATTGCCTTTCAACCTTGCAAAGAATTTGTATTATCAGAATGCCTTCACCTTTTCATCAAATAAAGCTAAGTCTATTAGTGGTTACAAGCCACCTGGGTACAATGCATTGAGGACGACTTTGCTTCGAAAAGAAATAGATCACGTTGAAAGGTTATTGGAGACAATAAAGTTCACATGAAGGTTATAAAGGAACAACCATTGTTTGTGATGGGTGGAGCGATGCTCAAAGGAGGCCTCTTATTAATTTCATAGTAATTAATGAGGGTGGTCCAATGTTTTTGAAGGCTATGAATTGTGAAGGAGCGGTCAAAGATAAACATTTCATTGCCGGCTTGATCAAAGAAATTATTAATGAGGTTGGGCCTAATAATGTGGTCCAAGTCATAACCGACAATGCTCCAGTTTGCAAAGCTGCAGGTTTACTTGTTGAGAGTCAATACCCTCAAATCTTTTGGACACCTTGTGTAGTCCACACTCTCAACCTTACTTTGAAAAACATATGTGCCCCAAAGAACACACCTTCAAATGAAAAGGCCTACAACGAGTGTAGTTGGATTGTTGATATTATTGGGGACGGCATGCAAATCAAAATTTTTGTCATGAACCATTCTATGAGATTGCACATGTTCAATGAGCATTCAAACTTGAAGTTGTTTTCTATTGCGGAGACCCGCTTTGCTTCAAGTATAATTATGCTCAAAAGGCTGAAAGACATTAAAAGTAGTCTCCAAAGTATGGTGATTGGTGGTCAGTGGGATTCCTACAAGGAAGATGATGTTGAGAAAGCAAAGGTTGTGAAGGAAAAGTTATTGGATTACTTGTGGTGGGACAAAGTGGACTACATACTTTGTTTCACAGAACCTATATATACAATGTTGCGGAGGGCTGATACTGATGAGCCTTGTCTTCACTTGGTGTATGAAATGTGGGATACTATGATTGAAAAAGTGAAGCAAATTATTTATCACCATGAAGGGAAGACAAATGATGAGGAGTCAGACTTTTATTCAGTGGCGTATCATATATTGGTTGATAGATGGGAGAAAAGCAACACACCACTACATTGTTTAGCACATTCCTTAAATCCAAGGTAACTTAAGTTTTGCAGTATTCTTTTTCTACTTAATTTAGAAAATTTGGGTTAGGTTTATAATATTAATTTGTGATTGCTTAGGTATTATAGCAGACAATGGCTTGAAGGGGCTCCGAATCGTGTTTCCCCAGATTGTGATTCTGACATTTCAATGGAGAAGAATAAATGCTTTCAGAGATACTTTCCTAATGATGAGGAAAGAAGAATGGTAACAACAGAGTTTGCAAAGTTTTCAAGGGGTGTGGGACAATTTGCAGATAGGGATTCTTTAGAAAATAGAGCACACATAGAAGCAAACATTTGGTGGCTTGCTCATGGTTCTTCTGCACCATTACTAAGAGCTTTGGCTTTGAAATTGCTCGGGCAACCTTGTTCTTCCTCTTGTTGTGAGAGGAATTGAAGTACGTATAACAACATCCACTCGTTGAAAAGGAATCAGTTGACCCCACAACGAGCTGAAGATTTGGTATATGTGCATTCTAATCTTCGTCTTTTGTCAAGAAGAAATCCAGAGTACAAAGAAGGTGAGACAAGGATTTGGGATATCGGAGGAGATGCAGTTGATTCATTGGATTTGGATGTTGTTGGCATACTTGAGGTTGCCAATCTTTCTCTTGATGAACCTGAGTTAGAATCTGTGCTATTTAACGATGGGAGTGTGTCGAGGACGATCGATGATCAAGACATAGAATAGTGAAAATCTATGTATTTTTTTTTTTGTTGACGTTCCTTTTTTTGGGACTTAAAGTTGATACTTTTGAGTTATGTATCAAACTATCAATCTATAATGCATCTTGATGTTTTATATGTTTGGATTATTAATTATTGTTTTTGAGTTATGACATTATGTTAATAATTTTTTAACAAAATATAAAATAAAAATAAGGTTTGATTGACGTGTCGCCAAGTCCCCGAGTCCTAGTTTTTTGAAAATTGCCGAGTCGCCGTGTCGTATCCGTATCCGAGTCCGTGCATCACAACCCTCTTGTCCCAATGGAGAAGTACTAACCAAACAGTTACATTTTGGAGAGAAAGTATATATAATTCCAATTAATAAATTCCATACTTAATTAATTTCTCACATCATCTGGGTGTAGTAGAATGATCTATTGGATTGACCTTCTTGACAATAGTGAAGATATTCATACAACTAACAGAAGATGATGGGTTACTTGGAGATGAGTCATCTGTTTCCTCTTTCTTCTTCTTATTAGCAATCTCTTTTCTTATCTTTTCCTTGTGTTGCTTTCTCATTACATGGGCTTCAGCTAAATGATATCTAGCTGATGACACGGTTGAGCTCTTGCTAAAACACAGACAACAAGAGTGAGTGAGTGAGATTCTTGAAATTAATTAAGTACTATTGTGATGTTGAATTGTAATCAGGT
>OY747128.1:17274250-17439537 GCA_963556465.1 Berberis vulgaris | reverse complement strand
CACGTCGACCAAAACACCCAATACAAGACAAGTGAGGGACATGCCTGTACATTATTATATTATCTACTTTTTCAACAATGAGTTTTGTATTATTAGTCATGTTGTTTCACTTGTAACAATGTTAAAGAATTGAAACTTTTCAAAGATATGTGAAAAAAGTCAATGATCTAAGCATGGATGTCCAATGGGAGTATCCAACGAGTGTCCAGATGCCCAAGAATCGATACATATCTGACACGGGAATTTTATTTAAAAGGAAGTGTCTTCATTACATAGTTCAAACCTGGGTAAGCATAGTGAGAATAAACACATAAGCAGTTGTGCATGTATTTTCTTGGCATACCAAGCACGGGGACTGGCCTATTACATTATAATCTTACACAAGCAAGGGAAACAAAGTTAATATAATAATCAGATGATCCTTTAGGTAACGGGATGGAACCCTGGTTGTTCTCTTAAGATTTCCTTCACAAAATTCATTAGCAACACTAAAATTTTGTACAGCAAGAGGGGTAAGTATCCAGTAGAAGGAAGCAGGAAAATTACCAAAGAAAGTCCATTTCCTTTATGTTTAGTTGCAAGCAACATTTTACGGAGACCAGGAACAGGACCAATTATTGGTTTCCCATCTGGCACTGAAATTATTTGAAGATAGTAGAACCTCATTGTTTAACTATCAATAATATGTACGAGGCCAAGAACCAACTTTAGGTCTTCTGCATTTTTTTTTATCATTGACGAAATATTTCATGGCAAAGAAACAAGGGTTCTTTATAAAGGGACTTACTATAAGGGCGAAGTCCTACTCTCACTTTGCGATCTTTGGAGAGATCTGAAAGGTGTACCTCTCTTAATTTGGGAAAGAACTCCTTAGCACCGTACCAGATTCCTTGGATTATCGAATCCTCTACTTCAGTATTGAACCCAGCAAACTGGCGACTACTCCCTGAAGATACAACAACAAAGTCAAACATAAGCATACAATAATCTGATGTTAAAGGAGAGAGGGGGGCGGGTGAAATAAAAAAGTCACAACAGGATATCCAGCACCCAAAACGAATTAACATACAGAAACCATATACATGAGCTATAGGATATTCTTGGACAAGGTTACCTGACAGAAGGGTGATACGACCATCAAACCTAGGTTTCTCCATCACACATTGGAATTTATAAGATACTACTTTGCAATATTAGATGTACGTGAACAAAGGTGCATTTGTTTTCTTCGCGTAACAAGCTTGGAAGCTTGCCCATTGCATTGTTAACTTAGAGCACAAACCAAGAGTGCCCTCATACTGATGTGATACACAAAGTAGAGTATGGATCAGATGGATCCTGAGTTGTTCACTCAAGATTCTTTCACCAAAAATATTAAATAAATAAAGACCAATAGGGATATAAAAAGGAATCGACAATTACCAAGGACAAGGTTTCCCAAAGCATCCGTTGTGGCAGTAATTGAAATTGACAAGGTCTGCTCATGGTCCATCACTCCTGAAGAAGCTGATGATGCAACTTGATGATCAACATACCCCACCTCCATAAGACTGTGGCTCAGAAAAACTGAATTAAAGTTCTCTATAACAAGCAGGTGACCCTAAAGAAGAGAGGAAAAAATGATTTCAGAATGACAGAAACTTGAAACCTCTCCCGTGATCAATATAATAGAAATATCTCTAATTTTAATTTCCATTTCATCCATCAAGGATATAAAATGAAAAGTCTAAACATAAACACAATAGGAGTGAGCAGAGCTGTCTGATAAACACAATGCAGGATTATTTAATAATCAAAGTTATACCATTCTATCGAGTATAAGTATCAATTTTTTAGCAAGATAAACCACTCCTTCAAAATCGAGTTTCTAACTAATAGTCAAACATTCTATGCCCCCCTACATTATTATATCATAATCCAAATTCTACAAGCATTCCATTCTGATGCTTCTTACCCCTGCTGCTTCCTTTTCTCCTAATGAGTTGTGAGTTTTCTTCCTACACATTGCTTACTTCTGTTAAAATAGAAACGAGTAACTGTGCCTCCTTGCAATCACTTTGAAGTTAGCAGCTGAGAAAAACATCTAACCACAGTAAAAAAAAAAGGTTGGTCAACTTCTAAAGTCCAATCCTCAAGGCCGGATTCTAAGGTATACTATTACCAAAGGAGGTTTGAAAATTTTGCAAGTTTTTTCTCTCAATCTCAAGTAGAAAAACAAGTAAATGATATATTGATTAAAATCCTAAGTGATTGAGAAGATCATAAAGCAAGAAGCACACGTGTGCTTTTAGAAATTGAACAGACTCTCCCAGTCAGACTTTCAGCAGAGAATGCCATCACTAAAGGGCCATTGATTAATATTGAAGTTCTAAATGAAGACATGACAGTTAGGCATGCACTCTAGTTTACACTTAATCTTCATATCACCCGAACTCACGCACAATCAAGCCATCCTTCAGTATTCCCTCCAAGGTTCTCGACTGTCTGGTCTCATCATCCATTGCCAATTAAAGAGATATTTTTCAGTTCCTGATTGTGAAGCCCTTGCAATTGCTAAATAGGTCATGTGACCAATCACATGAAAAAGAAAGATCATCCTTCAGTTCCTAATCGCATGGCACATCACTAGAGAGATTGGTCATCTTGTGAGGATATTTATCACCAGTTCGCTTATGATCCCTTCTAAGTTCATATTCTCATTCATGTGCATTCCACTTCCAAGAAACTATCACCAGGCTCACTTAATAAATCCTGTGGATGCAAATTTCCGTCGGGTCACGTGCTTATAACGCGGAGCAATCTGCATAAGGTAGAATCACGTGCTGATCACGCGGAGTAATCTGCATAAGGTAGAAATTAATTCTTGACACCGGTGTGGTGCCTGCCATGGGGACTCCGATGCCAAAGTTAGAACAATGTATTTAGGAAAATGAGAAATATCTCTATATTTGAAGAGAAAATTGTAAGTCAGGAAAGTGTTACCTCCAGAAGGTTTTGCATTTGACTATTTATAGACGCTGAAAGAATTAACTGCTGGCTGATGAGTGAGACACGTGGCTGATGAGCAAGACACGTGGCTGATGAGCAAGACACGAGGCTGATGAGCAAGACACGTGGCTGATAAGTAAGACGCGTGGCAGATTAGTAGGTTATCTACTTGCAAGCGGTTGCAACTTCTTTCAGGCAGTTGTAACTTCCATAATTGGTTATAACTTCCCGTTTTGAGGTATCTCTTCTGCAAGTCCACGTGCTCAGCTGAGCATGGTGATTGTCGCCGAGTATTTCTCCTCTGCTGAGGAAATAGTGTTCTACTGAGACTGAGTTTGTATTGGGCCCAGGCTCGGGCCTCCTGTAATTGTAGCTTTCGTGGATAATCTTCGGGTTTCTTAGGAAAGGCCCAAATATTTGGGCTTCTTTATTCCATTGAGCTAAAGGTTATTTTATGCTCCCACAAATGCCCCTCATCTCCTTTGTTTTTGTTTTTGTTTTTTTTTTTTTTAAAACAAAGGAGATGTGCCTAGGGAGCATGCCAAAACAAATGAAGCTCCTTCTGTATTGAGAAACTTCCACCGAGGAGTTTCATCTGGATTAGAAGTCTTCTTATAATTAAACATCTTCATTGAAGAGTTCTATCTAGATTAGAAGTCTTCTTGTACTCAAATATCTTCATTGAGGAGTCTATCAGGACTAGGAGTCTTCTTGTACTCAAATATCTTCATTGAGGAGTCTATCATGACTAGGAGTCTAGCTTGAGATAAATTCTCCTTTTCAAAAGGGTTATTTTATTCCCTCTTTCCGATTTTATCGATCTCTATTTTTTTTTATTCCCTACAAAAAGAAAAAGTTTCTTCTTTCTTCTCCATATCTATAGACGGTGAAGCACAGGAGCTTGTACTTCTTCTTCTTTCTTTTGGCTTGGCTAATTGCAAGGTAAGATTTTTTTTTTTTTTTTTTTTAAATTTTAAATTTATTTTTTGCGATCTGTTTTGCATTTGTTGTTGTGAGGTGCTACGTCTGATGATTGTAGGATGTTGACTACTTGTTTAGCACGTGGATGAACCTGCATTTGTTGTTATGAAGTTACAGTTGAATGCAACTGTAACTTCATAACTTAGAGTAAAAAATATCAAACTCTTTGATGAGCTCAGCGCTGACGACCATGACTGGAAGAAGGACACTTTGGAGATCAGCGGTGCCTGGGAAGGTGATATGGCAGATGGCCTTCTTGTGCCTATCCTCTTCTGCCCATGTATGCATTTTCAACCCCTTTAATCTATAATTGCATATACATGCATTTTTGTATTATGCACAGATTGCTTACTTTGTCACCTT
Organism: Berberis vulgaris; assembly: GCA_963556465.1. NCBI lineage: Eukaryota > Viridiplantae > Streptophyta > Magnoliopsida > Ranunculales > Berberidaceae > Berberis > Berberis vulgaris. The sequence goes on along the minus strand of OY747128.1, from coordinate 17,435,205 downwards.
TGTTTGCAGGTGAGGAGATAGTAAATAAAATCTCTGTAAAGCCTGACATGGACAAGATTAGAAGGGCGTGTGGCATACCATCCGAATATCGCGAATGGAGGTGGTTGTTGAGCCCATTGAGAAATGAAGAGAAAGGTCTTCCTCCGGCTGAAGACATAGAGAGTTGGAAGAAGAATGCTGCTAATCTTATTGGGTTTTCCATCTCTACTAGTGAGGCTCCTTTTGAGGGTTCTTCAAAGAGAAAGAAGAGTCCCCAGGAATCTGCTAGGGTTGAGGTCGACTCCTCTACTGGGGAGGAAATATCTATTAAATCTCTTAAAAAGAATAAAACTTCTAGGCTATCTCCCTTGGTTGCAAAGGGAATATCCACGAGAGTTGGAGTTTCTTCTGAAAAATCTCTTTCCAAAAAAACAGTTTGAAGAATGTAACATCTCCTCCGTCTGGTCGTTCTCCTATTCTGAATACTATAAATGTTCAACACTGTTCTGCCTTGACCAAGAAATCTGCTAGCCATAAAGTTACTTCTTCTCTTCCTCAGAAACTTGACTCTACCCAACATTGTTCTGCCACGACTGAGAGATCTGCTAATTGAAGAGATGTTTTTTCTCCTCCATTGGCCATGAAGGTTATTTCTTCTCTTGGTGCATCAAAATCTCAAGTAACTGTAGATCGTGTCGCAAGTTTAACTCGTACTCCTCTTGAAGCTAGGCTCATGCTGATCTCCAGAAAGTCTGATATCTTGAAGCAGAACAAAGTTGACACTCTTGATATAAAACTGAAAAGTCTTGGTTCTGATATGCCTACAACGGATGTTCCTTCTAAGGTAAATATTGTTCCAGGACCTTTTTCTATACAGGAAAACTTTGTCTTGTCTCTTTTTTTTTTATTTTTTTTATTCGTTGATCTGCCTGTTGATCTGCTTTTGCCAATATGTAGATCATGCCTTCACCTTCTGAACCAATGTTGATTGATAGCGACGGTGAATCCAGTTCGGTGGATATTGTTTCCTTAGCCGATCTACTGAAAAAAGATCTTCTAGCTGACAAATCTGGGTGTACGAACTTGGTTGAACGTCTACATAGATCAACTGACTTCAGTAAGTTTCAAATGAGTTCATCCGCCGAGCTACGTGAAGAGGCGTTCTTATCTTTTTTGAGAGGTATCATTATGGCTGAAGAGTCTATGAGACATTTGTCTTATATGTCTGAATCTGCTACTGTCAGCTGAGAAAGTTGGAGGAAGACAATGAGAAGTTGACGGCTGACCTTGGAGGTATTGAGAGGGTGCTTGAAGCTGAGCAGCAGTTACACCAAGAAAAGAGTATCCAGATCCTCCAATTGGAAAATAAGTGTGTTGATCTGCAAACTTCTCTGTCTAATAAAAACTCTGAGCTGGTCTCTCTGAATCTCAAGTTTAATGATCTTACCCTGAAATATGAAACTATGAAACTAGAGATGGAAGAGTTGGAGACCTTAAAAAGAACCCATGAATTACTTGAAAAGGAGTGCAACGAATTCCAGTTGGAGGCAATTCAGGCAGTTGAGAAGCGTGCAAAGGCTGAAGAAGACTCCTATAAGCTCGGTTATGTTGAGGGTAAAGGAGGATGTGCACCTTTTTTGCAATAACTAATGAAGATGTTGATTTTCACCTGCAGGTTATAAAACTTCCATCTACTCCCCCGAGCATACTACTCCTGCTTCTCTTGCCAAGGTTGCTGGTTTTTCTACTCATGGTGAGCAAGGAGATATCGCTGCTGCTAATGACCTTGGCCCTTCAGCTCTTTCTAAGAACATGTCCTTTATAGATGTCCTTGGCCGGTAGATCAAATTGTATTGGCTTAACTCAATAACCCATTTCATGATTCTTTGAGATGCATCCGGGCTATGGAGGATTGACCGTAAAGGATATTCCGTCATGATAATCACTCGATGGGCCTGAAAGTAAGTTCTCAACTTCTTTGCTGAAACCAAAAGAGCTAAAATTAATTTTTCCATTGTTGGGTACCTGGTCTCATCATCGAGAAGAGCTTTAGATATGTAAAATACGAGAAGTTGTGTCCCCAGTTCTTCTCTGATGAGAGCTGAACTCACTGCTACATTTGAAACTGCTATGTAGAGGTATAGATCCTCTCCCGACTGAGGTTTTGACAGTAGAGGAGGAGAAGATAAGTAAGTTTTCAAATTCTTAAATGCAGTTTCACATTCTTCATCCCATTTGTCTTTCTTTCCTTTTCTCAATGCTTTAAAAATGGTTTACACTTGTCTGTTGATCTGCTTAGGAATTGATTCAAAGCGGCTGCTCTACCTGAGAGACTTTGGATTTCTTTTGGAGTTGATGGTGACTTCATGTCAATGATGGCCCTGATTTGATTTGGATGAGCTTCAATTCCCCTCTAAGTGACTAGGTACCCCAAAAATCTTCCTGATGAAACTCCAAAAGTGCATTTTTCTGGATTTAACTTCATTCGATATTTCCTTAGAATTCCAAATGTTTCTTCAAGATTTCTGATGTGATCTGCCCGCCGAGGACCTTTAATTAGCATGTCATCTACGTAAACCTCCATGGTTATTCCAATTAAATGCTTGAAGATTCTGTTCATTAACCTTTGATAGGTCACTCCGACATTTTTTAAACCAAAAGGCATTACCTTGTAGCAGTAAGTCCCCTTTTCGATGACGAATGAAGTTTTGGCTTTATCAGGTTCGTACATCATAATCTGATTATAACCTGAATATGCATCCAAAAAGTTGAGCAACTGGTTGCCAGATGTAGAGTCTACTAACTGATCAATGCGAGGCAGAGGATAGTTGTCTTTGGGACATGCTTTGTTGAGGTCAGTGTAATCTACACAAACTCTCCATTTTCCTTTTTCTTTTTTCTTGACTAATACCACATTTGCCAACCAGTCGGTGTAGGATAACTCCTCAATGAAACCGGCTGCCAAGAGCTTGTCAATCTCGGCCTTAATGATTGCTACTCTTTCCGGGGCAAAGTTCCACCTCTTCTGCATAGTAGGCCTACAGGTCAGGTCTACATGCAGTTTATGGTAGATCACAGTTGGATCAATTCCGGGCATGTCTGAGGCTGACAAAGCGAACACATTTTTGTTGCTTTGGAGGAAACTAATAAGTTCTGCTTTCTCATCTGCGCTGAGGCGAGAGCCAATTTTTGCCTTTCTTTCAGGCAGATTAGGATCAAGAATTACAAGTTCTGTGTCTTCTTCCGATCTCCATCCCTCATCAACTGAGGATTCGAATTGAACTTCTTCTTCTTGATCCTGGTGTTGTAATTGCTATTGGAGGGTAGAAGGTTTCTTCCCTTTCGCTTCGGCTGAAGTGACGGGAATAAAATCCTTCTGTTTCGTTTCCTTCAAGACTCGGGCTGCACACCTCCTTGGAATGGCTTGATCACTCTTTATTTCTCCAACTCCAGCTTCTGGGATTGGATATCTGATTTTTTGGTGTAGACAAGACGTGACAACATCAATTTTAGTTATCCATGGTCTACCCAAAAGTCCGTTGTAGGGAGATGGCTCATCTATTATCATGAAGGTCTGCGAGCAAATGACTGGTGGTGAGTAGACGTCTAGAATCATAGTGCCAATTGTTACTGATGTAGCCCCATTAAGGGCAGTCAATACTTTTGTCCTTTTGGTGATAAGTGATTCTAAATTCATCTGTTTGACAGTCGAAAGTTGAAGTATATTGGTTGCACTTCCCTCATCTACATGCATTCTATCAATCATTGCATGAGCAATTTGGATGCTGATAACGAGTGCATCTTCATGTGGTAGATCAAGGTCCTGCAGGTCACTTTTAGTGTAGCCGATCATCTGATTTTCGATTGAGGAACTAGTTGTGGGGCCATTGACTGAGGCGATTAGTACTTGAGCAACCGAAGTTGCTTGTTTGATTTTTAGCTTCCTTTCATTATTTGTGAAACCAAAAAGTTCAGATTCAACAAAAATTCCATTGATTCTTTTGACTTTCTTTGGAGGTTCCTTGCCTGCATCTGTTTCTTAAATTTGCTGAATGGCTTTTTTGGCTACATACTCTGTGCAATGTCCTGCTTTGACTGACTCCTCAAGGGGGTCTTTCCATGCTCGACATTTCTTTGTCAAGTGACCAGTGGCTCCATGGAATGCATAATATTTATTCAGATTTTTTTTGTCGAATCTGCCTTCATGGGTGGCGGTCTCTTCAGCCAAGGTTGGTTCTTTATCTCGTGGAGAATTTGATTGATTGGAACCGAGAACTCTGTGTATGTTCTACTAGTAGAGGAGTCTTTTGTTGGAGAGCGTGCTCTACGCTTGTCACCCCTGTTCTTCTTACTCTCCTTTTGATCTGTATTCTTTTGTGTAGGTTGGCTATCCTTCTTGAACACATCAGATACCTTAGCAATATTTTTTTCATCGTCCCACAATGCATAACATTCTGCCATGGTGAAGACTTCTGTAAGAGTTTTACCTGGTTTCATGGTCAGCTCGCCATACAACGGGTGATCTGTGGGCAGACCTTTCCTGAAAGCTGAGGACGCAATTTGATCATCACACCCAACTATGCTCATTTTTTCTGCCTTGAATCTTTTAATGAAGTCTCTGAGCGATTCATTTGACTTCTTATTCATGTTGAAGAGGTGGTCGGCAGGCTTTTTGACAGTTCGGAAACGAATCTTGGGCTACTCCCTGTAAAGTCATAGAAAATATTTTGCACATAAGCGGATCATCATTTTTGTGCAGAGTCATGACACTTCGAAAATGCTTTTAGTGCCTCTCAGGATCAGAATCTCCCTTGAAAGGGGTAAAAGTTGGTGTGGTAAACCTTGCTGGTGGAGGAGCCTCTTCGATGTTATTAGTAATAGGCGAAGTATTCACCAAGGCCACCTCTCTGCGCAGAGTATCATCTGGATTTCTCATAACCTGTAAATTCATCAACTGCTCTTTGACTATTCGTGCCACATCATCTGCTCCCAAGGGCTTCTGTGTATCTTGCTGATTGGCCGTAGGGTGATTTTGGTTCTGATTATCTGCGGTAGATGACTTATCACATTCCGAATTTGATTGTGACTTACCTACATGTGAGTGAGGTAGAGTCGCAATGGGATTCGCCTGAAGGTTCCTCTTGATTTGACGAGCCTCTGAGTGTGGGATGTGGGACAAATCATTGTAATGGTTTGGTCTCCTGCGTTGTTCACATCCATCGGGATTCTGTCTTCTGCGCTGACCACTTATATTGGGTGCAATCTGCGGTCCTAGTCTTGAGTGCACAGTTGCTTGGGAGCCCAACCTTGAGAAGACTCCCCTTTGAGGTCCGAGCCTAGAGTGCATACTTACTTGTGGCCCTAATCTCGAATGAATGCTTTCAGAGGGATTGTTTCCCTTTGATGGATGACCACTCCCATTTCTATGCACATGATCTACTAGTAGACGATGATGTGTCATCTGCATTGGTTGTTTGCTCACTAATCGCTCTACCACCTGGGCTTGTTCTTCCAATATTTTGGTCAGATTGGCGATCTACAAGATTCTCTTGTTGTGTCATCTCCATTTGGCTTGTGGCAGAAGGTTGCGATTGATGGTCAGCAGGCAGTGGCAGACCCACTATCAGTGGTTGTCCGGCTGGTAACGGTTGAACTTGTGATGACGACGGCAGCCTAGTATGAGCAGAATACCTTGTAACATTATGTTTGCTAGTTTGTTTTCGAGTTCCCACCATTGTATAGAAGTGAAAAAAAATATTTGTGAGTGAAATGGAATCTGAATGAATGAAAGTTTTTTTTGTGAATGGAAGAGAGCATGCAATGAGTTTGATTCAAGCTCTCATTGAAAGCACCAATTTGTGGATGCAAATTTCCGTCGGGTCACGTGCTGATCACGCGGAGCAATCTGCATAAGGTAGAATCACGTGCTGATCAAGCGGAGTAATCTGCATAAGGTAGAAATTAATTCTTGACACCGGTGTGGTACCTTCCACGGGGACTCCGATGCCAAAGTTAGAACAATGTATTTAGGAAAATGAGAAATATCTCTATATTTGAAGAGAAATATCTCCAGAAGGTTTTGCATTTGACTATTTATAGAGGCTGAAAGAATTAACTGCTGGCTGATGAGTGAGACACGTGGCTGATGAGTAAGACGCGTGGCAGATTAGTAGGTTATCTACTTGCAAGCGGTTGCAACTTCTTTCAGGTAGTTGTAACTTCCATGATTGGTTATAACTTCCCGTTTTGAGGCATCTGTTCTGCAAGTCCACGTGCTCAGCTGAGCATGGTGGTTGACGCCGAGCACTTCTCCTCTGCTGAGGAATTAGTGTTCTACTGAGACTGAGTTTGTATTGGGCCCGGGCTCGGGCCTCCTATACTTGTAGCTTTCGTGGATAATCTTCGGATTTCTTAGGAAAGGTCCAAATATTTGGGTTTCTTTATTCCATTGGGCTAAAGGTTATTTTCTGCTCCAGCAAATCCCACTGTCGGAAAGTGACATTCCATAATGGAAGAGCAAGAATCTCTTTACTCTTTCTGACAATCACACACTTAATTAGAAATGATCTCCAGAAAGCTTTTATGTTGAAAAATCTATGCAGTCTTACCTTTTTTTGTTGCATAAGGTAGGCTTCTGCTTTATTCTTAGGCAAGGAATTATTATCATTGCTAGTTGTCTCCTGTTTTCAAATGATTCCCCCTTAAGGTCCCAACCCCCCGAGATGTAATGTTCACTTCCTTGCAATGCATCTCTATTTCCTCTGAGAATCTCTTCTAGCATTAGCTCAAGGACAACTTAACAGGTAGAATGAATCATTAACAAGACTTGTCAATTCAGAATGATGGATGGAAACTCTGATCCCACTGTGAACCTCAATCTTTCTTCCAAAATGTTGTTAATCTTACGGAAACCCCTCGCAAACTAGCATCCTGCACCTGAAATTTGGTTCAAAATCTCAGCCCATCACACACCTACCATGATTCTCTCTCCCACACCCACATTCAGTTTGGCCGTTACACCACTACCATGATTCTCCCTTCCATGCCCTCCATCCTCATAATGAGATTACTCAACAATTTCTCCCTCTGTGTTTCTCTTTCCGCGCACATTAACAATATTCCTCGTCAGTATGACTGAGCATGAAGCAACCAATTTATCAACCAGGTGGCAACACCCCCTCTCCTCCTCGATGATCCAACATTTTAATCGTCTTTACCTATATCCATCACCAACATTTTCATCCACCTCAATGTTGAAGGGCTTAGGTTTGGCAGCCACTATTTTCTTCAACAACATATAGAGGGCATTTGTTTTTTTAAGTGCATAGAAGCTAACTTCTAACTAACTTCTAACTGAAGTTAGAAGTTTTGAATGAGCTTCTGAATGTACTGTTTGTTTTGCTTCTGAAAGAGGTGCTGATTAGAAGATGTACAATTAAAAAAATGTTTGTTTTTAGTTGTTGAATAAGAACTGTTTGACAGTTTTGCTCCACTGAGTTGAAAAAATTTATAACATAAATATTGTGCTTAAAATCACACCCAATAATTATTCAAATCCTAGAGAATATTATAATACCTTTCATTACAAGAATATCGAAATACGACCAAAGATGAATGAGAATTGAAAATATACATGAGAGGGAGAGTTGGAAAGATGAAGATAAACTTAAAAATACAGAGAAAGAAAACAAAGATGAAGGAGAAAAATGAGATAAGTTTATTACCAAGTCCTTGTAAAGGTAGGTTGAACCACAATGCTTGGTGAAGAGAATGAAGGCGTGCCATTAAAATTTAGATCTACTTATTTTTAAGAAGATGGGGGTAGCAATTTTCATTATAAAATTATGTTAAGGTTATTATCGGAATAATTTTTTACTCAGCAGTCAGTTCTAAGTGATCAGCACCTCCTTGTTGCTTACTCAAATCAGAAGTAAAACTTCTGATCAGAACTAAAAACAAACACTCTAAACAAGGTAGTTCATTTCTTATTAAGACTTCTGACTCCATTCAGAAGCAAAAACAAATACCCTCATGGATGTAATTACTTTTCAAATAATTTACATAGGTCTCAGTCCCAAACTTGATTCTCATGAAAACCTAATTCAAACCTTTAACGACACATAATTTTACGTCACTGTTCTTCTCAGAAATGAAGCACCACCATGATCAAATAGACTTAAGGAACAAATACTATGCATATCAAATGTGTCATACTGCCATTTAAATCATAGGCTAGACTATTACCCTATTTGTTATGGACACTAGGGCTAGGAAATTTCCAAGGCGTTATCAAGAGTTTGACTCTTCACAATTTAGGTAGAAGAATTACAAACAAACACAAAATAGAAAACATAAAAAAAAGTGAGGCTAGAGAATCAAGTTTTGCAATCAGGATGATGTGGCATCGTCAGAGTAGGTTTTTTACAACCTCGAAATATACATAAACTTTTTGGGTATTTCATCATTCTTTCGAGATTATGCTATGTCACCCTGGTTGCAAAAACCTAATTTCCTAGCATTTTTGTTAAAAAAAAATCAGAAATATGTTGAAAATAACGTAAAGAAAACAAAAACAAGAGTAGACGAGAAACAGAGAGCTATATTATTCATTGATATGAGCCTCTATATATAGAAGTAGCAATTCCATAGTATCCCAATTTGAAACGAGATAGGAAACCTATGCCAATAAGGAATCTAAATCCTACTCCATAAAAAGAAGATATCCTTCCTTGTTTGGACTAGTCACACAATCCTAGTTTAACTGCAACACTCCCCCTTGTGACGTCCAAACACGACTTTACGTTACGTCGATGACGCATGCCATGTTGCCTCGTTAAAACCTTGTCAAGTAACAAAAACCCAGTGGGAAAAAATAACCTTGGTCGAAGGAAAAAGAGTACAACACGTCCTTTCCTTGAAGATGAAGTAAACATTTCGAGAAAATCTTCGTTGCGCATCAAATCTCCCCTTGATGCCAACGTCCCCCCTGATACCAACAATCAAGGGAGATCAGACAATTTACGTAGTCCGATACTACGTACATGTTTATCGAAAGTTTCTTTCGGTAAAGCTTTTCTGAAAAGATCTACCACATTGTCATCAGATCTAACCTCTTTTACTTCAATCTTCAGAAGCATTTGTTGTTGCTGATTATAGAAGAACTTCGGCGATATATGCTTAGTATTGTCGTCTTTGATGTAACCTAACTTCATTTATTCAATGCAAGTGGCATTATCCTTGTAAATGCACGTAGGTTCATATGTGGTTCACTTCAAACCACAAGTACTTCGAATATGCCTAATTATGGATCTCAACCATACACATTCACGAACTGTTTCGTGAAGAGCAATAATCTCTGATTTGAAGAAGTAGCAGCAAGAGTCTATTTTGTCGACCTCCAAGATATTGTTGTGTTCTCCATGGTAAAGACATAACCCGTTTGGGAACGTCCTTTGTGCGGGTCAGAGAGATACCCGACATCAGCAAAACCTGTCAAGACATCACTTGGAGTCTGACCAAAGCAAGCAGCAGCACGTTTCCCGACGTTGACGGTGGCTTGACAGGCGACGGCCGGCGGTGGGAGATGTGGCCCTGCCGTCGATTTTTGGAAAATTTCCCATTTCGTGAAGATCATCGTCCAATTTTGATCTCTCTCTGTAGGGATAAAACAAACCCATATCAATTGTACCTCTTAGGTGTCGAAATATGTCTTTAATGTCAGTCCAATGGCGGTGTGTCGGCGTAGAACTAAATCGAACCAACAAGTTCACAGGGAATGAGATGTCCGGTCTCGTATATTGCACTAAGTACAATAATGCGTCTATTGCACTTAGGTAGGGCACCTCTGCCTCTAGTAATGCCTCATCCTCCTCCTTAGGACAGAATGAATCTTTCTTCGGATCTAGACTTTGGACGATCATGGGAGTGCTACAAGGCTTAGATTTATCCTCGTTAAAGCGCCTTAATAAACTTTTAATATATCCCGATTGGTGAATCATAATCCCATCGGCACGTTGCTCGATCTCCAATCCGAGGCAAAACCGTATTTTCCCAAGATCCTTCATCTCGAATTCAGACTTCAGGTGCTCATCGGTTTCCTTTAACTCCTTTAGAGTTCTAATCAAATTCATGTCATCGACATAAACTGCAACAATAGCAAACCCGGAACTTGTTCTCTTAATGAACATGCATGGGCATAACTCATTGTTTATGTATCCCCTTCCGATCAAGTATTCACTTATTTTGTTATACCACATCTGTCCGGACTGTTTCAATCCGTAAAGTGAACGTTTCAATCTGATAGAAAACATGTTATGTGGTTTAGAGCTACTTGATTCGGGCAAACGAAGTCCATCCGGGACTTTCATGTATATCTCTGTATCTAGATCCCCGTAGAGATATGCCATAACCACATCCATAAGCTGCATATTCAGTTTTTCGAAAACTACCAAACTGACAAGGTAGCGGAACGTTATTACGTCCATTACAGGAGAATACGTCTCTTCGTAATCGATCCTAGGGCGTTGAAAAAAACCTTGCACCACAAGACGAGTCTTATATCTCACAATTTCGTTTTTCTCATTACGCTTCCTAACGAATACCCATTTAAATCCGACGGGTTTTACACCTGAAGGGGTTGACAGTACCGGCCCAAACACCTTCCGTTTCATTAGGGAATGCAATTCAGCCTGGATCGCATCTTTCCATTTTGGCTAGTCAGCTCTACATTGACACTCTTCAACGGACCATGGTTTGATATCATCGCAAGCTATGATTTCGCGAGAACCCGAGTATGCAAATACATCATCGATGATGATCTCGTTTCGATTCCATGTCCCATTTATGCATACATAATTGACCGAGATTTCTCTATTCTCGGGAGTAGGTACCGACGTTTAGGCGTCCCCCAACGATGACTCCTCTCGGACATATCCATAGTTTGGGATATTCTCATGGGATGGTTCGATCGAGATAGCGATGTCAGATGGATTGGTTTGTGCCGTCTGCATCCTCTTCCTAGGACGAGAATCCATCAAACCTAGTGGTTTACCGCGCTTTCTCGCGGGATCAGATGACTGGTTAGCAGCTAGGGTACCACGCGCACCGTTTCCGTCATGGGTGACGACGCCGTGTCCGGCGTCTCCCGGGGCGGCACTACGTGCTGCTGTGGGAACGTCAATCCTTGCAGGCATGTTTGCAGCAGGTATATGTGAACTCGTCACTTTAGTGATATCAGTGAAAGCGTCTGGCAACTTATTTGTTACGCTCTGAAGATCGAGAAGTCGCCACACCTCACTCTCAGACTGTGCGGTTCGGGGATCAAGATGAGACAAAGTGGGGACAGATCACGACAATTCTTGTTGTTCCTGTTGAACGTTAATGTTCTTATCTCCCCCTAACGATGGGAAGACTGTCTCATCAAAGTGACAATCCGCAAATCGTGCGGTAAAAGGATCGCCTGTCAAGGGTTCCAAGTAGCGGATAATTGATGGTGTATCATATCCCACATATATACCCATCATTCATTGAGGCCCCATCTTGGTACGTTTTGGCGGCGCAATTGGCACATAAACCGCGCACCCAAAAATGCGTAAGTACGAAAGATCCGGTTCGTACCCAGTCACCAGCTGTGACGCATAGAATGGTTGGATAGCAACCGGCCTCAAACGAAGTAACATTGCTGCGTGCAAAATTGTATAGCCCCATGTGGATATAGGCAGGTTGGTGCGCATAACCAACATCCAAGCGACCATTTGCAACCTCTTGATGGTGGCTTCCGCGAGACCGTTTTTGGTGTGAACATGGGGAAACGGATGTTCAACATCAATCCCAATGGACATGCAATACTCATCGAATGTTTTTGATGTAAACTCTCAGGCATTATCGAGTCGAATTGACTTAATAGGGTAATTCAGGTGGTGAGCCCTCAGCCGAATAATTTGGGCTAAGAGTTTAGCATATGCAGCATTTCAGGTGGATAGTAGCGTGACATGTGACCAGCGTGTCGACGCATCAACCAACACCATAAAATATCTAAATGGTTCGCAAGTTGGTTGGATAGGTCCACAAATATCCCTTTGAATTCGCTATAAAAATGGGATGGACTTTTTAGAAATCTTTGAATAGGACGGTCTCAGTCCTAATTTTCCCAAGGAACAAACTTTGCAGAATGAGTGAGCCGCGTGCATGGCGGCACCCCTTGGTGCAGCGGCCCGTGGACCAGTGTTGGTCAGCCGAAGCGGATTCCTTTTAGTGCTTCGGGTAGCTCGAAAGAATGGATGTCTTGCACAATGCAAAGTGAACAAAATTAGTGTTTCTGAGCCAATGCTTCCAAGAAACAGATATCCATGGAACTAGATTAGAATGAAACTCGAAGTTTCAAACAATGGTCGTGAACGGTCATCGTTAAATGCTACACGAACTGCCATAGTTCGGAGCGAATACCATAGTTCAAGCTTCACGAACTACTATAGTTCGGAGCGAATGCGAACCCCCACTGTTCGACTTGGTGCGAACTTCCATAGTCCGACTTAGAGGGAATGGGAGAGACTGGAATTTAAATTAATTCGCAAAAGCTATAAAACTTACATATAATCAAAGTAAGCCATAACAAAGTTTCAGAGGAGTTAGTAATGTCGCAAGGAAATAGATAAACAATGAGAAAGCCAAATGTATCGATGAGGATAGATCAGGAAGAATTAGCTTGACTTAGTGCACCTTAAGCATGTCTTATTTTCATTGCTTTATGAAGAATACAATGTTATTTATGCCTGACAGTAAGTTAAAAACTTACCTTACATTACATTATACAGAAACTTGGGACTAAGAACTATGAATTTCTGTTGGGATGTGACAAAAACTTTTTTCTATGGAACAAATTGTCATTCATAAGTTTTACATCCAATGTATAACATTATACTCCATACACGTGTACACTATGTTACAAGTGTAAAGAAAAACAATCAATCTGATTTTACATTCACTATCCCCACAATCACAAGCAAAACAATTTACACTATGATATAAGAATCAATACACATGCCCCTAAGGCTAAATAGCAGTTTTGTCGGACTAAAACCATTCCTCGAGTTTAATAATATTAGCTAAGCACTATCGTTTTACTCTTCCACTGTTTTTTATCCAGCAACCCTAAGTGGATCGCCCAAACACATTACTTTTACGGAAAATTTTGAGCATACGTGACGGAAGCACAAACATAATTGCTATCATGGGGCATTACAGTTTAGGTATAAACAATAAGTAAAGTCTCTGGTCCAGAAAATTAAAATGACTGCATGTATGATGGCATATCCCGGAATGGAAAATGCTAAAACCTATCAACTAAATGTACAATGTTATAATAGCATTTCACATACCGAAAGCCATAAAACTTACTTGGCAGTTTAACCTGGCCGAGCAAGAGGCAAAACAAGAGTCGAGGGGGAAGACGCTCGCGGTAAGCGTTCGCGGCGGATGGTGCTAATGGCGAATGACGTTCATGTGGGGATTTTTTTCTTAATAGCTGCTAGGGTTAGGGCTCGTGCTGATAACGTGTTGAAAGTAACGTAAAGAAAGCAAAAACAAGAGTAGAGGGGAAACAAAGAGCTATATTATTCATTGATATAAACCTCTATATATAAATGTAGCAATTACATAGTATCCCAATTTTAAACGAGATATGAAACCTATGCCAATAAGGAATCTAAATCCAACTCCATAACAAAGAAGATATCCTTCATTGTTTGGATTAGTCACACAATCCTAGTTTAACTGCAACAAAATACTAAATTTCTAGTTCCATCAAATGAGCTCTCTAATTCCAATGTTGTAAATAGGTGGAAATAGACAGACTTCGACTTCTTTGTTGGGATATAAATATTGGAATGGCTAATTTTTCTGTGGGCATCAACTATGTATTGAGTAAACCATCCTCACCAGAAAGTAGGTCAGTCGAAAATTACTAACCAAGCAAACATTTCCGTAAGTCCAAGAAGAGAAACACAAGAAGAAAAAATACTCCTACCAATCAAGGCTAAAGTAGATTAGCTTAATTAAATAGTTAGAAGAAAAAAGAAATTGTGGTGTTTATTACGAAATCCGTAAATAATCGAGGGGAAACTTGCGAACAGTTTTAGGATAAAGCCAGTCACTGGTTATACTGAATGGGCAGGTAAAAGCACTAAAAAAATTCTAAATTTCCAGTTCCATCAAATGAGCTTCACCCAGTTTTAGGACAAGATTGCTATTGTCCCTGAGTGAAGCTGCTTAGGTAAGCTTTCTGTCAAAGAAATTGTTTGCTATTTTGCATCAAATGGGCGTGCACAAATAACCACTCAAAAGACCACCTCATCATCAGAAAAATCCTATTTCATAAGTTCATTTAATGCAAGATTACTCCAGTTCAAATCTCGGATTTCAAACCTTTCGAGGCATTACAGGGACATCCAAATCAATGTCTGACCCCAAGAAAAATTCTAAATGGCGAGGAAATGGGCGAGGGGTGAGTGTGACCGCTCGTCCCCTTCGAGATGTACAACCTTGTGAATTTCGAGGGGGATGAGTGGTAATACCCACCCCCTCGCCCCTTTCCTCGACGGCTAGAAGGGCTCCTGACCCCAATCAGTTTTTGTGTCATAGGCCCACTCCAAGACCCAACTGCAATGACAACAACCTTTTTACTGTACAAAGTATTTATTACGATATTATTGTGACTAAAATAGGAGAGTTTATTGTGCATATCTTTTGAGAAATATTTTTCCTTAAGATAGTATTTGTATTTTAGGTAAATATATCTTTGTGATTAGAAGGATTTTTAGGAGATCATATCTTTGTAATTAGGAGGATTTTTGGGAGATCAACCGAGCCTTGGAGAGCAAGGTTCTTGGAAATATTTTGTACTATATATATTTCATTATTGTGAATGAGAAAAGGAAGAGAAATTGGGTGGAGAATTTGTCATGGTATCAGAGCGTAGGGAGATCCTAGGGCAAACACGATTTTTTTTCTTCTCTCAGTACTATAGCCTCCACGAGAGATCATGGCTGGCGGAGAGGGAGAAAAGAAAGGAGATGGTGACAAGAAGGAGGGAACCGAAGCAGCGGGTCTTGCGGGTGTTTTAGCAACGAAACTACAACAACTTCTTGATTTTTTGAACTTGGCCAAAACAAAAGATCGACTGTATGGTAAGAACGATAATTTTAGTTGGATTATCGACACAGGAGCGTCGAACCATGTGACGTGTGACTTATCTATTTTGAGAAATGTGAGAAAGGTGAAACACTGCCCGGTGGGATTGCCGAATGGAAACACGACAGAAGCAAACCACGAGGGGAGTGTCATGTTGCCAGGAGGATTGAAGCTTGATAATGTGCTTTATGTCCCACAATTAACATGTAATTTAATTTATGTGACTCAATTAATCGATGAATCAAATTGCGTTGTCCAATTCACTAATAATCTTTGTGTTATATAGGACCAACCGACGAGGCAGGTGATTGGTGCGGGTGAAAGATTGGATGGACTTTATTTTTTCCGTGGTGTTCCTCAAGTGAAGGTCTTGACAGTGGATGGTGATTCGTCGTTCGAGTTATGGCATCAACGAATGGGGCATCCGTCAGAGAAAATATTGAAGATGATACCGGGTGTGAGCCATTCTTGTAGGAAACATAATAAAGCTTGTGAGGTATGTCCGCGTGCAAAGCAACCTCGGTCTAGTTTTCCCATTAGTACGAATAAAGCTGGTAGGATTTTTGAACTTGTTCATTTGGATTTGTGGGGGCCTTACAAGGCTCGTTCTTCTTGTGGGGCTACCTATTTTTTGACAATAGTAGATGATTTTTTCAAGAGGAGTTTGGGTATATTTGTTATGCAATAAAATGGAAGTTGAATCTATGTTTCTTAATTTTGTTGCCATGGTTGAACGACAATTTGAACAAGTAATAAAACGTGTGAGAAGTGACAATGGGACCGAGTTTAATTGTTTGCATGCTTATTTTCAAAATAATGGAATTATTTTTTAGACTTCTTGTGTTGGGACTCCACAACAAAATGGGAGGGTTGAGAGAAAACACCAACATATTTTAAATGTGGCTAGAGCATTAAGATTTCAAGGAAACTTACCAATCAAATTTTGGGGAGAATGTGTGTTGGCAGCATGTCACTTGATTAATAGAACACCCTCTACTTTACTTAAGACTAAATCGCCATATGAACTGTTGTTTGGGAAAGTGCCTTCTTATGATGCTATTCGTGTATTTGGGTGCCTTTGCTATGCTCATAATCAACGACACAACGGTGATAAATTTGCAAGTAGGAGCCGTAAATGTATCTTTGTTGGCTATCCATTTGGGAAGAAAGGTTGGAAATTGTATGATTTAGAAACACATGAGTACTTTGTATTGCGGGATGTGAAGTTCTTTGAGAACGAATTTCCTTTTGCGACAAACCAACCACGGACTGTGGTGACTCCTATGCTGGTGAAGAATGAGGATGGGGCATGGAGTGAGGATGAGGGTGCCGATGAGTGTGATGTGTGTGTTGAGGGGGGGTTGGAGGCCGCATCCACCCTTGAGGGGGAGTCGGGTGTTGCGGTGCAGCCTGTGCAGCAGCCTGCATAGGAGGACGTGCGTGATGAGGGGCTGGAGAATACGGTGGGGGAGCAAGGTGTGCAAGTTGACGGTGAGCTAGGGTGAGGAAAACGAGCCAAAACTCCTTCAACACGGTATCGTGATTTTGTTACTCATACTATACGAAAAATAAGTCCATCTGAGAATTCATCTGCTCCTTCATCTTCCTCAGGTACGCCCTATCCTATAACATATTTTGTGAATTGTGAACGTTTTTCTGTGAGACATAGGAATTTTCTTGCAGCAGTGACAGTGGGACATGAGCCAAAGCATTTTAAAGAAGCCATGAAAGACCCGGGATGGTGAGATGCGATGGGTAAGGAGATACGAGCCCTTGAAGACAATGAGACTTGGGTAATGGAGACTCTTCCACCCGGAAAGAAAGCACTAGGGAGCCAGTGGATATATAAAATTAAGTATAAGTCTGATGGCAGCATAGAGCGACTCAAAGCAAGACTTGTGATCTATGGCAATCATCAGGTGGAAGGAATTGACTATAACGAGACATTTGCTCCTGTGGCAAAAATGGTGACGGTTCGTATTTTTCTATTAAAAATTGGGAGGTACATCAAATGGACGTGCATAATGCTTTCCTTCACGATGACTTAAGTGAGGAGGTTTATATGAAGGTTCCTCCAGGTTTCAAGAATACAAATCCTAACATGGTTTGCAGGTTGAAAAAATCGTTGTATGGTCTGAAACAAGCTCCCCGATGTTGGTTTGCAAAACTGTCAACAACATTGAAGAATTATGGATTTGTGCAATCCTATTCCGATTATTCATTATTTGGGTTGTGCAGGGGAAGAACTCAGATCAACGTGTTAGTTTATGTTGATGACTTGATTATTGTAGGGAATGATAAGGTTGCATTGACAACTTTTAAAGATTACCTTGGCAGGTGCTTTCATATGAAGGATTTGGGAGTTTTGAAATATTTCTTAGGGCTAGAGGTAGCCCGTAATCCAGAAGGAATCTTTCTTTGCCAAAGAAAATACACACTTGAGATAATTTCTGAAACGGGTTTATTGGGAGCAAAGCCTGCGGCATTCCCTATGGAACAAAATCACAATTTGGCCCTTGCAAAGGGTGAATTTCTTGCGGATCCGGCGCCGTATAGGCGACTTGTAGGAAGATTAATTTACTTGTCTGTGACGAGACCTGATCTTGCATATTCGGTTCATATTTTGTCACAATTTATGCAACAACCTCGTGAGGATCATTGGGAGGCGGCTCTTAGGGTCGTGAGATATTTGAAGAAGAGTCCGGGGCAAGGGATTTTGCTTCGTGCTGACAGTGACCTGAGTCTAGAAGGGTGGTGTGACTCAGATTGGGCTAGTTGTCCCCTTACGCGGCGTTCCTTGACAGGATGGTTCATGTTACTTGGTTTTTCTCCTGTGTCGTGGAAGACCAAGAAGCAACAAACAGTGTCTAGATCGTCTGCGGAGGCTGAGTATAGATCAATGGCGGCAACAGTGTGTGAGTTAAAGTGGCTTAAACAACTTTTGGGTGACTTGGGTGTGCGACATCCGCAGGGTATGAAGTTGTATTGTGATAGTCAGTCGGCGTTGTACATTGCTCAAAATCCAGTTTTTCACGAAAAAACAAAGCATATAGAGGCAGACTGTCATTTTGTTCGAGATGCAGTGACTGAAGGGATGATTTGTCCATCTTATGTTTCCACTAGTGTTCAATTGGCAGACATCTTTACAAAAGCTTTGGGGAAAGCGAAATTTGAGTTTCTACTTCGCAAGTTGGGCGTTCGAGATCTACACGCTCCAACTTGAGGGGGGGTATTACGATATTATTGTGACTAAAATAGGAGAGTTTATTGTGCATATCTTTTGAGAAATATTTTTCCTTAAGATAGTATTTGTATTTTAGGTAAATATATCTTTGTGATTAGGAGGATTTTTAGGAGATCATATCTTTGTAATTAGTAGGATTTTTGGGAGATCAACCGAGCCTTGGAGAGCAAGGTTCTTGGCAATATTTTGTACTATATATATTTCATTATTGTGAATGAGAAAAGGAAGAGAAATTGGGTGGAGAATTTGTCAGTATTCTTGGAAGTTTGAACGACTTCAATCTCTCCACTTATACCTGATCTGGATTTATCAAGATCATATAATTATTTTCCTAAAAACACGAATTCAATGTCAATCATCCATTTGGTTTAAGCAAAAAACTTAAAAAAAAATGCCATTCAACATATTGCTATTGAGCATCTCCAACCTTAAAAAACGAGGTTGGATATTCAGGTCTAAGGCCTGTGCTCTATGGCATGTTCCACATTTCTGACAATTGTTGCTGACTGCTGGTTTGAAAAATCAAAGCACAAAGGCAATACAGTTAACCACCTCACTCAGGTATGTTTCGCATACGAATAACTCTATCATTTGAGAATCCCTGCATAAAAACTCCCCTAGTGAGCTTAATTTGGTAATCAGAAATATCGGTTTCACACGTTTAAAAATGTGAAACATAGGCTTCACTAGTTTTTTTTATGAAGTTTCAGTTACACCCTCACATTTTGACACGTTCTTCACAAGTTTTTCCTCGAAATACACTCGAGTTCTTCATGCATTTTTGTAAACCCTGGTTTATTACTAGCTTACAAAGAGCAAATTATTCATTTCTTATCAAACTTAGTTTTGAGCATGAGTTTTTCTAATCTTTGAACAAGTGGGATTGTAACATTAGTAACTGGTACAATTCAAACTCCCAAGTTAGTAAGAATGTTTTACTATGCCAAGTATTAACTACTATTAACTTGTAAATACCAAATGGCAAGAAGTAAAAAAGTTGACTCAAAACTGAACTAGAATTTCTCAACATTTATGTCCTACGACTTGCACAAAAGTTAAAGCATACAAAACCAATATGTAATAAAACTTGATTACCTTTTTTTTTTTTGAACCCAATACTTCCAGAGGATGCATTCACTGATTTTGTATGCTCGTTGCCTACATATTCCACAGTTTCTTGCTTCTCAGTCAAGCTGCCATATATGGCTTCCAGATGTTTTATGTGCCAGCCATCTATCCCTTCCCTGACATGGTTCAAAGTAAAAAAAAATTATCCATCATTTCGACTGTAGGTCAAGAGAACTGAATTCACCTTTTCACATTCCTTTTACATGAATGTTAAGATAATGCATTGAATGGCAATGGAACGACATATTAACTATGCTTGTGATGTGTTTCTAGGTTAGTATATATGATAACTCAATGACAAAAAAAAACTTATAATTCTAACTCTCCCATATAGGGCCTAAGGTCAAGGTTTTTAAGCACTTATCAATTACCCAAGTAAAAATTGAACTTTTAAGTTGCGTTACGGTCGTTTGAATACCCCTCCACAACCTTTTTATTTATTTATTTATTTTTTTTGCTTGGATTCATCTAAAGCTTAAGTGTAATCTTGAATTGTTTCTAATGAAGTGGGCACTTGCATTAGTCCACACTTGCGCCATTTTGTGATTAAATCTTACACAAATGAATTAATATTCCCTACAGGATAATTGTTTTGGCTTTGCCCTAGAGTGAAGCAATTTTTAAGCCACTTCTCCTAAAGAACTGAAATTCTCTTACAAAGCACCCAGATGAGCATATTTTCAACAAGTCCATGGAAAACTATGTTAGGGTTAGTGACAAGATGTATCAACAACAGAGATAAACAACAATGGAAAGTACTGGAATTACGAAAATGGAAAGGTTTACATAGATTTCTAGAGGCTCCTCTTGAACCAATAGACCTATTGCTTAGCATACAAGTTGATGTTCTGTTTTTACTCGTTTCCCCTATTTATAGCTACAGTGCTAACATAAATACAAAACAGACTCACTCGATGCTTGCCACTTGTTATAATCCTGTGTACTTAACTAAATTACTTTATCTAATTACCAAAGTGTCCCTTCTTTTGAATTTAACTCAATTAAAATGGCACCAATCTTCCCGCTTTATTTTTGCTTCTTTTTTCACTTCAGTCAGACAGAGTAGTCATGACAATACCCCTTTCTTCAGACAACCCTTGTCCTCAAGGGTGAAACGAAGGAAACATAGCACTTGTATGGTCCAAGTCCTCCCATGTGGCTTCTGTTGGAGATGAGTTGGACCATTGAACTAGAATCTGAGTCATGACCCTATTGTGGCGAGGAACCAACCTGCGAGCGAGAATTTTTGCTGGTTCAACTCTGAAATTACCGTGATGGTCGATTAATGGAAGCAGTGGAACTGGAATTATGTTAGTACCAAGCTCTTCTTCAACTGAGATACGTGGAAAACTGGGTGGATGCGAGACCTGGGTGGAAGAGCTAACTGGTAGGCCACAACACCAATCTTTTCTAGCACTTGAAAGGGGTCATAAAATTTTGCTGCCAATTTCAAGTTCTTGCGAATGCTAACTGAGGTCTGTCTGTACGGTTGCAACTTCAGGTATACCCAATCCCCAATATCAAATGATCTCTCGCTCCTCTTCTTGTCTGCATAAAATTTCATGCGATCCTGTGCCTCGCTAAGTTTCTCTTTTATAATCTGCATCATGTGTTCTCTCTCGCTTGGACATCTTGTATGGAAAGTTGTGAGCTTGGTGGTAGTGCTAGGAGGGGAGGAGTGTACCCATATAGCGCTTTGAACATAGCTGATTGAAGACTTGTGTGATACATAGTGTTGAACCAAAACTCCCAGATATAACCAGTTAGACCACTGATTTGGAACATCCACAGTCATGCACCTTAAATAAGCCCCCAAGCATGAGTTAGTCCTATCTGTTTGGCCATCGGTTTGTGGGTGATAGGCTGAGCTGAGTGAGAGCTTAGTACCAATGTATTAAACAAATCCTGCCAAAAGGCACTGATAAAACTTTATCTCGATCAGAAACTATAGATGAAGGGAGTTCATGGAGCTTGTATATGCTGTGGAGAAATAGTTAAGCAACTGTGGAAGCACTGTAGGCATGTGCTAGGGAGATGAAATGGGAATATTTTGTTAGCCTGTCCACTATGACCAAAATGATTGTGTGTTTATTGGAAGGTGGTAGGCCCTCAATAAATTCCATGGAAATATGCTGCCAGACATGTTTTGGGATGGGGAGTGGCTATAGCAATCCTCCATAGCAACTTTGGTCTCCCTTGTTCCTTTGGCCTATCACAACTAGTGATATAGTCAATGATATTAGTTTTTAGACCTGACCAAAAAAAATATAGTTTGATCATGTGGTAAGTAGTTGTTATTCCTGAATGGCCTCCAATGGCCGAGTTGTGTAGTTCCTTGATAATCTGCTCCCTGAGTCCTTCATTAGAACCAATGTAAATTAGATTTTTGTACTTGAGTAAGCCCTGATGCGGAGTGTAGGGTGGGCAGGAGTCAGCCTGTATATGTAATTGTTGAAGAATAAAGTGGGCAGTAGCATCTCTTTCATAACTGGTATGTTGAAGTTTGGTAAATTTAAGACATGTGTCTTACACATGGCTTCTTTGAGTTGTTGGAAGGTTTGAGTGGCATGTTGTGTCCAACAATAAGAATTTTTATTTAGGAGATCAGTAAGTGGTTGGACAATCAATCCATAACCCCTAATGAATTTCCTATAGTAGCCTGTGAACCCTAGGATTCTTTTTAGGAACTGAGTACCCTACTCCGCAAAACCCAACCCGAAGTTACTTAGTTTCTCTATAGGAGGGGATATCATAAAACAACAAAAGATGTGATAGTTCTAAGGGATAAAATTCAATGTGACTAAAGCTCATGAACTTAAGTTATCCATATCGCCTATTGTGTTATCCCACAATTCTTAAACGGTGACATTTAGTCAATCATAAACGAATCCACCATTATATCCACCATTTATTTGGGGAAACATAGCATTTTCATGAACAAATTATCTACAATGAAGTGGCAATCAAACTCATTCGATTTACGAAATCGTACTCCTTAACAAGTCAATTTGCATAACATTCAAGTTCAAATTTAAATTATACAACAATACAAATACCAAACTCATCCTATAAGGTGAACATGTAACACAAATCTACATTGCTAATGCTATTGTGATTCATCATGACAAATCAAGCCTAAACACCACATTGACAAATCAAGAAACCAAGTATGAGCCGTCATAGTCGATGTTTAAGAAACAAATGAACAAACCAAAAAGATAAGTACAATTCATGCGATTGGCATGAACATTGTGATAACTAGAATAAGATAACATTAACTTACTAAAATTTTATTCAAGTTCCTAGTCAATCCAAACAAAGCAAATTGTTTTAACAACATTAATACAAAAACCAAAAATTGCACCTAATATGTCTCTGAATTCGTCATTCCTCGAGGGAATACAGGGCAATGATTCGATCTAGGCTTTATATATGTTCAAATTCCAGTAGCCTTATAACTACGGATATAATATTGAAACTCAATCTGACGTCGAGAAGGTCTTGAGGCAAGGGAAATCGTAGGACCGTGCAGGGCTGGTATTACGGTGCATAAAAGCCTAGTTTAGTTTTCCTTTTTAGTTTGAACTAGTTCCTATTAAGCATATAATGAAAAAATCCCTCTAACATGGAGTTTTAGGCTTATTTTATGCATTAAACCTAATCCTACTCAAATAATGAATCTACATAAAACATAAAAGAGAATGAAGAAAGCTCATTGTTTATTTGTTGTGTTGATTGATATTTTTCTCCCTTCTTGATTACCTTCCCTCTTTCCCTGGTTCTCTTCTTCTTTTCTTTTCTTTTCTTTTCCTTTCCTTTCCAAGCTAGGGAGACGTTGGAGAGTTTAAGAATAGGAGAAAAAGTGTTAAAAGAAAGTGTTTCCCTATTAGGTTTATTTTTGCTAGGGTTGTTTCTATCTAAAAATCTCCCATTCTAATTTTTTTTTTGAATTTATACAATTAAATCCAAAAGAAAGAACATTCGAGCTTGTGTCCATTCCATGAATTAAGTAATTATTTAGTAGATAATAAATTGATAAATAATATAATTAAATATCCCTATAAAAATGGGGTGTTAATCATAGAACTTGCCCCTCCTTAGACCTGAGGAGAAAGTTGTGACCGCGGTGTTGCTACTGCAGCCGTCGATGAGAGTCAACTCATCATTGAAGCGCGTGACGTATTCCCTTAATGTCTTGTTTGGCTTCTGTTTGAGTGTAAGCAAATAATGCGGCCTTCCTGATTCATTGGATGTCGACAAAGCGTGTAAGAAACGTTGTTGCTAGTGTTCAGAATGAGTCGATGGACCTCAGAGGGAGGCTGTGGAACTAGGTCAGCACTAACTTCTTCAGGTTGGTAGGGAATGATCGACACATTATTGCTTCAGAACCTTCTTTGAGCATCATTATATGCTAAAAGTGGCGCAAGTGATTCGACGGGTCTGTCGTCCCATCATATAACTCCAGCTTTGGCAGAGTGAATTTCTTCAGCAAAGACTCGTTCATGATATGATCCATGAACGGAAGGAGAGTGAGGTTGAACAACTCGTCAAAGTTGGTGGCCCCTAGCCGAATGGGGTTCTGGGAGGCCTGTCTATCAGCCCTAGATGTTGGGTCTCCTCCTCTGGTTCACTGAGAACCCGCAGGGGCAATGTAGCTCTCTTGAACGTGTTCTCCAATGTTTTCTTGGAACGAGACTCTTCGCTTCTCTCAGTCTCCCTCTGCGGGTGGAGGGTTCTGATGAGTGAGCATCTCCACAGCTCGTGCAATCTGCTGCAACTGGTTTGACAGTAAATCCACCCTCGGGTCCACCGCAGCTGCCACCTGCACGGGGTTTGATTTTGTTCTTCTCGTGGTGTCAAATCCGTCAGAACTGGCGGCGCTCTCGCAGTAAGAGTGTTCGAGGGCTTAGTGATGTCTCGTGGTCACCATATCCTTGTACTGTAAGCTAGGGTGATATTACTGCTTTTTCAAGGAACTTCATTGTTTCCTACAAATGGAGCCAAATTGATGTAGATGAATAATGTTCTCCTTGAACTTGACCTGAACCTGTACAGGGAACGCATGTGAGCCAAGGGCCACTGTTGTGGTGGCCGATGACACTCCGATGCTAAAGTCAGACAAGGCATGAGAAAGGCTTAAAGCTATAAATTGGGTTCTTTAGCGTACCTTTTCTCATCAAATCTCCTACATGAATGACTCCCAAATAGGAAATGATCTCCAGCAAGATCTCTTTGGAGTGTTGTTTATGTAGGGAAGTTTCCATACACGACTTATGCTCCGGTATATGCTTCCTAGTCGGAACCAATGTGTTGTTAGCCTGCCCGTCTTAGGAGATCCCTCAGATAGTTACCTGATTAGGCCTTTCGGTATGGACTTTACCATGTGATGTGTGGGCTTAGTAGGGCGTTGCAACTTGGATCAACTCTTTGGATTCTGCCAAAATGGGCTTACTATTGTCTGGGCCTTGCTAGTTTGGTGGGCAATTGGGCCGCTTTGCACTGCTAACGAGATCATCGTGACATGTGTATGACGTTGATTAAAGGACGGTTTGGTGTATCATCAATAATAATTGATGATACATCAAAATAGACCGTCATCACAGCCGTACACGTGGCAGAAAATATCCATCACAAGGATCTGGCGTCCCATCTTTTGGGCCAGCTCGTAAAACCCATGAAGGTTAAAACCGATCATAAAGGCCCAAACAAGACCCATTAAAGGAAGATGTAATCGAAACCCAAATCCAGGCCCGATACGTGTTCTTTCATGAAGAAGAGAAACATTGCACAAAAAAGGGTCTTGGAGGGAGTTACGCCTTCACGGACGCATCTGCATAAAGGAGGTGATTGTTACGAGAAACATTTCCTTCTGATGCGCCTCACATGCTTAAGTCACGTAGAGAATTAACCGCGACTATTATAAAAGGTAAAGGGAACATCCGACAAAGGTATACAACATTAACTGAGTTTTGTCCAAATTTACTTTATTCTTCAAACAGAGTTGCTGACATAAGCATCGGAGTGCCTTCGGCCACCAAAAAGGTGGTCTTTGGCAATTTAACATCTGTTTTGCAAGTCAAACTCACAAGAGAATGAGATTTGGATGCATCAGTTTGGCGACGTCCATGGGGAATGACAAGTTTCCTTTCTAAAAAAGAGATCCACAGTGATAAAGTTCACCAAAATCTGATAGACGACCTACAAGCTATTAGAACAAATCACACATTCTATAGATCCTCAACCCAACGACAATCACAATAACCCTCATACTATCAACAATGTATCACAAGCATCTCGCGAACAAGATGCAACTCAGACCATCAGGCCAAATGCACCCAACAATCGAGATCCACAAAATGCAATGGCTCAAACAACTCAGACATTCGACAACACCACCACGGATACTCGAGTATACTTGCTTATGGTCCAGATGAACCACATGACAAAGATGCTGAAAAAACTCACCAGGAGCGCATTTAGCCAGCTGATCCTATCCAAGCACCGCCCCAACAAAACTCCACCAACCGAACTCAAGAAAGCGATGAAGTTCCAGTAGAACCTCAACGGGGAAACCTCAATAGCAATGAACTTCCCCAGGGTAAGACTCCACAGAGTGACGGAACACCTGCTAAAATTCTGTTGAAAATCAGAGTCATTGATCCCAACGTATTGTACAAACTAGCCAAGCCACCATTCTCTGATGCCCTCATGATAACTCCCATGCCAAAGAAGTTCACCAAAGTTTGAAGTATATGATGGCACCATCGACCCAACAGATCACTTGAGACATTTCCACTACATGATGGCGTTGAAGGAGACTACAAAGTCAATCTTGGACAGAACATTTCCGATTAGTCTTACCTCCACAGCAATGAATTGGTTTAACAGCCTACCACCGATGTCAATAGACTCCTTCCAAGCATTAGCCACCGCCTTTATCACAAGATTCATTGGAAGTCAGCGGATGAGGAAAGGATCATTCTACCTCTTCCATATCAAACAAAAACCCGAAAACATGATAAGGGAATACATCACCCATTTCACTAGCGAACTGACAATGATCGATGGATGCAGCGATGACACAGCCGTCGTTACTTTCATCGCTGGGTTGTAAAGAGACCCCTTTTTCGATGCCCTCAACCTGGAACCCCAAAAAGCATGGCGATCCCTATTGAAAACAGCCCAAAAACACATTTCTCTCGAGGATATGAAAGCTGCCAGGAAGAAGAATGAACAAGAAAGGGAGAATCATTCAAAGAAACAGGAAAGGAGGGAGAAAATAAAACTAGATGACGGACCTCAGGAGGATAGCATTCAGTCAAAGAGGCATCAGAATGGCGGAAGGACCAAATCCAACCAGCGAGAAATCGGGAAGCTGCAAATAGCACGACCTGGAAATGAACGGATAACAAGTGTGATGAAAAGGACATACAAACTATACACAATGCTGAAGACAAGTCGGGCCAATATACTGAAATATATGGAAAATTGGGAAACCATCAACTGGTCACTCATAATGAGAAGAGACCTAGAAGGAAGAGACAAAAACAAGTATTGTTCCTTCCACATGGATCACGAGCACAATACTGAAGACTGCTACAAAATAAAAGATGAAATTGAACATTGGGTTCAGAGAGGATGACTCGATGAATTCATTGGAATGCCAGACAAGCAGCTTAAATGAAAAGAAAAGGCAGATTCCACCAAAGGATCAAAAGAACAACCAAGGGAACTAATATACGCCTTACACTGCATGGCCAAGAGGAACAAAACGATCAACCCAACTTAAAAGGCAGCCAGAAACACATCCCACTCGAGCTGATCTATATCGAAGTAGGAGTACTAACGTCAGACGAACCAATTTACCGATGCGTAGTAAAAGAACATGGAGAAACTTGTTTCAATCAACTAACACAATTCATGAACCCTACTGACTAATGCAAGTGCAACCCGAATTACCAACAACAAAATTGACAACAACGGAACCGATTAAACCTTGGCAGTTGGTGCTGATGCAAGCATGATTGGACAATTCAGTGTTAATGTGAGCATGATTGGACAATTTGGTGCTGATGTAAGCATGATTGCACAATTCGGTGTTGATGAGAGCATGATCAGATAATTCAGCACTATTAAGCTACCGAGTCAGAAAGCGCAACAAGTCCAGAAGCTATAATAACATATTCAACGAACAGCAAAATAGCAAATCCGAAAAACTTGAAGACATAGGCAAAGCTGGACGGAGCAACAAAAACATAAATCTCTAACAAGGATTGACGAAGCGAAGCACTCTACATTCTAGCGTAAATTTTCAACAACCGGTAAGGTTGGTGAGAATATCAAGAAAGGAATATCAATAAAATTGCAAGTTTGGAATCCCCATATTGTGCATGGACAACAGACTAAAGTCATCAAGACTTGATAATGCAGAGCAATCGGCATGACAAGCTGACAGAAATCAACAACAAGTCGAATATATATAATAAACTTCTGGTCTGATCAACCACAAAGTAGAAAGTTGGACGAACAAGTCACCTTAATAAAAAAAAACTTTGGATCGACTAAGAATGTTGAAGTAAAAGTTGGACGAACGAGTCAACTTAATTAATAAAAGCAACTTTGGGTTGACTGGAACATCGAACCACCGAAGTGAGGTTTGGACGAACGAGTCAACTAAATGAAACAACTTCGAATTGACTAGTATGTCAAACCAACGAAGTAAAAGTTGGATGAACGAGTCAATTCAAAAGCTTCAGGTCGACTAAGAATGTCGAACCAACGATGTAAAAGTTGGACGAATGAGTCAACTTAATAAAACAACTTCGGGTTGGCTAGTACGTCAAACTAACAAAGTGAAAGTTGGACGAACGAGTCAATTCAAAAGCTTCGAGTCGACTAAGAATGTCAAACCAACGAAATAAAAGTTGGACGAATGAGTAAACTTAATAAAAGAAACTTCGGGTTGACTAGTACGTCAAACCAACTAAGTGAAAGTTGCACGAATCAATTTAATTCAAAAACAACTTCGGGATGACTGGAATGTCGAACCACTGAAGTGAAGTTTGGATGAACGAGTCAACTAAATGAAAACAACTTTGGGTTGACTAATCCGTCGAACCAACGAAGTGAAGTTTGGACGAATGAGTCAACTAAATGAAAGCAACTTCAGGTTGACTAGTACGTCGAACCAATGAAGTGAAATTTGACTAATGAGTCGATTTAATAAAAGCAATTTCATTTTGATTAAAACATCAAACCAACAAAGTGAAAGTTGAACGAGCGAGTTAACTTAATTCAGAAAGCCTCGGGTCAACTAGTACACTAAACCGACAAGGAAAAAGATGAATGAACAAACGAGCTTTCTCATAAAAGCTTCGAGACAACCATTACAAGGACAAGACAAACATATCTGAGCGTAAAAGAATTCAGATCAACGAAATTCAGACAAGATCAAGAATGTAGCTGTAAAATATTCCCGACCATTCAAAAAAATCAAACTGAAGATACACAGTGCAACTCATTTCGACAATTACGACTGACCTAAAAAAGGTATAAGCAACGCGAACGAGTCAACAAGAAAATTACGACTACGAAAAAAAATAAGAATACCAAGGAGAAAATTTATGTTCCATAACATCATTGGTAGGAGTTCTCTCTTCAAGAGGAGGTGGAAGTAAGGGTTCTTCAACCGCTGGACCACCCCAAGAACCCGGAATGCTTTCGTTGCCATCATCATCTTCAAAGGTCTGATCGACCAAGTGTTGGTACTAAGACAAATCAACACCAAGCCCCTCGATATAGTCAAGAAGCTCAGTCCGTCCATCAACGATTCTCTGCCAATCTGTCACCTACATAATATGAAACCTGTCTTTAACGGAAGCAAGTTTCTGAGTCGCAATAAGTCGCCTTCAGCAGTGGTAAGCATCGCGGAGGTATCTGCCTTGACCTCGTCAAGCGCAGCCACTAAATGCTCTACCCTTTTTCGGTGACATCGCGGTTGATAGATTGTTCTACCACGACACACGCATCCTTATCATGAATCGCCTTCTCGGTAGACAACTCCTTCTCCACACCGTGTAAGTGTGCACAAACACCATCTAAATCAGTTCCCAAAGATTCGAGCTCAGCTGTAGACCGATCCCGTGCACCCTCCGCCTCAATCAACGGAGCTTGAGAAACCCTAGCCATTTTTATGTTCCACACATCGCGCTTTTAACATTTTAGACTGACAAAAGACGTGGGAAACACCAACAACAACACAACAAACTTCCTCTCCAGAGAAGCCACCTGGTTGCGACTAGCTTGGTAATTTGAGCCCATCACCTTGCGTATGTAAGATGATTCATCCCATCCATTATATGTCTAAGTCCATCATCAAGATAAAGGCCTGAATCCAACACAAGCATTGAAGACCTCTCCACCGACCGCCTGTGTCGTTTGTTGATCAACCTACGTGCGCCATCCTGCACGTCGATCTGGGAAAACTAACAAAACTTCCCGTCCGACTTAACCCGAAACTCTTCAAGGGTAGGTTCCTTTCAACTAATCCGCGAATGAAGGACGTGGGGATTCGAAAGCACGTAGGAGCCACCACCAATAGCTAGGAAGGAAGACAGAATGACAGAAAAACCATCCTCACCCTCTCGCTTCATAGTAATCACAACAGAAGCAGAACGAGTGGTAGTATCAACAAGGACAAAATAACCTAAGTAGGCAGGACCTCCGCCGCATTATCAACAGGAAAAGGAAGATAATGGGGAGATCGCACCTCAAGAACTTGACCGCGACCACCAATTTCCTTAGACTGAACAACTGTCAGTTAGGACATCTTATCGTCGATGGCTCTTGGAACATCTTAGAGCACTCGGTGGCGTCAAGATCACCATAAGCAAAAGGGTAACTCTTTTCATCATCATCCAATGAGTGAATGGTCTCAGTTTTACTCATCTCCGACGCCAACCTCATTTTTATAGCCTCTTCCAGAGATAAGTGATCCTCCTTCGCAGGCTCCCTATCGATATAACTCGAATAAGGAAAAGTTTTACGAGTAGAATCGAGGAGTCATTTTCTCTTTGAAACTCGGTCAGAACTTATAAATAACCACTTCGACGGACTAACAGGCCTCAAAGCCTTTATCTTCCTAGAAGTCGAACCAGCAGCGCCAATGCTAACAGAAGCATTGAGATCCGTAACATCCGAGCTCACTTTCCCATCAACGACAACATTACCAATGCCAACAAGAGTAGTGCAGGCAACAATCTCCTAAGTACGCCTCTCGATCAACAGAGCCCGTTCAACCTCATTCATATTATACAAACTGCTGCGCTCTACCATGACATCGAAAAGGAAGGTGTCTAGAGGAACTCCAGAAAGTTGCAAAAAACACTCGCTGATAATTTGTTATTCCGCAGTCAATTGCAGATCCCTCCGCTTGTTGAGAACCCAAAAGGATCTCACTATTTACTGACCTCACAAGTCGAAGTA
This sequence comes from Berberis vulgaris, assembly GCA_963556465.1. Taxonomy (NCBI): domain Eukaryota; kingdom Viridiplantae; phylum Streptophyta; class Magnoliopsida; order Ranunculales; family Berberidaceae; genus Berberis; species Berberis vulgaris. The sequence goes on along the minus strand of OY747128.1, from coordinate 17,404,184 downwards.
GCCATAATGGAAAGAAGCATAGAACCGGTCCCGTGACCAACCCCTGATATCATCGTTCAGATTACCAAAACTCGCAGGAGAATGAAGAAAGCAAATACTTTTGGTCACCAACATACTGACCACCGAGTGCAAAATTCTAACCATCAAAGGAATACCAAAAAGGATGACTCTTGTATATGTGAAAACCATAACCCTCCAATCGTTTGGACCCATCTAATTAAGCAGGAAGAATGCCCAAAAAGACTAAATACGCTCAGAATAACTCTCGAACGGGAAATCGAAGACCAGATTGAAACATGCATGGGTAGAGCGCAATATACCCCTTCCTTGGATGATGAGGAGTATCATTCTACCAGGGAAAAATGATCTGAAGGTCTGAAGGCAATGAGTAGTTAGAATGAATGATATCCAACGTCGTCTGAGAAACCTTCTTGGGAGAGAAATGAGTTTCGCAGATAGTGAGCTGCTCACCGTTCAGTAAATCATCGACATGCATCACGAACAAACAAGAAAAGAAGAAATAGGGAATGCACGTTGACCAATAACAACTTCCCATTTTCCTAGAATTTCAACTTTGAACAGTTCTAGGCTGCAAAACCCAAAACTTTGTGATGTAGTGGATTTTTGCTCTCATTCTTCGACTTTACCTTAACCTGCACAGGGAATGCACGTGAGCCAAAAACCATCGTGTGGCGACCGATGACACTTTGATGCTTAAGTTAGATAAGGTTTAGGAGAGGCTTAAAGCTATAAATTGGGTTTCTATAGCATTGTTCATCGACCTTATCTTCCTTTTATAGTTTGAGAGTCATTGTTCGGCTTGGCCTTTGGTGGCATAGTTTAGGGAAATAAGTCTTGTTGGAGATCCTTTCCTTATTGGGAATTGTCCATGTAGAGAAGTTTCCCTACACGACTTGTGCTCCAACATCTATGGGAGAGGTTTCCCTTTTGACTGTTGTCCATGCAAAGAGGTCTCCTTGCTCGACTTATACTTCAGTATTTATTTCCTTGTCGAAACCAAAGTATTGCCTGCATGCTTATATTGGGTCGATCCCCTAGATACATGCCTTATTAAGGTTTACTCTTGCCTTATTGGGGCTTACGAGTATTGGGATTGATCGCGTGACATGTGGGCTTAGTGGCGCATTACAATTTGGGTCCGACCTTCTAGATCCTGCCAATCGTGAGCTTAACGTTGTCTGGGCCTTGTTGGACTGAGCGTGCAATCATGCCTGCTTTGTTATGTTTACGAGATTATCATGACACTTGTATGGTGTTGATCAGAGGACAATTTGGTGTATCATCAATTGTTCCCCCAAGTTAATGGGCCATCATGTCGGTCCACTAATTTTTTTTGATAGAATCTATACAGTCGTTATGATTTAACCCGAAACGTCATCTCGAGCGGTGCATGTCATTACATGAGTATGTGACTGCTCAGTAAATAAGAGGGCACGACTCCCTAGTGCTTATCTAAGCCGCTGCCTCTGCAAGAGAGTTTCTTTACATTTGTATCTTGTTTGCCTCCTTTTTGTTTTCTTTTTTATGTGTTATTTGTTGCAATTCTATTTGAAAGTTAAACTTTCTCTCATGGCAGACAACGTTGAACTCACTGTTGGGTAGAAGTTGTCTCACGTCTGCTTTAACTTTTACCGGGAGTAGAAGGGACCTGGTTTGGCAAAGCTTCGAGAAAACTATCGGATTCCTGAAAATCTGGAATTTACCCCATTGGGTGCTACCCACAATCTGTTGACGCTTCCGCAAGGGTTCATATTTTTGCATAAAAGCATGTTCCAAGCCGAGCTTCGCTTTCCAGTTCTAGAGGATATTTGGCACTTCCTGGCGCACCTTCGAATTCCTCCTACTCATATGGTGCCAAACAAATTCAGGACCTTGATTGTTGTCCTTATCAGGGAATAGGACGCTGGCCTTCGGTTAACTCCGCAAGTAATCCACCTGCAAACTTCTCCTCGGCTCAATTGTCACGAAGTCTGCTGGTTGAGTACTCCGAAATGCTTGGGCTCCCTGTCCGATGATTTCAAGTTTTGACATAAGCATTGCTATCTGGATTCTTCGAACTTGTTGTACTTTAAGGTGGAGGGGCGGTCGCTTGTTAGATATTCCTAATTTGATCTTAGTGAGCATAATGTCCCTCTTCATTTTTCTCTTTTTTGTGCTTTTGCGGATACTGACATGTCGTCCTACTATTTGGTGCAGGTAAATTTGTAACTCCAACTCTTACTGAGGAGGAGGAATCGGTGACGAGGGTGTTTAATGAACTTCCTTTGATCACTATTGAGAAAGTTATAGCTTCGGACAATGTCGTGTGAAGCGGGCTGTTCAAACACTTCCACGTAGCTCCTATTGTTCCTTGGTCATCGCCGAAAGAGACTGGTAGTGGTCGTTCTAAGAAGAGGCAGCTCACGATAACAAGCACTACAAGGCAAGACGAGTTGGAAGGCCATCCCGCCCATTGGTCGACCCAGGAGGAGGCAAGCCAGCAGCAAGACTAGTTTTTCTTCTGAACTAGTCTCGCTGGATCAGAAAGTGACGGTCGCGAAGTTTGGGCCCAATCAGTCTGCTCAAGAAATGGTATGGGAGAGTGGGGTGCTTGTCTGGAGCCTCTTGCTTCATTAGCCGTACTGGAAGGGGGTTGCCTAGAGTCGACGGACCCAGGTAAAGTCAATGCTACCACTGATGTTTTCGTTCCGTTGAAGCTACTGCCCTGAAGAACATATCTTCTCTCCTGCCTTCAGAACCCGGTGTGGAGCGTTGGACAAAATTTTCAGTTGAGAAGGCCTCGGATGTGGAGTCGGTGTCTTCAAAATGTCCACTTAGATTAGCATCGTTGGTTCAAGGCGAGCTGCACCTTGACGCTCATGGTACAGTTCATGCTTTGAAAAAGGCTTTTGCTGAACTGTGCAAGTCATATTTGGATGCGCTCTATCGGTCAGACCTCTTAGGCGAGCAGTTGGAAGAGGTGGCGGGTTAGACACAAGCTGATCTACAAGCCGAAATCACTGAACAAAAGAGAGTCGAGTCCGAATTGTCTGCTTTGCGCTAGGAGTTTGAATCTGAGCTGGCCGATGGGCGTCGTGATGTCCATGAAGTGGAAACTCAGGCTGCATCCACATTGGCTGAGCTAAGTCCACTAAGACAGCGACTGGCAGAAGAGCAATCTCATGTGGAAGCGCTTTCACATAGGCTATCGAAGGCAGAAGCGAGCTTAAAGGAGTCCAAGGCTTGGGAACATGAGCAACAGGTAACTTTTGAATCTCCTGATATCGCTCGAGATAGGCTAGAACTGTTTGGTCTGGTTGAAGAAGAGAACCCCAACCTGGAGTTTGACTTTGAACGATACAGGAAGGTTGCTTACTAGAAGATTGTCGAGTCAGAAGTCTCTGATCCATCTAACAACTCAAGACAAACTTTAAACGATGTCAACTTATCTCCCGCAGTTCCTTCTGATGTAACTGGCTCTTCAGTCTTTGGAAGGAAGTCTCCAAAGCAGTTGTAATCTTCAAAATATGACTTGAAGAAAGTTTTTCAAATAGCTTTTTGTACCTGTACTTTCTACAGCTTATCTGTGTTATCAGGCCATTGTGTCACCCTGTTACTTGCATAATAGATTCTGAAGTGTTTGTATTTATTTTTCCTTGACCCGTCTCAATTCATTTAATTCGGACTTGGTCGTAGTCTGGGTCCCGAGCCATTGTTATCAGCCAAAGCTAACTAAGCTTTGATCAGGTTCGGTGACTATTGTATGCAAAAGTACAATGATCCTAGCAAGCCGTCTTCATGAGGCTGCATGAGCGCTGACTAAGCTCCCACTTTCTAACCCATTGTCATCCGCTATTTTCAGACTACGTGTTAGAGTGCTAAGGTTTGGCGATCATTGTCTGCGGAAGGACAATGATCCTTGGCAAGTCATTTTTACCAGGCTACATGAGCACTGACTAAGGTCCCACTTTCTAACCCACGTCATCCGCTATTTGCATACTAGGTGTTAGAGTGCTAAGGTTCGGTGATCATTGTCTGCAAAAGGACAACGATCCCTGGAAAACCGTCTTCACTAGGCTACATGAACGCTGACAAAACTCCCACTTTCTAGGCCATCGTCGTCCATCCCATTCGGACTAGGTTTCGAGCAGATATAAAGCTATCATTATCAGTGGTCACTGACTAAACTTTGGTCGAGTTTGGCGATCGTTGTCCATGCAAGTATCCCTGGCAAGCCATTATCATCAGGCGTCAAGAGCACTGACTAGACTCCCATTTTCTAGTCCGTTGTAATCCGTTATTTGTAAACTAGGCTTTGAGCAGATCAGAAGCTATCATAAGTAGTCGTCACTGACTAAGCTCTAATCGTTTTGGTGACCATTATCCGTATTAGACAACGATCTTTGGCTAGCTGTCTCGATCAGGCATTAGAGCGTTGACTAAGCTGCCACTCTCTAAACCATTGGCACCCGTTTAACGAACTGGGCGTTAGAGCGGACCAGAAGCTATTGTCATAGGTCGAAACCAACTAAGCTTTGGTTAAGTTCGGCGACCATTATCTATAGTTGCACAATGGTCTATGGAAAGCTATCATGGTCAGGTATTACGAACGCTGACTAAGCTCCCACTTCCCAACCCATTTTCGTCTGCTTTTGGTGGGCTAGGCGTTAGAGCGGACCAGAAGCTATTATAATCAGTCGGGTCTGACTAAGCTTTGGTTAGAATAAGATTTGGGGGTGCAAATCTAACTTGGGTGTTTTGACTTACTTAATTCGCCTAGTGATATGATTTTGGAGCTAGATCGATTGATCGGACTACTAATAGCTTGACCAGCTTTAATGAACAATAGCGGAATAATAGTAGGGCGGACGCCTTGGATTTTTTGTAGGTGCGCTCGCTATTCCATGGGCGCTCAAGACCTTCGCTGTTTGTGTCTTTGCATAGGAGAGAGAGAAAAAAATCTTTATAGATCAACATGTCATGTGTATGGTGCAGATTACTAGACGGTTCAGTATCGGTTACTCCCCCCAGTTAATGGGACTGCATGCGGGTCATTAATTTGATGAATGTGAACTCGTGCAGTTGCAATTGAAATCGTCGTTTCCCTATTTCCCGTACGACATTTAAAGCTGACGTAACTATTGGCTAACGGTGCTTCGTAAACCGCCTCACCTATATATAGGTAGTCGTTCTCCATCTCAAGCATTGCAATGAGCGTTGTAGAGTATGTTGATCAAATGTATCTTACCAGATAATATGCTTTGGGTTCGCCAAATGCTGAAGGAAGATCTCTGTCACTGGAGTCTTCAAATGTTCTGACATTTGCAGCCATGAGTCTTAATAAGACCTGTTATTATGCAATGCCCCCTGATCTAGGTGAGCATCCGATTGATTCACTACAACAAAAATGCCCTTTAATAGCATCTGTTAATAGCGTTTTTGCTAAATACGCTATCAAAAGTCAAATTTTAATGTCTTCAAAAATGAAAACGCTGTAAAAAACTTGGGCGGGCTTTTTGGCGCTCGCTTCTTTCCTTTCTCGTTTTACTTGGCGCTCGACGTAGAGCTCGATGAAACTCCTTCACCATCCCCTCAATCTCGTCATCTCCCTCACTACTTCCTCATCTCGCCATATCTCCATCTCCCTCCCTGCTCTCTCCATATCTCCATCTCCCTCACTGCTCCCTCCATCTTGCCATCTCCCTCACTGCTCCCTCCATCGCCCTCACTGCTCTCTCCATATCTTCATCTCCCTCATTGCTCCATGAGACGCCATGGCTGGCAACGCCCTCTTCACCCATTACAAGTACTTCTTCTTGACATAAAATCCTATCTTTCATTGCCCATGAGACCAAACTTCTTAAAATTTCATTATTTGGAGAGAAAATTTTCAAACCCCATTGCTTGAAACTGCGTTTTTAGGTCTAATTCAACATACCCATTTGTTAATTCTCTTTTATTTGCAGTATAAATTTGTGTTTTTGAATACCAACTTTTTAGTTTTTTAGGTTTAGATGTCTAATTCGTCATTTTTTCATAGACTTCTTTAGCCCCAAATGTCATATTTGGCATCTACAACTATAAAACCCTAATTTCTTTTAAGGTTAACCACATGAGGTAGAAACCATGAGCACTTACAGCCAAGGATGCCGGTGTATAATCTTCAGTCTAAGATTTTCTGTCGCGTAATCAATGTTCAGTTGAAGGTATTTCTTAGGTTTTCACATGTAGATCCGATTTGAGTTTTAGGTGATTGGGTTTATAACTGGGATTTTTACTTGTAGGCTGAACCAGACACTGATGAGGTTTTTGCTCAAGTGACTCTGTTACCAGAAATTAATGCAAGTATTTTGATCTTTTCGTTGTTCTTTGATTTGATTTGTTTTGTTATCAATAGTAATGTAATTCCTTTTGAAAAATCCTAAACATTTTGATGGGTTTTTGCAGCAAGATGAGAATTCGGTGGAGAAAGAAGTGGCGCCACCGCGGCCTCGTGTTCATTCATTTTGTAAGACACTAACTGTGTCAGATACAAGCACCCATGGAGGATTCTTCGTGTTAAGGCGGCACGCAGATGAATGCCTACCTCGTCTGGTAAGTTTCTCTTGTCATTTGTTTTCGATTCGGTATATCGTATACGATTTGGATGTTCTGTTGTTAACAATATCATGCTGTTTATCAGGATATGGGCAGGCAACCACCAACTCAAGAATTGGTAGCTAAGGATTTACATGGAACAGAATGGAGATTTCGGCATATTTTCCGTGGTAAAATTCATCTCTTTGTTTTCATTTGGTTGCGAGCCGAGTTGTTGATCATTTGTTTTGATGGTTGCTCAATTGCATTCTTTTTTAGGCACATATCATTTGATAATCTGCGCAAGTTGAATGTATAGTGCACGAGAATCACAGACCTTAAGTTATCTACCATTTTGATCATGATCATGTTTCTCGGCTGATTAGAGGCTTTACTCCTGCTGCTATCTCATGTCTTAGTGTCATTTAGAGAGATTGATTGTCATTTTGGATGAGAACTATATATATATTTTTTTTAACAATTCATCGTCGTACACCCAATTCTTATGTTATTCCATATTGAATTTCAAATTGACGTGTTTAAGATGCGAATGGTTTGTGTGCCAGGTCAACCAAGGAGACACTTGCTTCAAAGTGGCTGGAGTGTCTTTGTAAGCTCTAAAAAGTTGGTTGCGGGAGATGCTTTTATCTTTCTTAGGTACAATATTTCAGATACACCGAGTTTCATTGATTTAAAATGTGTCAATGCGTGATAACATATTCAACGCATGGTTAACATTTCTCAGAGGTGAAAATGGGGAACTTCGTGTTGGTGTAAGGCGTGCAATGAGGCAACAGAGCAATGTCCCGTCTTCAGTTATATCAAGTCACAGCATGCACTTGGGTGTGCTTGCTACAACATGGCATGCTGTATCAACTGGAACTATGTTTACCGTCTATTACAAATTGAGGTATGTTTTGCCATTACTCGTAAGATTTTGTGCTGCAGCCTGCAAGCATATAAGTTGTAGTAAATCAATTTCTCTATGGGTCCAATTCCATTTTTATGGAAATATGTGTTGTTACGTTAGATTACACATTTTATTGTTACCTAATCATTTATCATGTTACAAGACAAGCCCTGCTGAGTTTATTGTGCCCTTTGAGCAGTATATGGAGTCCACCAAGAACAATTATTCTATTGGAATGAGGTTCAAGATGAGATTTGAAGGTGAAGAAGCTCTAGAGCAGAGGTATGTTAGTGGTGCTCCACATACTGAATAAGCTTAGCTATGCTGTCTTCTTACTATGAGCGATGTCAGTTCTCTCCCTGTTTATCTTAGTTCTAGGGATTCTTTTTTGGTTCATATGACAGGTTTACTGGCACCATAGTTGGAATCGGAGACTCTGATCCGAACAAGTGGCCTGCTTCAAAATGGAGATGCCTCAAGGTAATCACTTTTATGAAGAATATTTGGATTTATTTAATTGATTTGTTTACTTTATTCTGTTTTTAATTTGTTTGTATTGTTTGTTTCTGCAGGTTAGGTGGGATGAACATTCTTTTGTTCCTTGCCCAGAGAAGGTCTCGCCATGGAAAATTGAACCTGCACTAACTCCTACTCTGAATACACTTCAGATGCCTCGGCCTAAAAGGCCCAGAGTTCCATCATCCCGAGATTCTGCTGTTCTCAATAGGGAAGGTAGAGCCTACTATGCTTGACACATTTATCTCTTTATTGTCAATTAGTTCGGGTTACCTAGTTACCTAATCAATGTAGAGTATGTCAAGTCATTGACAAGTTTGTTGACTTGCTTAGATCCATCTAAAGTCACTGTAGACCCTGCACCTGTAAATGGCTTTTCGAGGGCCTTGCAAGGTCAAGAAACCTCGACCCTGAGAGGTTCTCTTGCTGAACATAATGAGTCTGACACTACTCAAAAACATGTTTCATGGACAGCATTGCAACATGAGGAGAAGATTGATTCGGTGTCCAGCCAAAGGAAATATATGTCAGAAAATTGGCCACTTCCATTAAGGCACGAGCCTACTTATACTGATTTGTTATCGGGTTTTAGATCACCCAATGATTCTCATGGATTATCAACGTCATTCACTGACAAAACTGATGAAGATTCTAACAAGTTAAAGAAGCAGTTGCAAGAGTCTGAAGGGAAATTCTATGCGGGATCATGGTCTATATATGATGAATACTAGTCCATCATTAAATATGTTGGATTCTGGCATGAAAACATCACAAACAAATGATTATCAGAAATCTGGTTCTAATAGGTATGGTGGGTTTGGTGGCTACTCCATTCAGCAGAATCTCAGGGTGGAGCAGCCTAGTAGCTGGGTGATGCCAATGCTCTCGCCATCACACTCTGAGACTACACACCACACAAGAGGAGGAAGACGACAACCTTCAATGTTAAGTCAGGAGCAGTTACCATCCAAAGGCAATGGCAGTCGCAAGCTATTTGGATTTTCACTAATCAGGAACCCAGTTGTTTCAGAGGCAGCACAGTCTAATACAAATATGCAATTTGAGCAAGAAAACAATATCCATCCTGTTTTGAACCATTCACACGCTCAAGAGTCTTATGAACAATCAGAGACATCAAAGGGCTCAAAGTATACCGATCTTCAGGGCAAAACCTAGGGCAGTTCGATCCACCAGAAGTTGCACCAAGGTTTGTTTTGATGAATTCAATTTTTATATTACTGGTCTCAATGTATGAAGTCTTTGTACTAAAGTTTTTTAATTCAGGTTCACAAATAAGGGATTGCTCTTGGCAGGTCTGTGGACCTTACCAAGTTTAAGGACTATGATGAACTGATTGCTGAATTAGTAAAGATGTTCGACTTCAATGGCGAGTTGATGGCTAACAACAAAAACTGACAGGTGGTGTATACTGATAATGAAAATGATATGATGCTTGTTGGAGATGATCCTTGGCTGTAAGTGCTCATGGTTTCTACCTCATGTGGTTAACCTTTAGCTGACATGCTACTGCTTTATGCAAGTATTTGCATCTTGTTTATTTGAACCCCACAAATTTTGAACTTTTCATCTGTTGGATTGCCACTAGGCCTTATACTGTAAACCCAATTGCTGATAACTTAATTTTTGAATCCTTGATGTCTTGAAATTTAGCTCCTATTATTGTATTCACTTATGAATTGCAGAGTGTAGGGATGGCAGTGTACAGTTTTCTTGTTGTGGCCTTTTATGCATTTTTAGGGCCTTTCCTGGGAAATCCGATTGTTGAGATCGTAGTACTCTCAGTTTTTTCATTTGTGGTATCATACATAAGTTGATTCCCAAGTTCTAATTTTTTATAGTAAGGATATTGGTTTGATTTGGGTTTTCAGTCTTCAGGCACTTTCAGTGATGTTTCTATTTATAAGGTGCACTACAATTGATCCAACAGATAAAACCAGCTTTAGGAAGAGAACAAAAACTAAATCCAACATGTTTATCATAAATAACAATAACCCATTTGTGATTTTTAGTCTTGTTTGACAAAATGAAGAAAACACCATTTCTCATGAGGGTTTGTTTCAGTAAAATTTTGATTTTTTTTAGTTTGATGGGTGTCAGATAATTTGGTGGGGAGTGGAGGGTATGCAGACAAAGGAGTGATGAGAGATGGTGAGGTGATTGCAGTGAAAAGGCTAACCAGAGCAGCAACAGATGAAAGGAAGGAGAAGGAGTTCTTATCAGAACTAGGGACTATCCCTTGCGAATAAGGGTATTTTGTGCTGAGGTGCATGCGGCAATGTGGCTGATGAATAGTAATTCAGCCTTTATAAGTTGTAAGTGGTATGACTCACATCGATGGTAAGTCATTTGGTTATTTCATGATATGATCTTAGTAACTTGAAGCTACTATTCCACTTTTACTACATTTTCATGTGGTACTTGTTTCATTTATTCTTCTGTACAGGTCTGAGCAGGCATTAGAGCTCGATCTATTTCTCTTGCAGTGTTGTGCTGTGCTGCCTTAGCTCAACCAGATATGTATGTTGAAAGAATTCTGGATAGATTTGGGCTATCGAGCTACCTATCTCTAAATGTAACTATCAATAGGTGCCCCCCCCCCCCCCCCCCCCCCTCCTTCCTAATAGCTCAATTATAGTTTCCAGTGAATTATTTAGGAAACTCAATCTACCCTGCTTCTAGTGATATACAATTAAACTATAACCTATATACCTTTTAACTACAATAACTCATATTCCATTTTTTAACTAAAATTTAACTCAAGCACTTACGGAGATGAAATTTGCTATTGCATTTACATATTACAAATGAATAAACATGTCTATTATATATGATGAATAAACTAACCAATAACATAGAGATGATGGTACTTCAACAATTACTAATAGCATAATAGAGAATGTGGAATGGAACTTTATCAAATTTAATCTGAAACTAGAATATAGTTATCACTTCTTTATCTTTTGACTAGATTTATGTTGTTTCACTTGTTACACTTATGCTTAAAGTTTATTTTTAACATATAGGAACTGATTTTGCATTTCAGGTATGAACCACATCTAATGCAGGAGATGCTCACTCTCATCATACAAATAGTCAAAGAACGGCATTTCTGTGGGCTCTCAACTGCTGAAAGTTTGCAAAGAGAATTGGTCTATAAGCTAGCAATTGACGATGCTACTCATAGTCAATTGGCAAAGTCTCTTCCTCCCGACCTTGCTAATAATGATCAGTTTCAAAAAAAATTGGATACGATTGCTGTGTATTCCAATCCATCTGTAAAGAAGCAGGTTTGATTCATGGATTCAAATGTCTGCAACCGTGTTGGTATCCAAAAAATCTCATTTTTATTTATTATACGTTTTCTCAGGCGAAATATTCACTTCGAAAAGCATATTGGGAAGAAGTGGATTTATATCATCCTCGCTGGGACTTGAAAGACTTGGATGTCGTAAAAGAAAGATACCTTCGATACTATAATGTCTCTGTTTTGAAGACTCAGTCACCTCAATGGACAAAGGTGTATCTTCCCCTTAGTGGAATTTCTAGAATAGCTACATGTGGGACAATCCTCAAAATAATCTGTGTTGTGTTGTTCTATGTTGTATTCACCAATAAGTGCGCTCATGATATGGTTGTCATCACAACATTGCATCTCCTTTCACTAGCATTAGACATTTGTGTCCTGCAAAGAAAATCTAATGATCAGTCATGTAATAATACTTCACCTGATACAGATGATCACCATCCTGTGCTAGCTCTTGTTGATGAAGAAGTTCATTTGGGAGCGCAGCAAAGCCCCAAAGCTTGTTGTCATTGCTAGTTACTCTTATGAGAATGCACCAGGAAAAAGATCCGATTGTATATATGGAAGCAGGGCAGAGTGACCATTCCTTCCTTATTGAGAATTTGTTGAAGAAGTTTGCTGAGCTCAGTGATAGTTGCATGACCAAGCTGCGAACAATAGCACCAGAAGTTGTGTGTCAGTTGCAATCTAATTCGAATGGCAATGAGTAGACATCAGGCTCTTCTTTCAATGAAGACCGCAAAGTGATGGCGCGGCAGAAGCAAGCTGACTCATTGGTGAGATATATTCTCTGTTATCTGTTTTCATTATGTACTGAAGCTCTGATAGGATTTGTTAGGTTTTCATTTCCTTTTCATGGTTTGGCTAGCTTTTAGCTATGAATGGACATGTTGGCACATCAGTAGTTAAGAGTTTAGATTTTGTTGAGATTCTATAATCCTCTAATGAAATTGACTAATTAACATACCTCATAATTTGTTAGCACATAGTGCATATGGATGGTCTACTGAATATTAATCTGTCTTTTGTATCCTGTGTGTTTGAGTGCATGCACTACTTGATTGACTTTTCATATCCCAAACTAAGTCAATTTTGCATGCAAAAAAAAAATTCAAGCTGCACAATCCAAGTTCATGGAAAGTCATGAATTCTTGTCAGATAAGGTGGAGAGTATAACTCTGGAGCAAGACTTGTCTAGTGATAAGCATGTTGAAGAGGTGCCAGTTTGTTCTTTTTGCCGTGATCCAGATTCTAAACTTCCCATCTCATTTCAATTTTTTCTCCAGGTGAGAACGGTTTTGCATTAATGCTCCCCAAGTCTTTGATTGGTGTCTATGTTTATCGATTAAATTATTAGTGAAATATTTTAGGTTATGAAAGATGCACTTGTGCTTTCAATGCTAGAGTTTGAGAAATGTGGTTGTCTGAATATTTTAGATTAAACTTATAATATGTAGAGTTTGAGAAATGTGGTTGTCTGAATGTAATAGATTATACAGCCATGTAATGCTAGGTCCAGTTAATATATTATACATTATTTTCAGGGACTTTGCTGATTGAGTGAGGCTGGCAAGAGGCGTTGTGATCAAGTTGCTGATTGGTCGAGCTCCTGCTGGAAAATGGAGCGCTCTGTTGAGGTGGACTGATGAAGATGACTGTGGTTCTGTTGAGGTGGTTAAGGTGTTAATACAGGGAGCTGTGGTACTTTATATTTAGTTTTTTATTTAGGTTTTGAAAAGCTGGAAATGTTTTGTGACTCGATGTAATATAGAGAGCTGATCTTTATTATTAATTTGATAGATTTTGTGACTCGATGTAATACATTATCTCATTAATTATATTACTTTGCCTCCATTCATGGAAATGTTTAAGTTTGGCACATTTAAATTTTTATTTTCTAGAAATAAAACTTATAAGATGTAATAAAAAGTCATTTGATAGCAAAAAAAAATAAAAAAAAATTGCTATGTATACTTACCATAGCGTTTCAGAAACGCTATAGTAGACTCTACCATAGCGTTTCAGAAACGCTATAGTAGACTCTACCATAGCGTTAAACGCTATGGTAGAGTCTACTATAGAGTTTCAAAAACGCTATGGTAGAGTCTACAATAGCGTTTTAGAAACACTATGGTAGAGTCTACCATAGCGTTTCAAAAACGCTATGGTCGACTCTACCATAGCGTTTTTGAAACGCTATAAAAGGCCAACTTACTATAGCATTTTTAAAACGCTATAATAGACCCTGGGTCTATTATAGCTTCGGCAGACACAACGTTTTCTAAAACGCTATGGTATCCTACCATAGCGTTTTTGAAACGCTATTAATGGCCAGATTTCTTGTAGTGATTTCATGAGATCTTGTAATATCTTCTTATATTTCGAAGATGAAATACAGACTCTTCCTCAAGATATAGGTCTATCTTCCATCTTCTGTTGCTCCCGAGCTCCCATCCTCACTGTTGTTGGGAGATGATCCCTGCAACTAGGTTTTGGTTAAGTGGAGCACCAGCGGATGTGACTTTCGGTCCTTGGGTGGTATCTTTGTGTCATGCCAGGCATTACACATTTGAGAGGTGTCCCCATCTGGCTAGCTTTGTTCTCCTTCTTAATCCTCTTCGTAAGGTGGGTTGACGTAGCGGGAAACCTGAAGAATCGGACAACAGTTTTGGGGATGGCAGCACTGTGAGACCTTAATGATCCGGCTATTTAGGGATATTCTCGTTTGCCTTTTTTTGCTTTTCTCGCATTCAAAAGGTAGATTGGCTGAACAAAGAATCGAGCAAGTGCTTGCAACCTTCTTCAAGTACTTTACTGTCATCACCTTCTCTGAAGACAGATTGGCAGAGCAAGTGCTGAAATATTGTTTCTATATTTGTCTGGATTGAGTCTCCAGCTTTGAATTCTAGCTCTACGTATAGATGCACTTGAGTTGTTAGGGATTTTTCTCTCCATCCGAGCATATTGATTATTTTAGGTTCGGTGTTTGATATGTCTGTTCCACGGGCCCAAGATGCAATTGGTAGCAATTCAATTGTCTTAGGGCTGCATAATGGCAGTCCCTTGTTGTAGGCTGATCTCCTCGGATATTTTCTTGGGCTTGGTTGGCTGTGTATTTGATGCATTAGTGCAGAGTGGAAACTATTGCCTCCATATGATGAAGCCAAGGCCTTCCCAGGATACATTGTAGGTTGACGGAATGTCAACCACCATATATTCTTGGACAAGGTACACCCTGGAGACCCCTATCCATAAACATCAATGGTGGGATCGGGCTCTAAACTCGTGCATGCTGCACTTGTCGGTCCTCGCACTGGGGTGGCGTCCGCATCTATGTTAGTGTCCTCTTGCGGAACCTGTTGGATTGCTTTCCCTCAGGACCGACCCCATGAAGATCATAGATGAGGCCATGAGCATTTTTTTCGATCTCCCTGACAACGTTTTCTTTTTGCTTTGCCCAGTCCTGCCTCATGTCCAAGCCCATGAACTCCTTGAGTTTGCCTTTTTTGATCCAGTACTCAACTTCTCCTCTGAGGTTTCTGCAATCCTCAGTATCGTATCCACCCTCCTTGTGGAAGGCGCAATATTTGATGTTGTCGCGTTGAGCGAGGTTTCCTCACTGCTTGGAGGGCCACTTCAGTTCTTTCCAATTCTTGATAGAATCGAGGATGTTGGACAGACTGGTGTTGAAAGGGTGACAGATTTGGACCCGACATAATTGGAGGCCTTGTCCTGCCTTGTGCGGCTGTAGTCGGCCTTACTGTCATTGTGTTTCATCTTGTTCCCGTCGTTGTCCTCCTTCTTCTTCCCCTCTTTCTTGTCCCTGGGGCAAAGGGGTTTTTCTCGGATTCTGCCTCTTTCTTGGCAGTCAACATCTCATCTAGTGTGACATATCTTTGGGCATCCTTTAGCAGGTCTGCCATATCGGTTGGGGGGTCCAGAGTAAAAAAATTGTAGAACTTTCCTCGCCTTAGACCCGAGGTAAAGGTTGTGATGGCGGTGTCATTACTACAACCGTCAATGAGAGTCAACTCATCATTGAAACGCGTGACGTATTCCCTTAACGTCTCGTTTTGCTTTTGCTTTAAGGTTAGAAGATAGTGCGGGCCCTTCCTGATTTGTTTGCTGCTCATAAAGCCCGCAAGGAACATCGTTGCCAATGTCTGGAATGAGTCAATGAACCTTGGAGGGAGGCTGTGGAACTAGGCCAGCACTGACTTCTTCAGGTTGGTAGGGAATGATCGACATATTATCACATCAAACCCTTCATTGAGTGTCATTACATGCTGGAAGTGGCGCAAGTGATCAGATGGGACTCTCGTCCTGTCATAAAACTCCCGCTTTGGCGGGGTGTACTTCTTCGGTAGTGATTAGTCCATGATATGATCCATGAACATAGGGACAGGAAGGTTGAATAATATGTCTGGATTTGTGGCCCCTTGCCGGATGGGGTTGTGCGAGACGTGTCTGTCAACTCTGGACGTTGGGTCCCTGTTGGTCGTTCTTCCACCTTTGGTCCACTGGGAAGCTGCAAGGGCAGTGCGACTCTTCTGAACTTGTTCTCTGGAAGCTTCTGGGGACTGGGCTCTTCACTGCTCACGATCTTCTCTTGCGAGTGGATGATTATGCTGATAGAGTATCTTCACCGCTCATGCGATTTGTTGCATCAGGGTTGAAAGTAGATCCACCCTTGGGTCCGCCGCGGGGGTCTGAGAGGGTTCATCTTGCAGTGGTGGTGGCACCGGAACTGGCTGTGATTTGTTAGTTCGAGGGTTCAACAACATCTCCATTGTTGCGAGACCTTGTTGTCACCATATTTCTGGCTCTATCGGAAAGGTGACACTACTGTTTCTTCTGAGGAACTCTTTCAATCCCCACTAATGGCGCCAAACTGATGTAGTCGATTTTTTCTCTCCTTTTTCACCTTTACCTGAACCTGCACATGGAACGCACGTGAGCCAAAGACCATCGTGTGGCGGTCGATGACACTTCGATGCTTAAGTTAGTTAAGACTTAAGATATGCTTAAACCTATAAATTGGGTTTCTGTAGCGTACCTTTGTTCATAAACCTTCTCATTTTTTTTTTCAGATTATAAACCCTTTGTGCACAGAACACATCCTTTAAAGTCGATTTCAGCAGCAAACACAACCCTCTAAGTTGTTTGATATTAGAAGAGATAAGCCACTTGGTCATGGACTCTATTTTAGATGGATCTGTTTCAACTCCAGAAGGACTGATAATATGCCCAAGATATTCCAGTTTAGATTGTAAGAATGAGCATTTGGGTAGTTTTGCATAAAGAGAATGGTGCCTGAGGGTAGTTAGAACAGTTTGTAGGTGATGTAAGTGGAGTTCCCTTGTAGGACTGTATACTAAGATGTCATCAAAGAACACTAAGACAAATTTTCTAAGGTAAGGGGCAAAAATATTGTTCATCAAGGCTTGAAAGGTAGCTGAAGCATTTGTTAGCCCAAAGAGCATTACCTTAAACTCAAAATGTCCATGATGTGTCTTGAAAGTTGTTTTATGAATATTTAATGGGTGTACTAAGATTTGGTGGTATCTTGACCTTAGGTCTAGCTTTGAAAACACAGTTGACCCATGTAACTCATCTAACAATTTGTCAATGAGAGGCATGGGGAATTTATCTTTGATTGTGATGTCATTAAACCTCCTGTAGTCCACACAGAACCTCCAAAATCCATCCTACTTTTTGACGTAGAATGGGGGCAGGAAATAGGTTGTGTGAGTGGTGAATAATTCTTGCCTCCAACATTTCTTGGATAAGTTGTTCAATGATACCCTCTTGAAAAGATCCTAATTTCAATGGAATCTTATGATCTAAGCACCTACTTGGGGGCAATGACACATGCTTTTTAAAAATGTCTGCAATTTCTTGTAGTAGTGGGGCTATTGCAGGATGAGTGTTGGTATTAGCTGTAGTAGCCGTTAATGCAAAAAGTTGTCCTAGAAAAGATGGAGAGTTCTTTTTTCAGGAACTTAGTAAAACCTTTTGAATTTATCAGACATAGATAAGCAGAGTCAGTACTGCCCTGTAAGGTCACTTTCTTGCCTCTAATTCTTACTGTCATCTGCAATTTCTGTAGGTTTAAAGTAATATCCCCAAACTGTTGCAACCAGTCACCTCTTAGTACCATGTTGTAGCCCTCAAGAGGTAATAGTCTGACACTTCCTTCAAATGGAACACCTTGCATGGTCCATTGTAGCTTTGGGCATATGGCAAAACTGATTAGTTGCTCTCCATTAGCTACTCTTACTACCATCTGAGGTGTGAGAGTGGTAGGCCATTTGGTGTGTCCTTGATGATATTGGGGTCTATGAAGGAATGAGTGTTGCATGTACCTATTAAGATGGATATAGACCTCTTTTTTAACATCCCCTTAAGTAGTAAGTTGTTGGTGGGCACACTGCCATGAATAGCATGGAGTGAGAACTCCATGTTTGTCTGAACTTCTTGTATTACATCTTCACAGTCAGATGGTTTTCACTATCAGGAACAAGCATGTAAAGGTGCTAGTGTTTGCAAATGTGTCCAGGCATGTAGAGTTTTTCACAGTTATAACATAACCCTTTTTCTCTCCTGACTTTCATTTGGGCAGGTGTTAGTCTCCTGATGGGAAGTGTGTTGTTAGCAAATCTCACAGTGTTTGAGGTATTGTTGGAGTAGGGTGGTTTTTGTGTACTGGAAGAGGTTTGGCTGGATGCATATGAACTGGGATTTGAAGGGGTGTATGGTAATGTCCTAGTACTGTTATTTGAGGTGGTTTAAGTATGGTATTTGGTGCTATGATAATAGTTATTAGGTCCTCGATTTTGGATTGGTTTGTGAAGGGAGACTTCATGCATGCGAGCTAAAGAGAAAGTCTGGGCAACATTTGTAGGTTTAAAAAGTTGCACCATGGATTTAACTTCAGTTTAAGGCAACTGATGAAGCTAAGAACAAAATATTGTTCATCCAAGTGTTGGTTATGAGACAACATTAAAGATTTGAGTTCTTCAAACTTGTCATAATAGTCACTAACTGAAGATTCTTGACATAATTTGTTAAATGAGTCAACATAATTGTCTAACACAGCCTCATCAAACCTCTCACATAAGTCATAAATGAAGATATCCCATTGTATCACTTCTTTGCCTAATTGATAGTTTAATAACCAGAGATCTGTTTTGCTCGTAAGATGTATGGAAGCAACACTAACTTTGTTTTCATCTAATATATGATAAAAAGTGAAATATCTTTCACTATTCTTGACCCAAGACCTAGGGTTCACCCCCATCAAATTTTGGGAAAATCCAATTTGGGTGATCTAAAAAATGTACCTTGATTTTCCCAATGAGTTTGGGAAAATGACCTATTGGTAAGGTCTGTTTCTCTAGAAGATTGACCTGTGGTAGCTCTGTGTGTATTAGTCATGCTGGTAGAGCCCTGGTTGTTCTGAATTAACTGGATCAGTTGTTCAAAATGGACCTCCATCCTCTTCTCCAAGGCATCTTGAGTCTGAGTAATCTTCTTCAATTCACCTTTCACATGATCAATTTGATCAGAATTTTCAACCAAATGTTTCTTTGTTTCTCTCATGAATACTTCTATTTCTTTTTATCTAGTTTCCATGGAGATTTGAATATGTGTTTATTGCCACAGGTTAGGGTTTCGAATGGCTCTGATACCAAATGTTAGGGTTAGGTGACAAGATGTATCAACAACAGAGACAAACAACAATGGAAAGTACTGGAATTATGAAAATGGAAAGGTTTACAGAGATTTCTAGAGGCTCCTCTTGAACCAATAAGCCTATTGCTTAGCATACAAGTCGATGCTCTGTTCTTACTTGTCTCCCCTATTTATAGCTACAGTGGTAACAAAAATACAAAACAGACTTGCTCGATGGTTGCTACTTGTTATAATCATGTGTACTTAACTAACTGAATTGATCTAATTACCAAAGTGTCCCTTCTTTTGAATTTAATTCAATTAAATTGACGCCAATCTTCCCGCTTTATTTTTGCTTCTTTTTTCACTTCAGTCAGACAGAGCAGCCATGACAAGCTAAAAGTGGGTTTAGGCTAAAAAAAAGCTTCACCAAAAGCAACATAAAAATCAAAGCTTTACCAGCACCAGAGCATGGAACAACTGCATCAACCGCTGCCACTGACAGATCTGACCCCCGCAACAACTGCCTTGCTATTGACAACTCAATGATCCCAATACCCACCCCCACCACGTCGAACTCCGAAACCACATTCGAAGAAGAACCCATTGTTGCCCTGACCTTATATTCAAATGGTTTTCCACTTGTTCTTCCTCTCCAAGTGAAATTCTTTGCACCCCATCGAGTGTTTATAGGAGAAAACCTTCCAGGTCATTGGGTAAGGAGACGAGAAACAACATTTCTTATGGGGAAGATGAAAAAGAAAAAAAATGAGATTTTGAAGTTTGGGGTTAAATGAGAGACGACCATTGTCGACATTGTTTATGTGTCTCTGTTTCTGTCATTGTGGAAGTTGAGAGGTTGAAGACGACTTATGTGTTGTGAGCTTCTGAGTAATCAACCACACCACCTGAGAATGAGAATAAGAATGAGAATAAGAATAAGAATAAGAATAGACCATCACACTTTTCCCAATTGTTTTAGCATAACCCTAGAATTTGGGACTCAGTTAATGGGTTGATACTAGCGCCCCTCTCTCACCCAAAACACTTGCATCAATCTGCAAAAGGGGGCTATTTACGATTTACCTCTATCGCAAATATGTATTTATGGGTTAATCCATCATTAATCCAGCCTCATCCCTCGGACTTTGCAACTGTCGAGTAACAGGTTAAAAACTTCTATTGGTGCTCGGGATATGGAATTAGACATTGATGCGTCCAAATACATCGATGTTGATTAGGACTTGCAAAAAAGAGTAGCAGTGAACCGAAAACCACTGTGTTGTCGGCCAAAGGCACACCGATGGTAAAGTCGGGTTCTTGAACAAGGATGAAATTAGATTAATAAAATTAGGATTGTATACCTTTGTTATCCGTTTTGTTCACCTTATATAATGAAAGTGTTTTACTCATTCATTGACTCTACTTTCGAGTACGTGATGGAGACAGGAGATTTTTCTTAAAATTGGATGAATGTTTGATGTCTCATCAGACATGAAATTGCTTCAAGGTCTTAACGGGCGTCAACAACAACAAGAAACTAAGCTTTGATGGACGAGATTTTGAATATGTCTTGTCCTCTCATTTAAGCTGACCTAACTCTGTGGTTAATGCAACTTTTTTTTAACCCTTAGCCCTCCACACCCCATGCCGCCGACCCTGACGTGTGATTCCATCCACCACACCTTTACCAACTCAGTTGGTACACCTTTGGCTAGTCAATGCAACTCTTCTTGTATCTGGTAGCTAAAATGTATGTTGATGACAGTCGGTTTGGCTTGGTGGGGTTAGACCTACACCTACTAATTTGGATCATGTGTTTGGATTTCTTGATCCTTGATGTTGTCTCAGTTATAAGGAAAGTCATTGAAATCTTCACCAACACAGATGCATTCTCCCACAGGGACAAGGATGCAAATGCACTAGAACATGAACCAATCACTCTGGTCAACCTGTCTTCCTCCCCAGTAAGGTCCCCTTCATCATTCCACTCAGTCTTGACCCATCCAGCGCAACTGTAGTCATAAGCTCAAGGTCCTTTGCAAAACCAAGTCAGAGTTTCATTGATCGTAGTGCTCTAAACCCCGTCATCTTCGTGCCTCAGCCACAGCTGGAATACCATGTCACCTACCCATTCTAATTGGGGTTCCCCTAGTGGGAAGTTAGACTGGCGAGTTCATGGAGAAGAGCTAAACAAGCTTTACAAGCCGACATCCTTTGGGTTCTCCAGTAACAACAACAGCAACATGGCGCCCGCCTCAATGGGCTCCAATGTTGAAGAACCAGATGTGTCTTGGGTTCAATCTCCAATAAAGGATGTTCATCCAGCAGAAACTAGTAGGTTCAGTTCAAAGGAAACACAACAACAATATCATTTTAATAGCAGTGGTTTGGAGATGAAACAGAGGGAGAAGAGGAAGGAAGGAGGGAGATTGCAGGGTGGTGTGTTGTCAGAACGGATGGAGATAGAGGGTAGAAAAGAAGGGGCAAACTAGGGAGGATGAGAAGGTCGAGAAGGGAGGCGTTGGTGGTGTAAACAAATAGATGAAGAAGAATAAGGGGGAGAATGGGAGGATGGGGATAAGGAAGATGACGATTTTTTAATAAGGGGGAGGATGTGGATTGGGATACGCTTATCATTTTAATTGGACCCTTTGATCTTTTCGAGAAGAGTTGTATGAGATATAAAACATTTAATCTCAACCTTTGATTTGTCAAGAGTAATTTGATCATCTAAATACGAACATTTTGAAAATAGACAGTTAGTGCACATTGACCGCTAGTCCTGGGGAAGATTGCTATAGTAGTTAATGATGAGAGTAATCCATCAATAACTATCTATGATAGGGGGGTAATCATAACAGCCCAAACACAATCATGACATTTTTTTTTGGAAGGGTCGTACAATGTAAAATGTGTCACATTTTGGATCCATGTTTGGTTTAAAATGGATCTGATTAACTGAAGGTTTAAGGTAGAGTTGAAAAAAATGGATTGAATGTTGTTACCTGTCTTATTTATTGCATGACAGTGACTATTTAGCACCACAACTTACTCTCACCCACACTACCCATCTAATTATTTATTTCCCACACCATGCACTTTCTGTCCCACACCATTGTTCTCTTCCACACCACCTATAAAAAGAAAAACCTAAATCTTTCTCCCCTCTCAACTTCCTCTTTTCTTACTACCAACCTTCTTATTCCAACATCTTCTTCTTCTTCTTCTTCTTCTTCTTCTTCTTCTTCTTTTCTGTATCTTATTATCTCATCTTCTCTTCTCTCCCCATCCGGGGCACCCCCAAAGCAACCCTGGTATATCCTCTCCATTATCTCAAATCGAAAATGAAGATGAAGTCGAAGAAGCACAAGCTAGAGCCTTTACAAGATTTCTACCTCGATTTTGTTGCCACCCTTCTCCTTCTTGTTCTTCTTCTTCCCCTCGCACACAAGTCATTTTTTTACCTCGCGCCGGACCGTTCGAGGGCGAAAAAAAGAGTGTGCGCAAGGGGAAGAAGAAGAACAAGAGGGATAGGGGCGACGACTATGCGAGAAGAAGACAAAGTGCGAGAATAAGAGAGAAGAACTGAGAGAGTGTGCGATAACTAGGAGAGGGGAATGAGGAGAAGAAGAAGACGGAGATGGGCGACAGTGGTTGTCGCTCCATCTCCTCCATCTCTAGCTGTTGCCAGTTGTCGCTCACCGTCCCTCGCAATCAATCGCCCGCTTCCTTGCTACCCTTTCTAGGTTTTTGTTGTTGTTCTTAAGAAAGAGAGGGTTAAGAAGATGAATAGTGGTTTTATGGGTGGTGTGGGAGAGCTTGTAAAAAAAATGGGTTGTGTGGGTGAGAGTAAGTTGTGGTGCAAAATAATCGTTGTCTTATCACATACACTGCATTAGAAATAAAATATGAACACCACAATTAGAAGACAACTCAGAAACATAGCTTTAAAACTACAATATACAGTTCAACACTTGTCCCAAGCCAACATCGTTACTTGTAAAGTTTAATCCTTAGCTCTTTCTAATGTCATATTTTTCTCCCGGTCTTTCTTGAAATTACAATGTTCACTGGAAGAGGCTAGCCCCTCCAATAAGAATGATGTTTTTAACGTTGGTGAAAACAACAATTATTCGGGACTCTACTGAATGAGAGACGTCTGACCTTGGTCAGCGTCGCAACTTCGTACATGATTTGTTATTATGCTAAACTTTCATATCCAAAGTAAAATTCGTTTATGCATACCCAAAATGTAAATTACCCTAGCCAGAATTTGGGACTTCATAATAGGTTGATAGTAGCACCTATATTTTCGATTCCGGCCACAAACACTTGCATCAATATGCAAAACAAATAAATTCATGGCAATTTGTTGGGGCTTAAAGGCTGCCATCGTATGGCGTAGAAAGGTCAGATTTTGGATAAATGTTCGACTTTAAGTGAATGAGATTTTTGGACAGATCTAAGTTAGAATTGAAAAAAAATGGATTGAATGTTGTCACCAATCTTAGGAAATAAAAAGGAAACACAAACACTACAACTAGAAGCCAGCTTAGGAACATAGTAAGTGGCCATAAGCATCATCCTAGTGCTTATAGAAATCAAGCCACTTATAGTCGTTAATGACTTATAAGTACTAGTAAACAAACACGATTTTAAGGTTGTCCATCACTTAACAAGTCCTAAGCCACTTATAAGTGGTGCAAACAAACACCCCTTAGGGGTAAGACTTGTAACGGACAATGTAACAAGTTCATAATTTAAACCCTGCCTTCTACGGTCCAATGTAAGTGTTGTTTGGTTTATGTTTAAACTCTTACTTTAGTTATTGTAAGGTTAATTTTTCTTGTTTTAGACTTTGTCCAGATTATGTTTATATGAGTTAGTTGTTCATTAAAAAAACTTCAAAAGAAAAAAAAAAAAAAAAAAAAAAAAAAAAAAAAAAGTTGTTCTCGATTTTAAAAACTTATGTGTATTCATTGCTTTTGTTGTCCTTATCATTTGTAATCATTACCATCATGAGATTCACATTTCATCTTAATATTTACCTTTCCATCTAGTAATTTTGCCATCATTTTCATATATGATTAATGCTCTACCATAATTGGTGGCTGGTTGGCGTGCATTTGCATCTAGTTTATTTTCATGAATGAGGCTTTGGAATCAAGTGGAATCGGTTTTGCAATGAGGATGATGTGGCATCATCATAGAAGTTTTTTATAACCTCGAGATACTCATAAATTCTTTGAGGATTTCATCATTCTTTCAAATTCATGACACTTTACTCTGATTGCAAAAACTTGATTTCCTAATATTTTCGTAATTAGTATGTATGTCTATGATTAAATTGTCATTCTCATTTTTATGGCAATTACTAGCAATAGTTAGATGGATGACAGTGAGTATGGTTGAATTTATTGAAAGATTTATTGGTAGACTCTAAATGAGATTTTCCTTTTTATAATACAAAATCTGTAAGGTACTAAAAATCTAGTACAGATAAACATTATGTTGGCAATTTTCATCATTGTTATATATGCATTGTACATTTAAAAACATAATTTTCCTGACTCTATTCGTTATCTTGTGTTCTTATCTACATATTTATTAACTTTGTTATCATTATTATTGTCTTTGTAATCTTTATCTTTTGCCATTACTTCCATATACATATGTACAATTAATATTATCACCATAGTTGGTGTTAACTTGTATAAATTTCATTTAATTGTGAGATTCATTTTTGTTTCTATAGTATGTAAAATTTACATAAAGAGTGACAATAACCTGTGAAAGTAATTGAATACCCAAAATGTAAACTATCTATCATTAATGTACTTTCAAGGTACCAACAAAAAGCTTTAAATATAAAACCAATTTCATTTGCCATAAAAAAAAATTAAAATAACCATGCATTGACTAAATGGTAATTAACCTCCTAATTTCAAGAGATAGTTTAGCACCACAGTTTGGAGCCTAAACTCTAAAAATTGTTTAAATTAAATATATGTATTCAGGTATAATGAATACAAACATATTAGATTAATCTCAATGGATTTACCCATGAAAAAGTTGAGAACAAATAAGTTCTTTAGCAGCAAACGCCTGATTACAAGAATAATGGTGACGATCAAAACCCATTGAAATTCGTTTAATGTCCACAATAACAATACTTCTTCAATCTCATGGATTTAATTATTGGTAGTCGCAACAACATTACTTGTTGCGACTGTTCTTTTTCCAATGCTTTTCCTAGCCAAGCCTAAATGGTGTGGGCACAAAGCATACCCACTTATAGTTATGTTGGCACATCGCCAACCTTTTCCGTTTACACGAGAACACCTTGATCCTTCTACTTTTTCCCTTCGAGGGTTATTGTTGACACCTTCACCCTCAACTTTCGCTATTTTTGTATTTTCTTTACCTTTCCTCTTTTCTTGTTTCTTCTTGTCGGCTCCATTTTCCTTATTAAATTGTGCCAATTTATTTGAAAAATTGGCCCAACCTATTCATCGGCTTTCCATTTCCACCATAAAAGGCCTTGTGTGTTTTATCCATTTGGTTCCCCATATATGGCGAGGTTTAGTTGCACGATTTGAATTTGTGGTGGAAGTGGTGGCCGCGGCAGCCATGAAGGAAAAGGAGGACGACATTGCTTAGATTGAATTCGCATTTTCGAACTAGAGAGTAAACAACAAATGTAATAAACATTTATAGAAAAATTATTGGTTCAAACACCTCATTGCAATAATTAAATTGCAGTGAGGAAGTGTTTATCTCTTCACCTTAGGGTCCAAATCGTCTACACCCGAGCATAAATTAAGTTATCTAAAATAGGTTTAAAATATAGTTGCTATACTGGTGGTATGTATATCTGTGTTCTTTAATATATTGCAACTAACAAGAAAGAGCATTCTATAAAAGTGGAGCTATATAAAGATGTCATTTGGTGCTTAAGATTCCCCATCAACTTAGTGAATAATTAACAATTAAAGGATACATGCAAAATTCCAAAGCAAAGTTGGGTTACATGTTCGACCATGGTAAGCTAAACACATGTTGCATCAATTGTCCAGAAAATGGTTGAATAGTGTCAAAAATGTTTTAACTTTGTTGTTTAGTCCTAAAAAAAAACATAATTACTATTTAATTAGTATTCAATACCTCTTTTTAAAATTCATGCACATTACTTCTTTTTTTCCTTTTCTCCTCTCATTTTCACTAATTTTTATTTTTCTTGATTCAGTCACCACCACCCACCATCGACAACCCCCTAAATTTGTGAAGTTTAAGGGTGGTAAGTGATGAGCATGTGTCACGGATTGCATGTGAATACATACTAAACTGACATTAAGACTTTTTTGGTCTTTTTTTTTAGTATTTAAGTTTCAAAAATAGACCATTCAACAATTGCATGATTGTTCAAATGTGACAAGTTTGCATTTCGGTCACTGCATCACGCTGCTCCCAACATTTATCAAGGTTATTCAGGTTCTGGCAACCGCCACAAAAGGGTCGCCCAAGTTCTCATGATTCTCTCTTGGAACACCAGAGGCATTGGGTCTGCCAAAGCGTTCTGGAATCTAAAGACGTTGCTCCATCAGTCCAATTCAGATATCCTCTTTTTGTCAGAAACCAAAGCCACCTCTTCTTCAATGGAACACTTGCGCCGAAGATTCGGATTCAGACACGGAGTCTCAGTTGCGGCTAATGGACTTTCAGATGGCATTGCACTTTTTTGGAAAGAAGGTATTCATCTCACCATCCTTTCTTCGTGTAAATATTATTTTAAATGCACTATTACTAATTATCTTGCCCATGATACTTGGTCTACTTTGTTTGTTTACGGGGAACCAAATCCTTCTCTTAGAAATACTTTCTGAGATAACTTGACTAATTTGTATGATCTACAACCCCTTCCTGGTCTGATTATTGGTGATCTCAATGCAATCCATCAACCTGAAGATAAATTAGGTGGCAAAAAACCTAAAAACTTCAACTTCAATCACCTTCGCTCTTTATGGAAATGTTTGATCTAATGGACTTCCCTCTTAATGGCTCTAATTTTACCTGGAACAATAAACGTAAAGATAGGAACAATATTAAAGCCAAACTAGATAGAGTTTTAGTTTCTACTGATTGGATGCAACTTTTTTCATCTGCTTTAGCTCGGACTATTCACACATCCTCCTTGGATCATAGAGCTATTTTATAACCGATTTCTCGGGTGAACAATGGGCCTAAACCGTTCAAATTCTTTCAAATGTGGGCTAAGGACCCTAGATGTCATGAAATCATTGCCTCGTTTTGGGCCCCTAGACAACATGCTCTGCCACAACATAAATTTCACATTAAAACAAGAAAAACTCAGCTATCACATTTCTAGATGGAATAAATATGAATTAAAAAATATTAAGTTGAATATCAAGGAAACCATGTCAACCCTAGACAGACTCCAGAATGATCCTCCCTTTGCGGCTAATGTTGAGGCTATCTCTGTCCTTGAAGATAGGCTTTCAGAACTATTCCACCAGGAAGCACTCTTATGGAAGAACAAGTCAAGCTCCTCTTGGCTCCAAGATGGCGATAGGAACACCAAGTTTTTTTCATTTACAACTCAGCTGCGCCACAAACGAAATGTTATCCTTCGTCTGAAGGATGATTCAAATGTTTGGCATTCAGAACACCAGAAGATTGGTAACACACTCAATACCTACTTCCAGAACATTTTCCAATCTTTCGCTCTTGTTCAACGCCCGAAT
Organism: Berberis vulgaris; assembly: GCA_963556465.1. Taxonomy (NCBI): domain Eukaryota; kingdom Viridiplantae; phylum Streptophyta; class Magnoliopsida; order Ranunculales; family Berberidaceae; genus Berberis; species Berberis vulgaris. Next base: position 17,376,418 of record OY747128.1, on the reverse strand, counting down.
ATCATTTTCCTCTTTCCCCCTATGATTTCCCCGGAAGATAATGAGCTTCTTTTCACCATCCCTACTAAAAAAGAAATTAAAAATGTTCTGTTCGACATGGGTAGCCACAAAGCCCCCGGTCCAGATGGCTTTCACGCCTTCTTCTTCAAATGTTACTGGGAGGTGGTCAGGCTAGATACCATCGAGGTGGTTCAAATTTTCTTTAGCACCAGGCTTATAGATCCCAAGCTTAATGAAACATTCATCGCCCTTATTCCCAAGATTCAAAGTTCTGTCACACCTGACAAATTCAGACCGATAGGTTTATGCAATGTGATTTACAAGGTTATTTCTAAGATTCTTTCAAACCGCTTGAAACTTTGCCTTGATAAAATATTTTTTCTTAATCAAGAGGCTTTTCTTAAAGATCGATCCATCACGGATAATATAAGTTTGGCTCATGAAACTTTTTTTCCAAATGAAACACAGTCGCCGAAAAAAACAAGGCTGGATGACCATCAAAATTGATATGGCCAAAGCTTATGATAGAGTCAAATGATCCTTTTTCCTTCAAAGCTTTAATCAACTTGGCTTCTCTGAGGGATGGATCAGGATGATTGAGCAATGTGTCTCAACATCGCTTAGAGTCATTCTCAATGGGACTGCTTTAGATACTATTATCCCGACCAGAGGCCTCAGGCAAGGTGATCATTTGTCTCCATATCTCTTTATTCTGGTTGTTGAAGTTCTTTCTCGCTTACTGGCTAAAGCAGATAGCGAAGGGCCTTATCAAAGGTATTCGGATTCATCGAAATTCTCACTCTATCAGCCATCTGCTCTATGCGGATGACTTGATGATTTTTTGTAGAGCCTTATTGGAAGAAGCACACTCCATAAAGGACATCCTTCTCGATTATACCACGGCTTCAGGGCAAGCTGTCAACTATGACAAGTCGTCAGTTTACTTCAGTTCCAATGTTCACAATAGACATACTAAGATGATTCTTAGAATTTTGGGATCCAAGAAGTATAACCCTAAGGATAAATATCTAGGCTCCCCTTTCTTTTGTCTAAGAAAAAATAATTGATTTTCAGTTCCTCATCGATAAAGTTCACTCAAAGCTTTCTAGTTGAAAAACTAAAGTCTTGTCCCAAGCTGGCAGAACGGTTCTTATCAAAGTGGTTTTGAACTCTATTCCCATTTACACCATGCAAACTTTTTTGTTTCTAGTCTCAATCACAACTAAATTGGACAGCTTGCCCAAGATTTCTGGTGGAATGGGACAAATGATAGCAAATCTAAACATACTTGCACCTGGCAGAGGATTATATTACCACGGGCTTTTGGTGGCCTCAACATCCAACTTGCCAGAACAAAAAACCTGGCTCTCATGGCTAAAAATATCTTGAATATGCTCTCAGCACCTGCAGACACCCGCAGCTTTCAAATGAAAGCAATTTATTTCCCGGGCAGAAGTTTAACCCAAGTTGCTAAGTGGGCATATGTAGCCTCTTTTGCTTGGAGAGGCAATATCACCTCTCTAGCTGGAATGAAGAAGCATCTGATTTGGCAGATTATATCAGAGAACAATATCAATATTTGGACTGATTGTTGGGTGAGGCCTGACATTATTTTGGAAGACTGTGTCTTACGTCCCATTCCTGCGGTCATGTCACAATCTATGTCCGATCTCTGGATTGGTAATTCAGATCAACATGGTCCTTGGAATGTTCTTCTTCTCTAATCCCTGTTTCCTGATCCGATCATAAATGATATTCTGAATATTCAGGTCAGACATACTTCCGATCCTGATAAACTGATTTGGTTACCAAACAAGAATGGAAAGTTTTCGGTCCGAAGTGTTGCCAAGGCTTTCTTTAAATACCTCAACGACAGCTCCACTTCGACTCAGACTCCTCCCCCTCTTCCTTCGACCATGGTTAGAGATATCTGGCACATCAAAGCCCCACCAAATGCTCTTCAGCTTTTTTGAAAAATCAGTCATGATATCCTGCCTATCAGGACTAAGCTAGTCAAACTTCATGTTCCTCTTGAGAATGCTTACTGATTCTGCAAGAGATTCGAAGAGGATGCCACCCATCTCTTCTTCCTTTGTCTAGTAATCCTTAATTGTGGCACCTCACCCCTATTCCCATCAATTGGGAAAGAGTTACCCACGATACTCCACCAACCATTCAGCATATGTTTGGCATTATGTGGAACACAACCAATAGACATAAATCTGGAAGAGCAGAATTACTCGCCCAATTTGCGGGTGTTCTTCATACCATTTGGCAAAAACGTAATCATACGATATTCAATCATCAGACTGTTACTCCTCAATCATTCCTCGCGAGGTTCCGCAATTCTTGCTTCCGCAATTCTTGGAATGCCTAAAATTGCCAATAGTTCACTTGTCCATCTCGTACTTCACTATTGGGACACGAGATCACTAAGATTAATTTGGTTTCCTCCATTCTAAATTTTCCAACTCCTCATATGGTGGTGGATCCTGTCGCATGAGAGCCTCCACCGCCTTGGCGATCCGCTGTATTTGAGAGGCCAGTGTATCAATTATGGGATCTGTCGCTACTACCGTTGGTACGGGAGCATGAGTTGGTTACACGTGCAAGATAGGGGCTGTTGAAGGAAGTAATATAGAGACAGCCGGAACGTTCGACGTGTCCTCTAGTTCTCCATTGTTACGCGACCTGGTGGTCACCATTTTTCCGTTCTCCGTTGTTACAACGCTTAGTGTACAGTTACGAGCTATGTCGTCCCGACAGACGATGCCAAACTGATGCAGTCATTTTTCGCTCCTTGCGCCGATCTGGTTCTTAGTGACCTGTTGACCTGCACAAGTAGCACACGTGAACCATGGACCACCGTTGTTGTGGCCGATGGCACTCCGATGCTAAAGTCAGACAGGGCTCTGAGGAAAGTGTAATGCTGTAACAAGGAATTTGTAGCGTGCCTTAACTTACCAACCCCATGTCTTATTTATAGTGCAAGGAGTCTTGGTTTAACTAAACCATCGTAGGCGTAGATTAGGGAGGAGATCTTCGTGGAGATCCCTCTCTAATTAGGAGTCGTGATATAAAAGGGAAGTTCCATGTTAGCTCTGCGCTCCTAGATACGCGGGAGATGGTTCCTAATCCAAGAGCATTCGAAGAAGGGTGTTTCCCAGTGTAGAAGATACTATGGTGTTTGCTTCCTAGTTGGGAGCAAAGAGCAATTGTAGTTGCCCGTCCAAAGCGGATCCTCAAGATACTTTCCTAAGGAGGGCTTACGGGTATTCAGGACAGTTGTTAGACATGTGGGCCTAGAGTGCTGTGAGAGTCCGGGTCCGCCTGGCGGACTGAATTGAGCGGGCTTAGAACCGCTTGGGCATGTTCAATGTTGGGCTAATGATGGGGTCCATATTTCCTCAAGATTATCACGACACGTGAACGACTCAGAGGTGTGACCGTTTTTATGTGTCATCAACAAGTATATATCTTGGTGTAGTAAAGATGTTGTCATGTTTTGGTGTTGTTTTGTTTGGTGAAATCTTGTTGATCTCGTCCTGTCTCGAACCCGTTTAGGATGAGACGAGGTCGAGATGAGGTATATCTCGTCCTGATCCCTAAGGAACAGGATAGGATAGGGATGACGTCCATCTCGTCCTGTGTCCACCCTTAATGCAACCAATCTTGGACGGGTAAGATCCTCCACGTGATTTCCTCCCTCCATCACGCCTCAATGATAGAGTCAATGAATGAGTGATATATTCATTATATATGGTGAACAAATGGATGAGAAAGGTATGCACTATCAATCTAAAAGGTATGCACTATCAATCTAATTTATAGTCTACATCCATCCTTACTCAGTCACCTAACTTTAGAATCGGAGTGTCTTTGGTCATCACAACATTGGTCATTGGCTCACTGTTGTTCATCCTTGCAAGTTAGGAATTGATCAGGATGAATTTGGACTCATCAGAAACTATACTTATAGGTAAGGTGCAGGAGCTCAAGAGTATCTGTGGAGATCAATGTTAACACAACTCTCCCATCCACCATCCCAGTGGTGATTGATGGAGAACGAAAAGGCTTTGTAGAAGTAGAATACTCTTGGAAGCCTACGAAGTGAACTAGGAAAGCGACATGAAATCAAGGGTCATAGCACTCCCATGGAGTGGTAAGGGACGTGACTCATCCCCCGACTAAGGTGCTTTCATTCCCTATGTATGCCGCTACTGCCTTCGCTGCATCCTCTCATGCCCGGTGCAGAATGTCACATCTTACCATGATTAGAGGGAATGTGGTTTCTCATGATAACCGGGGTTAAGCTGTCCACTTGGGGTGGAAGGTGCGCGCTGTTGAAACTTCTTAAGGATATGCTTCTGTTGTAATCCAAACAATCGTTCCTGGTCCATAAGCTAATTCAAGAAAAATCACACACGTACGTTCTGTAGGGTTTGAACCTACGACATCAAATTTTGGAGACCTACGATTCTACCAAACTGAAATAAGAGCAGTTTCTTATCACAATAGACAAGATAGGGAAGGATTTATGATTTGAAGAGAAAATGCAATAAAAAATGAACAGGATGTAATATTTCTAATCACCAAACCGATATAACAAAAAGAGTTTCTCTAACAGGACAGTAGATCACTTAAATCTCAGCCATTAACCCGCACAACAATCTAAATCTCAACCATGAACATTTCATCTACGTTCTCATGAACGTTTATTATGAAACTTTTAAATGGGTCATAAAATTCTTTAAATGAACTTAGATCCAAAACGTACTCATACAGAATGTTATGAAACAATTGTACATAAATCACAATCTGCAACACTTTTAATCAAAACATCCATGGCTTCTCCACTTCTTCCCTTCCTCTTCTTCAACTTGATCCTCCTCTCATCCGCCTTCACAAATGGAGAATTCGCCAGTAGTTTTGCCCAGAGTGTATCCATCAAGCGGAAAGCGAAGGGAACTCACCTCCACTTCTATCTCCATGACACCGTTAGCGGTCCAAAACCAACAGCTATACAAATTGCAAAACCAGCAAAAGCTACAACTAATGGTTTCGGCAGTACATTGATCATGGATGATCCATTGACAGAAGGGCCACAATCAACATCTAAGATCGTTGGAAGAGCTCAAGGTATATATGCAGCTGCAGGACAAGTAAATTCTGGTCTGCTTATGGTACTGAATTTCGTATTCTTGGAAGGAAAGTATAATGGTAGTACACTTAGTGTGTTGGGAAGGAACGCGATTTTCAATCCTGCAAGGGAAATGCCCATAGTCGGAGGAAGTGGACGTTTCCGTTTTGCTCGAGGATATGCACTTGCAAACACTCTTCAGTTCAGTAACAATGGAGATGCTGTTGTTCGATATAATGTAACTGTGTTGCATTACTGAAATATACAAGCACTGATTTTGAATCAAGTAATGCGTCTTAGTAGGTTTTCTTGCCTGAACTTGGTTCTCTAGTTAAGGCTTATTGAAGTTCTGTTAAGAGTCCAAATTGGACACTAGTCCCATTTAACTAGCTATCACAGTGAAAATGTTCAATCACATATAGCTAGCGAAGAAATTGAAGGCATGCATGGGACAAGTGGTTATCGCAGTTAGCTCGGAAGAGATTTACTTTTGTTTGTCATCGACTAGCAAATGTAACTTGTCATCCATGCAAAGAAAAAAATGGCTAAAAAAGATTGCATCATAACTTAATTAAACTAGCTTCAATAATGGAAAAGAAACTTTTGGCACACTGTGATTTCTAGGGGTGGGCATCCCATTCCGCAATTTCGAATCTGTCTTGATCCCGTCCCGTTCTATCCCGATTTTTTTGTATTCTTTTGGGATTGATCAAACTCATCCCGATCCCGTCCCGTTCCGAATTTATTTATTATTATTAATTTTAATCAAAATACTATTCTAAATTAAAGTTTAGGATGTGTTGAAAGTAAATCAATGTAAGATGAAATTCTATACGAAATCTAAATGAACTGAATCATTAATTCTAAATGAAATTTAATATTTATTTGTCTTTCAAAAAAAATTTAATATTTATTTATTTAATATCTATTTTTTTTTTTTTTTTTTTTTTTTTTTTGGAAATTGAGCCGGTGTTTTTTAGCACAGGGTCCGTAACCTGCGTCCGAGATGCGACCTAACGGGTCTAACATCACCCCGAAACAAATGCCGCAGCCGGCGGGTCTTGAAGCAAGGACGTGGGGATCAAAATCCACAATCCCCACGTCCTTAACCACTCGACCACGACCCCTTTGGCATTTAATATCTATTATTATTTATGATGTAAGTCATATGTATATAAATTTAACATTATTGGTGTGTGAGTAATGTGAGTTAAAAAAAAATTTATTATTTTTTATTAGAGGACTATTTAGTACATGCTCATCATGTCTCGTTCCGATCCCGTTTGAGATGGGACGAAGTCGGAAGGAGGTCTATCCCGTCCCGTCCCGATCCCAAATAAACGGAATGAGATAAGAATGAGTCCATCTCGTCTCATCCCGTCTCGTACCCACCCCTAATGATTTATGTTAAACAAATGCCTCAAATGAAATAACACATCAGGATTGGAAATCCAATCAACTTAAAATAGTCCATGGTTTCAACCAAAACTAATGTCTTCTCTTCCAAGTTCTAAATACTCATCACATCACTCAAGACCTTTTGAAGAAGTTGAGTTTAACCTAAAATGATCTCATGAGAAGTATCTTTTCACCTAGAACGATTCATCTGTATTCTTATATGTTTGATCTTATTAATTTTTTATTAATTTTTGCTGTGTGTGTGTTTTAGTTATGAAAAGATAGAAGATTGTCAGAGTATTTGCAATAAATAACGAACCTGTCTAAGTGTCGAGGAAAACAGCGAGGGATCCCATAGGGGGGAGAGAGTCGTCCATCTCCCCCGGGATGCGCGCTTGAATTTTTAATGCATGTATCCCGAGAGTTCAAACACGCATCCCTGAGAGATAGACGACTCTCCCCCCCTGTGGGGTCCCTCGTTGTTTTCCTCGCCATTTCCCTCGACAATTAGAATTTTTGATAACTTTATGAAGATAGGCATTAAAACTTTTTTTATTTTTTTTTATTTTAGCGTGGGTGTTTTGCTTAAATATTTTTTCTAACTTTCATATTTTATCTTACTAATTCAATTTTTTTTAGTACTTTTATGTTTTCCAATTTTTGATTTCATGTTTTCTATCATTTTTTTAGCTCATATAAACTAAGATCTGTTGATTTAACTTTCATGTTTACTTCTATAATAATGAGATTTATATAATTTATGATGACTTTATATTGATGTTTTCTAAGCATCTCTACTAATAAAGCCAAGGGGGTTAGAGTAACTACATTTTTATTTAGACAATTGTACCCACAATTATTTGAAAAATATACTAATTTGATTAAAAAATTAAAGGGTATTTATAACTTTTAATTAAGAATGTAGTTGAATCATGTTCTCCTTGACCTTCACCTTGACCTGCATAGGGAACACACCTGAGTCAAGGACCACCATTGTGGTGGCCGATGACACTTCAATGCTAAAATCAGATAAGGCTTGAGAAATGCTTAAAGCTGTAAATTGAGTTATGTAGCGTACCTTTGTTCATCAACCATGTGTTTTATTTATAATGCAAGAGTCCTTGTTCAGCTAGACTTTTGGTGACGTAGTTTAGGGAAAGAGTGTACCAGAAGTTGTCATCATCGGCCAAAATTGATTAAGCTTTGGTAGGGTTTGGCGATCATTTAGGCCTATTAAGCATGACTTCTGGTTGACCCCCTCCTTGTTTCAAGGTGCCCTGCTTCTTACACTTGACATCGAATCTTGTAACTGAACACATTATACCTTAGTTTTCTGGTAGAGTACAAATCCAAATAAATTTTGGAGTAAAAAGCTCAAACACATTAGGGTATGGCATAATCCATTGGCAATTGATTATTTGCTATAGAAACAATAAAAGTAAGCAGATTTAGCTCAATAATCATAGAAAGTTTCCTAGATAATGTCACTAAGCACTGGGTGGCATTGTGGTTATTTTTTTTAAAGGGTTTGCACTAATTGTTGTTGTTGTTAAACAATTATATCCATGCACTTATATAGCACTCAAAGACTTAGTGCACCAACAACAGGGAAGTAGTCATCCTCACCTTTTCATTTCGTATGTTTAAAAGTTAAATCTATACAAAGATTGATGAGAATTCATAATATATCACCCTGAGCTGTATGTATTGGTTTATTGGTCTACTTTTTTATGAAAATTTTTGTATTTATTTTCAGTCATGTATTAAATTTTGGACAAAGTGGAATATCATTTCTTATTGCTTGCTACATATTAGTTTATTTTCTTGAAGTGATAGTAAATTACATTTGATACTTAATTGAAATTTAAGCTTTTTTCCACAACTCCGAAAAAAAAAAGATTATTTTTGTATACAGACTTGTTTGCATATCGGTGCACCGTTCCATGTGAGTTCGGTTGTACATGTAGATTTAGGAGATGTTTGCCATGGATCGAACTTCGGGTGAGATGACATGTTCCTCGATGTGGCACCCCACTTAGAACATGTACGCTCCGAGCTGTTTCGAAGGCAAGGGAGGCACACTTGGGTGAGGTGTGTTTGGCACAGGAGGAGAGTGCGATTGTGGAAAAGAAGCCAAGAATTAGAAAACAAAAATAAATAATTAAATAAAACCATTGAATTGAGCATGCCATGAAATTGTGTATAGATTATTTTAGCTTGTACTAGGTTAGCCTTGAGGGAAGAAACTAACAGCTCATTCGAATCTCGAATGAGAACTACCTGTCTCCCTTAAGGTGAAATTTGCATTTTGTCCTTTTATATTTAATTGTCTTGATTTGTAAGTTTGCTCACACCAGTATGATTATACTGATCCAGATTTTGTATTATTTTATAAATTTGAGTACGTTCTTAATGAGCGTAGCCTCAGAGAACCATCAGGGTTAATTGGAGCGTAAGGAATGATAGTAGCTGCGTGGCGATAGCTGATGAGTCGACACGTTTTATTTTTTTTAGATCTTTATTATTATTATTCCTATGTAATCAGATGTAGGGTTTAGATATAAATGCTCAGTTTTGTCAGATACTTATTTGGGGAGTTGATTATTGTAATTTTCATTTATTCGTTGTGGACCTCATTTTTAGAGGAAGAATATTGAGGTAGCTTATTAGTTTATTTTTTGCCTTATGACTGTACCATTTAATTTGTTTCTGACGTGCCTTGATTTTTGGACAATCTATCAATTTATGTTGTTCAAAAATCGGGACGTGACATTAATTTACAGGTATTCTAAAAGTTTTAGCTCTACGTCTCAATGAAAAGCCTAGTTCATTTAAAATAAGGTCAGACCTTGTCCTTATCTCAAGGACTATTTGTCCAATCGAATTTAAACTTAAAACACATTAACACGTAGTCTCAAAATTTCATATGCTCTTTGAAAATGTTTATATATTGATACGTTTATCTATACTATCGAAAATTCTAGGGGTCGAGGGAGGGAACGAGGGAGGGAGCGAGGGATGGGTGGAAGCCACCCATCCGCCTCGAGATGAGCACCATCGAGCATCTCAAATCCGATGCACTCATCTTGAGGCGGATGGGTGGTTACCACCCCTCCCTCGCCCCTTGAAGATTTGAATAGTTTTAAAATAAACTTTAGACATTTAAGATAAGATTCAGTTCTGAATTTTAATTTATTTTTTTTTACTTTTTAAATTTATATGTTTTGGCAGTATATTCAGTAGAGAATGAATGTGCTTTAATTAATTTTTTTTATATTTTAGGGGACAATTAGAGAAGCAGTTTTTATATAGAGCCAGGCCAGGCTCTTTAGAAAAGTTTTTTTTTTTTTTGAAAGGCTTTTTAGAAAAGTTATTAGAGAAGTGTAATTGACCATTTCATAGGTGAAGATTTATTTTGTAAGATTTGGAGATTTTATAAATAATGCAAATGAAAGTTGTTAGGGAACCAAAATTTTACAACTATGGTGATATGACTTGATCTTGGGAATGTGTAATGTATCTCAATGGAGAGCTTCTAGCCGTCGAGGAGAGGGGCAAGGAAATGGGCGAGGGGGTTGGGTATTACCACTCATCTCTCTTGAGATTCGTGAGGTTGTGCATCTCAAAGACACAAGCACACATCTCGAGGGAGATGAGCAGTCACACTCACCCCCTCACCCATTTCCTCGCCATTTAGAATTTTCCATCTCAAGGATTACATCATCCTTGCAGGTTGTGTCACGTCAACATGGTTGCAAATTTCTAATTCCCAAGTATTTTCGAATGCAAATTTGTAAATGAAAAATCACATCTCAATAAGGGGCACAAAATATAAACAGTTCACATCGAAAATCTCATTCATCACAATATTACGTTTTCTATGTAGAGCTGAAAAACAAATTTTAACATTTAGAGGGGAATGAGTACCTCAATCAAATTATGGGCCAAAGCATCATTTAACTTCACCACTGGGCATGTGCTGATATGTATTTTGCATTTTTATTTTAAAAATACTAGTAAATCGGGTTTTGGCATCAGAATGATGTGGTGTGATTTTGTAATAATGATGAAAATTTTAAAGTATTTATGTGTATCTTGAGGTTGTAAAAAATCGCCAGTAATGATGCCACACCATCTTGATTGCAATACCTGATTTCTTAACCTCACATTTTTTTTCTTTTGCTAGCAAATTGTAGTGGTCAAATATCATCTAGGGTTTACGTTCGATTCTCTAAAATGAAAATGGGCTATTGAACATTAGTTAAAAGTGATGTCACTCTTACAATATTACAAGTTGTCCCACAAAAAATATTGTAAAGCTATAAATAGGTCCTCAAGCACAATTATTTATTGCCTCTCCAAGCCTTCAACATCACAAGTTTACAAATGTAATTAGTCTTCAGGCATTACCGGTTGTATTCTAAATATTCAAAAACTATATTTTGCCCCTCTATGCAGTCAAATTATAAAATGTTTCTTCCAAACATTAAGAATTACAAAAAATGTCTTCAAGTAGAATTAATTAATTATAAAAATTGAAAAAAAAAAAGTAGTCCCTTTTCTGAATTTCATAACATGACGTAATGAAATTTTTTTTTACCAAAGTTTATTGATGTTGTAGAAACAAAATTTGCAATGTGCGTCCACTATTTATGCATTTTGTTAAATGTAAAAATCACCTCAGCCTAGTGTAAACGGGACCTTAAAACTAGGGCTGGGCAAGTACGGGTAATCGGCCCAAAAACTAAAAACCGCGTGTTTATGGGAACCGAAATCGGACCGAATTGACCGGGTAACCGAAGTCTCGATTAACCGATTTACGGGCCGATTACGGGCCGGTCTCGGTTGTAAGAGCAAAACAATGCTTCTACAGTAATTAAAAAAAAAATTACCGATACCATCCAACAAAATTAAACAAATTACAAAAAAAATTATAACAAAAAACTATAGCATACAACAAAAATTACATCAAGAAATTACAAAAAAAAAATACAACAAATTACAAGATAATATCAGATCTTGAATCTGATTTGATCTGATCATGATCTGATCAAGATCTGATCGGATCAGATGGATCGAGATCGGATCTGACGGATCGAGATCGAATCTGACGGATCGAGATGAGATCTGACGGATCGGATCGAGATCTGATCTGATCGGATCGAGATCTGACCTGATCGGATCGAGATCTGACCTGATCGGATCGAGATCTGATTTGATCGGATCGAGATCTGATCAAGATCGGATCAAGATCAAGATCTGATAAACATCTAATCAAGATCAAGATCTGAACAAGATCTGATCTAGATCTCAACAAGGGAAAGGCGGGGAAGGGAGGGGAGAGGGAGGCGGATCGGCCTCCGCCATCGCTGGGAGTAGGCCTCCGTCTTCGCTGAGAGAGGGAGCCGGTCGATCTCCGCCTCCGCTGTGAGAAGTGAAGAGGCTCGTGGCTTCGCCTCCGCTGTGAGAAGGGAGGGAAGAGTGAGGCGGCCTCAGATCGGCCTCCGCCTCCGCCTCCGCTGTGAGAAGAGAGGGGAGAGGGAGAGGGAAGCTGCCTCCGCGGCTTCGCTGTGAGAAGAGAGGAGGTTTCCTTCGCTGGTTTCTCTCTGTTAGAAATTTTCGAGGTTGAGGGATTTTGAGGGGAGAGAAAATTATTTAAGTCAAGGTGTCGGGCCGGGCCGATTACTTCACGGGCTTTAGAAATGAAAACCGAGGCCCGGACCAGAAACTTCGGGCCGGGCCGGGCTTTTACAACCGAAGTTTTTTTAATTAATTAAAACCGATCCGAACCGACCCGATCGGTCCGGTTGTCGGTTCGGTCCGGATTTTCGGTCCTAAATGCCCACCCCTACTTAAAACTATGAAAGGCTTGTAAAATCTTTCAAAGCAACCAACGCAGAAAAGTCAGGGTCAAGCAAGAATGTGGAGGAGGATGATTGGGAGATAGCTATGAGAAAATTACATATTTATAAATAAGCACGACCATGAAGCTAGATTGAGAACCCCAACAATATTAATAAACTTTGACCATTTACGGTCTTTGATGAGCTCTTATTACCTTTCGCATGTGTTACTCATACACCTCCCTCTCAACAATCGTCCAATTATGCTTCAGTGATTATTTTTTGATAGATTTTGATAATGTCAATGATGATACATAAAAATGGTTACACCTCTAAGCCACACACCTGTCATGATGATCTTGAAGAAATATGGGCTCCAGCATCAGTCTAACACTGAACCGGCCCAAGCACAACTATTCTCAATACTCATAAGTTCTATTAAGGCAAATATCTCAAGGATCAGCTTCGGATGGACAACTACAGTTGTTTTCTGTCTCCAATCAGGTAGCAAATATCAGAGTACAATCCACATAGGAAAACTCCCTTCAACGGTTACTCTCGCATTGGGAACTATCTCCCAAGTATCTAGGAGCACAGAGCTAACAAAGAACTTTCCTCCTGCAGCACGACTCCTAATTAGATAAAGATCTCCGCGAAGATCTCATTCTTAAACTACGCATACGATGGCCTGGTAGAACCATGACTCCTTGCATTATAAATAAGACATGAGGTTGGTAAGCTAAGGTACACTACAAATTCCTTGTTATAGCATGACACCTTCATCAGATCCATGTCTGACTTTAGTATCAGAGTGTCATCGACCACCACAACGGTGGTCCGTGGCTCACGTGCATTACTCGTGCAGGTCAGCAGAAACTAGGTCAAAGTAGAGAGCGAAAAATGATTGCATCAGTTTGGCGTCGTCCATGGGGAACGACAAAGTCCTTAACTTTACATTAAGTGTCGTCTCCCTTCAAAATCCAAAGAGATGGTGGTCATTAGGCCACGCGACAATGGAGAACTAGAGGACACATCAAACGCTCAGACTGGACCCATCTCGTTCATTCGGGATCGGGACGAGATAGACCTCATCCCGATCTCGTCCCATCTCAAATGAGATCGGGACGGGACGGGATGAACACGTACTAAATAGTCTTCCAATAAAAAATAAAAAGTTTTATCTCACAATACTCACACACCAATAATGTTAAATTTATATACAAATGACTTACATCATAAATAATAATAGATATTAAATAAATAAATATTAATTTTTTTAAAGACAATAAAATATTAAATTTCATTTATAATTAATGATTCAATTCATTTAGATTTCATATAGAATTTCATCTTACATTGATTTAATTTCGAACACATCCTAAACTTTACTTTAGAAGAGTATTTTAATTAAAATTAATAATAATAAATAAATTCGGGACGGGACGAGACAAGATTGAAAATCTCCATTCCGATCCCATCCCACTCTAAATCGGGACAGAACGAGATCAGAATGAGTTTGATCAATTCCAAAAAAACCCAAAAAAATCAAGACAAGACGAGTTCGAAATTGCGAGATGGAATGCCCACCCCTGCACAAAGCTGTAAAACATAGTTGGCATGGAATAATCCTTTCTTTCCAGAAAAAGCACATGGTTGAAAATGACCAATATTATATGGAAAGTGGAACCAATAGTTTTATGGTATGACATACACAAGTTCTCTTCATTTTTGGCCATCTTTGCAAGTCATGCGTAAGGAAACTTTTGATTTCTTTTCCATAGTGGAAACTGGAACCAAAACTTTGTATTGAAGAAGCAAGCATGCTCTCTTCTATTTCTTGCACCATCCATCATTACCATCACCGCCCCAACAACAATACCAGAAAGTATATCAATATCTCGATATCATACTAACCCACCACAACAAATTCCTATCAACTAACTTAATCTTCCATTTTATTTAATTAACAAAACAACAAACCAGTGAAATATGCTAATAGCTGATGCTTACCATCTGGCCATTTACTTTAATTAATAGTATTCAATATTAAACTTCATAACATGCGTAGAAAAAATTGTTGAGTTTCAAAGACGCGTGGAGATCATTTTTTTTTCTTTTCTCAACTCAATTGTACATGATACGTTAGGTGAAGCAGATCATATTACTTAATTTCAAGTAGGGTGACATGATCATAGACTCGTATGCAGAAAGTTATTCCTTTCATGGCTGCGAAGAAAAATAGTTTTATTTTTTCTATAATTTCTGTAAGAATCCAATAAGTTTGACTCAGTTAAGTCAAAAAATGAGGCCACAGGAACTAAGCCCTTCACTTCAAAGATTTCATGAGCTTTTACAAAAAGATTAAAGTCAACAATCAACCTCACTTTGAGACTTTTAAGATCAATTAGAAATACCAGCAGGGGACAAGTCATGCAGTAGATGATACGGTGAAGTAACAGTTCCCCAAAATTGCAATAGCAGAACGTACTGCGAACTTCATCGCCACTGGAGCTGAGGCAGTTTATGCCAAAATTAAAGGGGGTTCTCCTAATAAAACAGGGAGTTGATTACCTAATTTCTGTTTCCGTTTATGTGGGTCAAATCTCCCATGTAACTCATTGTCAAGAGTTCAGACTCTAGGACTAGAGAATTCCTATGGAGTAGTAGACACTCCCAAGTCCCAACCCAGAAAAGAAGAAATGATGAAAGTCTTCAGAATGGTCAGTTTAGGACCAAACGTACAAACTAATAATGTCTTCCACAAGCTCATCTACCACTCCAAAGTACTATCAATCACCTCCACTTTTTCCATCTCTTTATAAAGGACTCTTCTTTGCACCATTTTCATCAGCACCACTAGCTATTGGAGAGTAGACATATATCCTCCAACAAAACCAAATGGCTTCTCCTCTTGTAATCTTCACCTTCTTCTTTGCCAGTTTCATCGTTCTCTCTGGTGGAGAAAGCTCTGACCAGTTTGCCGAGAGTGTGCTCATGAAACGAACTGAGAAGCTGACTCGACTACACTTCTATTTCCATGACATCGTCAGTGGTCCCAAACCCACAGTAGTGCAGATTGCCGGACCTGCAAAAGTTAGCAAATCAGGTTTTGGAGCCACGATGATGATGGATGATGCGTTGACAGCAGGGCCTAAGCGCACGTCAAAGGTCATAGGAAGAGCTCAAGGTATATATGCAGCTGCAGGGCAAGAAGAGTTTGGTTTACTCATGGTACTGAATTTCGTCTTCTTGGAAGGAAAATACAATGGAAGCACACTCAGTGTGTTGGGGAGAAACCCAGTTATGAATAACGTAAGAGAGATGCCAATTGTTGGAGGAAGCGGGCTTTTCCGCTTCGCTCGTGGATACGCACTTGCTCACACTGTATGGTTCAATAACAAAGGAGATGCTGTTGTCCAATATAATGTGTCCGTGCTGCATTACTGAGAGATAGATACCATCTCATCTTTTTCTACTAGTCTACTACTACTACTTACCATGGATGGTTATCATAGTTAATGTTATTTGTAACCTGAATTTGACTCTTGTCGTGGAGAGGTTTTTTGCCTATTTTGTGTCCTCAAGTTAAAAAAGGCTTTTATTTGTGTGGGTTTGGTCTCTTCCTGTTAAGAAATTTTATCTTTATATCTCAAGTAAACACTCCTAATTTAAGCATTTTAAATTTTCAAGTAGCAGACAAACAATACCTCTAATGAACACTCCAGCACACCTCAAGGAGGATCAACTTTCCCCACACCACACAAATGAACACTAAAAGCTCCTTTAAAGCACCTAAACCCCCGAAGATAGAATCAAATTGCACATCTAATACTGAATAGACCAAAACTTCTGCAGATACTGAACCCATCAAATATGTCACTTCTTGTAACGAGCTAAGAACCAACCTGTGAACTTCAATTTCCTAAAGCCATCCATCAATTAATTTCAATTTCAAGCTTTTAAGATCCCTTCAAAATACTAGCACCACCAGGGGACAAACGACGGGACCACAATATTGTCATCTTTTATGGGTCAAGTCCATGCATTCAAGTACCTGAAGTAACAGTTCCACTGGAAAACTCTCGCACTTCACATGGATAGTGACTAATGGCACCTAAATGCAATGATTACGTAGTGAAAACATCATCAAACGCAATATTAATTCCAGACTTTTGGGGGGAGCAGAGGAAGTTAATGTCAAATTCTTGCAGTTCGCTTTCACTAGAATTATTTTTATTGTGAGAGTTTGTTTTTGTTTCATTTATATAAAGGTTTAGGGATCCTTAAAACCCAGCTCTCTTTCCAAAAAAAAAAATAAAGGGCATTTCCTAATAAGAAGGGGAGTTGATCACCTAATTATTATACTTCTACAAAGTGAGGCAATCACATTGATAAAAGTGGAAGGACAAACAGCAGCAGTTTAGTTAAATCCATGACAAAAAGTATTCAGAATGGGCGGTTCAGAAGCAAAGCCAAAAGCAAATATTATCTTCACATAATCTGCAGTTGCCCCACTGTGAATCACTCCTCTTTTCCATCACTTTATAAAGAACCCACTCTCCTTGCACTGGTAAACAACTCCTCCAATGGCTTCTGCCCATGTCTTCTTCACCTTCTTCTTGTTCAACATCACTCTCATATCACCCTTCTTTGCTAATGGAGAAGACTCTGATGGTTTCGCCAAGAGTGTGCTAATGAACGGCACTGAGAAACTGACAAACCTCCACTTCTATTTCCATGACATAATTAGCGGCACCAAACCAACAGCTGTGCAAATTGCTGGACCTAAAAAATTTATTGGCACGGGCTTTGGCACTACAACGATGATGGATGATGCACTGACAGAAGGGCCTGAGCCGACATCAAAGGTCATAGGAAGGGCTCAAGGTATATATGCATCTGCAGCACAAGACGAGCTTGGTCTGCTCATGGTACTGAATTTTTCCTTTTTAGAAGGTCCGTATAATGGTAGTACACTTAGCGTGCTGGGTAAGAACTCGGTTTTCCACAGTGTAAGGGAGATGCCAATTGTTGGAGGAAGCGGATTTTTCCGTTTTGCTCGAGGATATGCACTTGCTCAAACTGTTTGGTTCAATGACAAAGGAGATGCCATTGTCCAATATAATGTGTCTGTACTACACTACTGATAGATACCAACTCATCTTTACTAGTACCCACTCTTAACAGGTTACTTAGTTGAATGTATTTGACTCGTGAATAAAGGTTTCTTCTGGCTCTTCGTCCTCAAATTAATAGCTTTTATCTGTATTTTCAGTCTCTTCCCTTTGCAGTGGCTGAATGTAATTTTGGTCAAATAATCTCCACAGAGGGGGCTTTTTCTGGACTGTACTATCGCTAGAAAAAACTGCATAACATATTGTCACAACACCACTTTAGTTGAAGAAAACTTTTAAATTACCATGTAATTGACAGACCATTCCTCCTCAAATGCTCCGCACACCTTAAAGAGTCCTGAGACCATACAACATGGAGAATTGAAGCTCCTCTTCAAAGGCTCGACATCCAAGCTAGACCAGACCAGATAACCTCCAGGAGGTATTCCAATACAACACAGAGTCTGAGTTATCCTTGACAGTAGAAAAACTTAAAATCACATAGTAATATCACCTCCTTCCTTTATGTAACAAAGATTCAATTAAGTTAAGACAATTGCCTCCCAAAGTTGGATACTAGAAAGGATGGGTTCTTCAACATCACTTCATAAACCTCTTATTTCAATGGAAAAAAGAAACGAAAAATGCAAACTTAAACATACACAGGAAGATGATGCAAACATTGCAAAACTGCATCTAAAAAAACAGTGGTGGCATGGGTTTTGCAGTCTAATATCCACAGGCAAGGTGCCAAAATTCAGATGCCAAAAGAACCTCCTCCTTTAGATTGTTTGTTCAGCTGTTTCTCTTGACCGACACCAAATGTAAATCAAAATTAGCCGCCCTCAAGAAAATCCCAAGGAATTCGTGTGACAAGAGCATGCCCTCAGGTCGAGGTCACTAAATGTGACAAGTTGTGAATGTTCTACCTCAGATACATCAGGCTCTTTTGTCAACTATGGTGTGAGGAGATCTGATAAATGTGCTTGACTTGCTTCTCTGCCAAGTCCAAGATCCACTCTGATTGCACTTGTTTTTTCTCTCAAGCTGTCAACGTTAAAATGGCTGATATCACATTGCAATACAGATTCAACTTAGTTTGGAGGCTCAGGCCATTGGGTTGAGTCTTTCTTCTTAACAGAATCAAGGATGTGATCAAACCAGATCATGTTAGCCTCTCCATAACGTCCTCTTTAATGGTGGAAAATGTTCAACCAAGAGGCCCATGAGCCCCCTTCCTACTTTTGTTAGACCCTCTCTGGTGTTTTGTCGTGATATTGAATTCCTAAAGTTTAGATCGGAGTCACTTCCTGCACAAAAATGCTTAGAACCATGTTACTGTTAGGCCGGCCCTTGGTACCACAAGCAAATAATCGTGTAATCATGTTTGCTGGGAAATGACACTCCTGTATTAGAGTGCATCTTCTTCACAGAAGTGAACTGAGGAATGTGGTACCTGAGAGTAAGTTTGTGCCGATTGGTTGGAGCCTTGAGACAGTTAAAGAAACTGCAAAGCACATACCAGCCGTGACAGTTGAATTAGACAACGCTCAATAATAGGTTGTACTGACCAAGTGAGCTTGAACGCCAAGGGTAATAGGAGCTTGGTCATGCAGAGTTGCTTCAACAATGACCAGACCAATATGAAAGAATGATTGATATGTGACAGAGGTACAGTGTGATAATCAGGCACAATAGTACATATGATTATAATTGTTCCATTCAAGATTTATGGGATTGGCATTTCAACGGACCTATGGATCACAATCATACTGTATGAATGAGATAATAGCTAATATGCAAATCATATGATAGATTCACATAAATAAAATAATTAAATAATACATAAACAAATAACCATTTCAACACAAGGGTGGGTTCTAATACAACCGAGGGTATTTTCATCACTTATTAATGGATCACAGGCATCCAAATCTGTCCGAATCCCCTACTACCTTAAGAAATAAGAAATCGTGCAAAAACTCTCTTCTTCCCACCAACCACATTAACTCCAACCCACAACTGCCCATACAATACCCAGAAATGAAGACCGACAATCCTAAACAGATAACTTGCAAGCAGATGATGTTGATTTTGAAAATTTTCTTCGTTCTTTTTCTTTGAAAATGGTTGTCCTACAGAGTCTAATGTAATACATATACTGAATGGTTTATGGATGTTATCCTTATTTCCTATTACTCTATCCTTTGGTGTAAATTTTGGACAATTAATTAAATAAGTACAGAAGTTAGTATGAATATTTGACGAGTCATTTTTCCCTGATTCTGTCCTCAAAAGGCACGATGAGAGGAGCATAAGTACCACAGAAAACCCATTACATCCATGATAATATTGTATGGTCAATCTCACGATAAAAAAAGGAGCTCAAAAGATCTGGATATTCCTTTCGTGCCAAATCACCCAT
Organism: Berberis vulgaris; assembly: GCA_963556465.1. Classification (NCBI taxonomy): domain Eukaryota; kingdom Viridiplantae; phylum Streptophyta; class Magnoliopsida; order Ranunculales; family Berberidaceae; genus Berberis; species Berberis vulgaris. Next base: position 17,356,498 of record OY747128.1, on the reverse strand, counting down.
AGAATCACATCAACGGTCCGAGGAATCACTCATTCAACCCCACGGGCGCCTATGAAATCATGCCAGACCAATTCTCTTCTATTATTTTTCTCCTTTTCATTTCCCCTCTCTACTCCATTATTTCCCAGCTGGTATAAGAGAAATAAATCCTGAGATAGAAATCAACGACTACCATCAGTAGCAGTAATCCCTTTGTGAACCCTGAATCAAGACCGTATTCCACCCCCCCAAGTCATTGCTGACTTATGGTCTGAGCGATAGGCAAGAAACCTGCCAAGGGTACCTAGACATTCAATCAGACTTTCCATTCCTCTAATTTTATTAATAAATCAGCATTCAAAATGTACTGATTTCAGTTGAAATTGTCGATTTAGTACCAATTATTAAAAGTTTATCTCTCTTGAGTTTAGATTCCGACTAGCAAGTTAGTTCAGCACTGGACATATTGGTATTAATTCTTCAAACCTTACATTACTAGAACTCATAGTTCAGCTCCTCTGTCACATCATCCATGACAAAATTGTCAGGAGCGCTATAAGGAGAATTTCATTGACAGTCTGTGAGTGGCATTACAAGCTTTCCATGGCCCTAGAAGTAATAGCAACACCAAAACCAAAACCATCTCAACTTAGTTTACACATAGAAAGAAGTCGTGTTTACCTTAAAATTGATTTTTTACTAGAGATCTCCACAAGTTAATACAATATAGAAAAACAATAAAATAAGTTGAAAAAAAGTTAAAATCCAAAAACTACAATGACAACCTATAAGTGCCATATAAAAGCTAAATAAGCCCAAATACTATTTGTTAGCATCCCATACACAAAAACACTACTACTTGTAAGACACCCGTTTTTCAATATTGATGTTAAAATAAAACAAGACTTACAACAACAACTACAGATAAATATCAATATAAAAGAACAAAGATTACTTGCTTATAATTTTACATCCATAAGAACGAATAAGGGCGACTTGGTTATAATTTTAGTATCATGAGAAATCAAGAGATACCATGCATCCTTCCTATATTAGAATGTAAATACAACAAACATTTCTTCCTAGGCCATCACCACAAGAATCAGTGTGCTTTGCAGTCAAACATCCCATGGCACCTGAAATCACCCCATGGTATTTTTCTCAACCCCTGAATGCAATTTTATTGCCGAAGGTTCAAGAAGGGACTCAAACTCCCCAATGTATTTCCCCAACTGACTGCAATTTGGAATTTCTATTGACGCCGTTTCCACATGAAAACTTTCTACTGTATGCTTACTGTGTGCCTCTGATTCACTAAGCAAGATTTCAGTATGAAATAAACGAAGAGCAGATTGAGTTGAAACAGAACTCACGGAATCATACAGATTTTGAAACTTCTCTCTCGTTTCTTGGGTTCCAGCCAATTTTTCTTTCAACTCGGTGGAGAAGTAAGCAAGCGCACTTCACATAGATATACATATATATATCATAAAGAATACCAATCACAATTTATTTCAGGTTGCGCTTTCATAAAATAAAAGAAAACAAAACCAAGCTTCTAAATTAGCAAAATGAAGGTTATTCCTTACCTAGTAACGCCTCTAACAAGGCCCCACTTGTATCCTACGAGCACAGATTGCTTAAAGCCAGCATTGAAGCCTTCTTGGGCAGCTGCTTCTTTCCCAGCCGTGAGACCATCACGATACCCAATCTAAAAATTCATTAAGAATTATAACACAGCATCTCATGCCTTCTTGTTAAATGCATAAGCGAATCTAAATGTACAAAAAATATAAGCTTTAATTTGTCAAGGATACAGTATGGAATTGTCCATGCCTCCTATGCCACTCCCTATCCAAATCAGATGTTACATTCACTTTCTGATTTAAATCATCGCATAAAGATTCATCATCACACCATACTTCATCCTCATTTTGATCTGAAATTATATATTAATTATCAAAGGATTGCTTCAAAAGATACATATGATTGAGAAAATAAGACTGCATCAAACCAGATTAGAAGCACAACTTAAATTCAACAAAAAGTATTAATTACACATCTCAAGCTCAAGCTATTTCAAATGGTTAAACTACTGCTTTCAAGTGTCAACATGGTGAAGTCTGGTAGAGTGAAACTGTTGGGAAACCTAAATGTCAATTAATCTCAAGATTCTTCTTAAAGATTGGTCTTAAAATAATGAAAATGCTTATGAAACTGTGGGGAACTACCAAACATATGGATTCGTAAGAGATGAAGTTCACCAATGGATTGGAGTTTGGATTTTGGAATGATTAGGACAACTGCAAAAATGTAATCCCAAATCAAGAACCAAATCTCTCTAGACCATCGCTTCTCTGTATTACTAGATCCTTGAAATCTCAATGATAAATATTAACAACTTGACAGTATCGCATGATTTACATCATAGACTTATAAGCTATAATGACACATTATCGAAAATTTGATGATGCAATGTTCTATTTGTAGTATAGAAGAAGAGGAAAGTATACAGAAATTCAAGAATCAATAACTATTTTACCCACTCCCAGGATCGCAGGTGTGTGTGACAGTTGGGTCATGGTTTCATGAGTGCTTAAGCAACCATATAACACCCAGATTGTTATCCAGGAAACGAAAGAGTGACCAGGATTTTGACGGGACGGGTGGACATTAAGTATAATTTGTGTCGGCAGGACGTTTCCTAGTAACGCGGAAAGGGAAGAGGGAGCTTAAATAGAGACAAACAAGGGGGAGAGTCGTACAAATTTGCAGAAAAGTTGGGAGTATAGCATTGAAATGAGTATAGAATTGAAGTGCCAGGGAAGATGAAAAATTAGATGAAGTAGTTTCTTGTGTGATAAAAATTCCAGATAACGTCACTGAGTTTCCTCATTCTACTTCTGGGGATCAGGCCTTATCCGGGCTTTGATGTAGAGGTTAGGGATCATTCAGCTTTTCTCGTTACCCCAGGGTTCCCTGTATCCCAGGAGCCTGCACTGTACTATTTTATAACTTCACAATGAAAAATTTTATATTTTCAAAAAAAAAAAAAATGCACCCACTGGAAAATTCCAGTAAATGATAATGCCTCGACAATAGAAACAGAAAGCTAAATAACTTGGTAAAAGAAACAAAAGGTTTATACCACGGGAATTATTTTGGTGGTGATTGAGAATAGTAGTCTCTGGCTCAGCATTTGAAGCCATCACCTCTTCCAATGAAGTGTGAACTTCCTCAATCACTCTTACTCGATATCGAACACTGGTCAAGATCTTTACTTCTGCAATCCAACTTATGACCTAATACATAAATCCCTTTCAAAGACAAATACTATTATGAAGATTAAAAAAAATTTAATGAATTCTTCATTGTGTAATCACATCAATTTGGTTGTAATTGTGAACATAGTTGATGAATTTCTTCAAATAACCCACCAAACTAATTTGTAAACCCTAAAAGGGAAAGCTCCATTTACCTTGTTGATTGATTAAGAGAAACAAACAAGCATAAAATCGAAAGAATTGTAGAACTAATTGAAAAGTGTAAACTAAACTTACCGAGAAAATCGTATCTGGCCCTGTTGAGCAGAGTAAACTTTCTTGTTTGCGACTTGTCGAGACAGCAAAAACATCAAAATGTTAAAACAAATATCTTACATATGATTAATTGAACAAACATCACATTAGGCTGAAAGAAAATTTGCCAAAAGGGAGAAGGGAGAGTAGGGTAAGAGGAAGAGAATGAAGAAACATGAATTTCATGATCATATTCTTGGTTTGTTACAAAATTGTAGAAAATGCTCTCATGAAAACCTAAGCTTGTTCAAGGTTCTTACGCAGTCTCAACAACTGTAATTGATCCTATACATTGCTATGGTAAAATAATTAAATAGTTCCAAAAATGCAAACAAAAAAATGATTGTTAAAATGACAAGGTCTAGTTATACCAAAAAAAAACTCATTACCTGTGTCGATTTGCTTAGTCCATCGAATCGATAGAATAAAGAATCAATTGGATTCCTGTATCGGTAGAATTTGATGCCAATAAGAGATACTTCAAATAAAAAATGGGAATTGTTTTTTTGAAAATTGATTGTTACCAGTGTGCCGAATCAGTCGATCAATCAGCTTCTACTAATCAATAGTATCGATTGAATTCTTGTAAAAGCATGAGCTGAATCAAAATAACAAAAGAAAAAATTAATTAATAGACTGCTCGAATATGTTGGCTAAAGCAAAACAGCCCAAAAAATGAAAATCCAAAACTAAAACACCCCAAAATATTTTATGAAGCTGAATCAATCGATCTTTACCTTTCTTAATCCAATCAAGTGGGCACTACTAAACTACTGAATTGAATGGATACAAAACAGCCGAAACTCTCAAATCGGAGTTACAAAACACATTAAACTCTGAAAATCGAAAATGTAAACATCCCAAACTTTGAAAACCGAAACAAATACCCCGAACTTTGAAAATGGAAAACGAAAACACCCCAATCAATCCTTTGAATCAATTGATGGATTATGTACTACAAAACTACTGAATCGACTTGATTCAAAATGCCACAAACTTTGAAAATAGAGAATTAAAACACCCCAAACTCTGAAAATCGAAAACGAAAATACCCCAAACTTTGCCCTAATCAAAACAAACTCTGAATCAATTGTTCGTACCTTGCTGAATCTATTGATAGATTGGATTCAAATCCGTTTGAATCACTCAGTAGATATGCCGCTGTAAGCCTAGTCGAAGTATAGAGAGAAGATCGCACACGCCAGAGGGGGAGGGAGCAATGGTTCGCTTGGAGCTCTGTGGAGTGGAGTTTGCAATTTGAAATCAGCGGCAGGTATTTGATATTGCCACCATCCTATTTATCACCTACACCACCTAATTTTTATTTGGGTTTTTTGAGTCTGACTAATTAAATTTTCTTTGTAGACTAAAATAACTTAATGCATGTGCTTTGCATGTGCAATGTTTACAAATCCACTAAAAATCAAAATGCAAATCTCAAGGTTATCCAAAGATTGAAATATACATCTTTCTTCCTTCCTTCCCTAATGCATCTATAAATATCATGTTCTACATGATATGTTCATGCTCGTGTCATCTTCCGTGGTTTTTTCCTCTTGGATGGTCTACCCAAACGCCTTAGTCTGCTGCTCCACTTGCCCCAGCAGAAGTTCATGAAGATCCATAATGACAACATGATGAGCTCCAAAGCAGCAGGAGCAAGGAACTGCCTACTACTCACAGCCAGTTCAGTTGTGACTACAGCAAACACCAAACCCAAAAAAGAGGATGACAAACTCAGTCAGAACCATCATCAGCCCAGTTATGCACTCCTTCATTTGCTCCCATCAGATTTTATCCTATCAACACAAACACACTAGAAAGTTGAGCAACATCAATTCTTCCACTTCAAGACTGGAACCTCGTCAGAATTAAAGAACTGCCATACAACTCCATATTTTCTTCAATGAAATCCCTCAGTTATATAAAGATGAAAGAGAAAACTCCACATTTTAGATCATCTTCTTTTGAAAGTAAAGTTGAAGGAAGAAAGTGGTGATGGTGTTGATTATAATATGTTTTGATGTCAACTATGTAGAATGGCCCCTTTGAGAAAATCAGAATGATTCTCAGTTTGAAATTCAGGCATTTGCTATCACTACATCTATTTTATTGTGTTTGAAGTTTTTCAGAGAATTTTGGTTTATAGGAAGAAAAAGTCACTAGAGTTAAAAAAAAGTTTACTGCAAACCTGTATGCACTGGGAACTCCAAACTTGGAACATGGATCCCTTCTTCTTCTTCTCATATCCATCTTCATCCCTTCAACCAACATTGTTTTAAACCAAATTCAATTTTATCTCACTCACTCATATCCACTAAACTATGCCTTCTCTACGCTTTCCCTTCTGGTTCTCTCAACCCAAGAGGACCCCACACAATCCCAATATCCCCTCTCACTCCTCCTCCTCCAACGCTCCATCAATGGCTGCCTCTGTTGCAATTTCAGTTGTTCTAGGTGCTGGGATCGGAATGGGTGTTGTGATTTCCAACAAAAACACAAACCCCATGGACCCGTTTCTCCAAAACGCATTGGGTTTCTTCCTCCGACCCAATAACGTGTTTTCCCCTCTTTGGGTTCATTCTCTTTGGTGGACAATTCAGAGACTGTATTTGAATCGAAGACTGGGGTTTCTTTTCCTACCATTTTGGGAGAAACCCAAAAATGAGAGATCGGGAAAGAAGAAGATGATATCTATAGATGCACTTAGAAAGTAAGAAAGATGAGTGCCTTTATCCTTATATTTCATCCTTTGGATTACTTTGAAATTTGCATTATGATTTGTGGTAGATTTGTAAATATTGCACATGCCTTAAATTAGGGTATTTCAGTCCAAAAAAATATATAACTAGTCAACTATGTTGACCTAACGGTTTCGTTAGAAAATGAGGATTAGACCCAATTAAAATTTAAAACGATGGCCAAAATCTATTATACACAAATAAATGAGGGCCACACTCAAAAAGAACATTTTTATTTGGGTTATTTTTTAGGTGGCCATTGCTAAATAACACCACAACTTCTGCTGAAGGATACCACTACCCCATTTTCGTTTATTTTCACTGAAGAAACACCCCAGCCAGCCCCACCACCACCTCGCCCCGCCACGCCCATGCCACAGCCGACTGACAGTGGTGGTGGTCATGGTAGTGTTTGGGAGAATAGAGAGAGAGAAGAAGAAGATGAAGTGAGAGGGAGGGGAGGAGGAGAATAAGAAGAAGAAGAAGAAGATGGGAGGAAAATGAGAGGTAGCGGTGACAGTGGTGGTGGTGGTGGTGATTGATAAAGGAGAAAAAAATGAAAAAAATGAAAAAAATGTGAAAAGGATAAGGAGAGGTGGCGGTGGCGGGGTGGTGAAGGGGAGGATGATAGGTGGCAATGGTGGGGTTGATCGGGAAGAAATGGAGAGAGGAGAAAAGAGGTGGGTTTTTTTTTTTATTAGTGGTGTCCTTCAGAAAGTAGGGAGTTGGTGGTGTTCTTCAGCATAAATGGTAGTGTTATTTAGCAACAACCTTTCGATTGGACAATTACCCTTTCTTGTGGATGGCACGTGGCCTGACATTCACCCCCCTTCGCCTCTAATGACTCTCCGTCTCTAATGGCTAATTTGAAAAATGTTCACCTCAATGTTACTATTAGTCATCACTCCTCATGAAATCTTAAAGTACTTATAGAGTTGTTTCATCTCAACTAAACCCACAATTCTTTTCTACAACTGAACATCAACAAAATCCCTAAATAAGCACGAAGTACTGAAAGAATCAAACCCTAAAACACAGTATGAACTTGAAACTTACTGTTTCTTCCCACTTCTCTCACCAACCATGGTAGATTCCAACTCTTACACGAGAGTTACCCCTTCGGACAACAGTTTCATCCACCTTCTAAGCGAGTTTGTTCCAAGAATAAGGGTTTGTCTATGTTTCCCTTTATTTGGTTTCTTTCTCCGGCATTTTGTCTCTCTCACGCTCTCTTTCTCTATGAGTTATGCTTCACATATAAGGTAAACGAAGCATTGGGTGGGCGCATGACAAATCAGCCATAACCATCCATCGTTACTAATTTTTTTAGACGCTGAGATGAAACTTTCTTTTAGATGGACACTAGGATCTGAATAAGTGATGCATATGTGTTTTAAATAGGTTAGGAGGGAGGTGCCAAATATATCCCCTTAATGGGTGACCCAGCAAAACACGAAAGTCATGACTTCTGAAAAAATGGATTCATATTTGAAGAATGCACATTTAGGCCCTTGCAAAGTTGAACTCTTCATACCCTGTAATGCAAACAAATTCAACATTTCAGAACTGGTTCCTCCATTGAAACATATGAAAAATTTTCATTCAATTATTTTTACATCTTTCTATTGGTGTAGTGGCTGAACGTTTGTAAATTTTTGTAAACAACCTGAGTTCGATACTCATCAAGCGCATTTTTTTTATGGTTATTGATAATTATTATGTTACTCACCTAATTTTTATTTTCAATACAATTTTATAGTAATTGCAAACATAAAAAAAATTGTTTAGTTTAATAAAAATTTATTTTTGGTCATCTCGGAGCGTATGATTTCTTTATGTCTAATTGTCTATACAGTTTTGTCATTGTGACATTTCCCTACTTTTTTGGTTTCAACGCTATTTTATACGTAATTACAAACATTAAAGCAATGAATTGCTTGTTCACAAGTAGCGTAAAACCTCTAACCAAAAAAATATTTGAAATTAATATCTAAAATAATAACTAAAGAATTCAATGAAAATATATGCCACTAGCCAACTCGTACAAAATTTGAGCCTCATATAAACATTTTCGATGAAATTGTATTAGGATCTTATTATATTCGTAAATTTCTGATTTTTTTTTAGCTTCAATTAGATATTTATCCTAATTATTTTGTGATTTTAGTTATTACGCTCGTTTGCCCCTTGTTAAGGTTATTGATATTGTGACCTTATTTTGGCTTAAAATTGGATTACACTTATTCAATTTGGTATATGCAATGTATTTTTATAGTTGTATTTTTCTTATTTTACTAACTCGGGTAGAAAATTTTTTTTGGCTTACCATTTTGCCCCCCCCCCCCCCCCCCCCCCTTGAATAAAATCCTGGGTCCGCCACTGTTTGAAGTCATACTTATTTCATGCAGGATAACTCACAACCTTTCAATTTATCAATCAATGGAGCTCCCGTGGCAGAATCATGTAACAAAAATCTCCTAACATGTGGAAGGTGGCTATGGAGGAAACAATTGCTTCCTTGCTGCGCAAACTGTCTCATGCTCAGGATATAAATAATTTGAGTGAATGGATGGCTAGCTTGCAAAGTGGCATAGAAGGTAAAGATTCTCAAGGAAAAAGTGTGCATGAACATAGATAATTGCTTTCTTGATAGATTTTTAATTGGTGACCAATTTGCATTTATTTATCATAATATGATGCCCATAGTTGTATTCAAACTTGGAGTACCACTAAAGTGGTTATTTGTGTATGCTTGGGTGATAGATGCAAATTTACTATGTATGACATGTTTTACTATTGGAAAAAATGAAAAACAAGGTAGACTCTGTCAAAATTTCATCAAAAATATTATATTTTGTTGTCTATTCAAACATTTAACACGTGGAACAATGTTATAGTGGTTCATTTGTGTATATTTGAATTTTGAAGAATTACAAATGCAATATGACAGGTTTTAGTATTGTAAAGAAATTAAGAAAACAAAGTAAACTCTGTCAAAATTTTGCAAAATAATTTATGTTTTGTTGCCTACTCAACCATTTAGCATGTGGAGTAATGCTATAGTGCTTTAATGTGTAATTTTTTCTTAATTTTTATGTTTGATGAATTACAAATACAAGGTATGACAAATTTTAGTACTGTGGAAAATATTGAAAAACAAGGTAGATTGTTTAAATTTAACAAAGTCACAAAACATTGTGATTAATTTAGTTTAATTACCATTACAGAAAAACCAAATATTTTTTGTTGAGATAATGTCATAATGGATATTAAAAAGATTAATGTCATGACAGATATTAAAAAAGTATGTTTAGTGGTAAATGGTACATGTGCCGCCACCTTAGGATATGATTAGTGACACATGTCTTGAACGACAATATATATTTATTAGATAAAAAATTTTAAAGGTAACGTCTAATTATTATTTGAATAAATGGGCTCATGATAAATTCCTTACTCAATTATTCTTATTTATTTGAGTTTTATATGGATGACAAATGTATCCATTAATTCCCTCTGTGGAACAGTTAAATTACATGTTGAATGGTGGAACAATTGCACTCTGATTTTTCATTTTTTCACTTTGTTTTATTTACATAGAATGTTTAATTACACCTTGAAGAGATAGCTAGGTAAGCTATTTAATCCATTTTTTTTTCTGGTTTAGTTTAACCCTACGTACCAATAGCTAATGGCATATTGAACTAAAATCTCCAAAGGCATATGCCGGGAAATTTTTCAACACAGTATAAATCCTAAGAGGCGCGATAGAAAAATAAGCCGCGATGAAAATAGTTAACACCGTACAGTAGTGCCAACGGCACGGAAAATACAGTAGGGGGTGGGGAGGGTGTTTGACTGAAATTTATATTCGCATAGGACTAAAATACCCTTGGCTAAAGTTGAAAATTTTATTCATATCTAACAATTTGAGTGCCGAAGCACAGGTAATCCCCTAGTCTATATTACAATTCAGCTAATTGTTTTACTATAGAAAAAGAATTGGAGATAAAAGACAACTAAGATTAAGAGTTGGGGAAGATGTTGATGGTTAAGATTCATTATCTATAAAGGTATGTTTGTAAATATGAATTATGTAGAAAGACCAAAAAAAAAATTTATATATATATATATATATATATATATATATATATATATATATAAGTTTGTGGAATGTACATGTGGCAAAGAGTAAAAGTCTTGTATTTTCTTTTTTTTCAAAGTGAAAATAGACATAATTATCTGCGTAGTCTTTGGATTTCGTAAAATTGATACATTTTTGATAATCTTTCCAATGAAAATTATTTATAATTGGAAAAATGTATAATAAATTTCACATCGTAAGTATTTTCAAACAAAGATTCTGAATCAAAGGATGGGAGAACTTGAGCAAACAAGTGCAAGGTAACAATTTGATCAGTGTCATTTGACTTGCCTCATTATAATTACAAGAAACCTTTGATCGCAATGTCATTTAACTTGCCTCTTTATAATTACAAGTATCTTGGTGATTTGAAATGCACTTTGAAGCAGAAAAAGTTTCCACTTTGAGTATGGTGTCCGTAAAATTCATAGCTCTCTATGTACTGCTTGGGCCTTGGCAAAAAATAGAATCAAAAATAAAAATGAAAATAAACATTATATATATATATATGGAATCCCACACAAAAAGAAAGTTTCGAAAAAATATATTTGAACTGTCATATTTGCAAACTCTGACTTTCTAAATTAGAAAACCGTAGAAAAACACTTGAAGACCCAAGACTCAAATATGATTATAATCAATCACTCACATATCTCAAACCTCTATTACATTAACCCCAACTCTCAAATTTAACTGCAAGTATAATTTTAATTTGAAGCATGCCAATTTCAGCATAATAGTCGACTATATGTTTGTCACCAAAAAATCTAACTGTCGAGGGAAATGGCGAGGAAAACAGCGAGAGGGGGGGCGTCCATCCCCCCTCGGAATGAGTGCGTTGACTTTTCTTGCGCGCATCCCGGGGGATGGACGCCCCCCCCTCGCTGTTTTCCTCGACAGTTAGACGGGTTGGTTTGTCACGTAGGCACTGTGACTGGCAACATGCTCTTCGAAAGGTAATTAGTTTGTTCATCACACAGGCATGATAGTGCTCAACTGTCCACTGCCGAAAACAGCTAAGAGTTGAGCTTTTGTTTTTTCCACCTGTAAGCAGCTTCCAAAATTTTGAGATTAGGTGCTGCAGTTTCTTCAGGAAAGACGTAGTCATAATATTCCTCGTATGCAGTAGGTTCATCCTCAGAAATGATCTCTCTCCGCTTTTTGGGAAATTTATTCTGTACTAGGCTGACATCTCCAATGCTCCCAAAACTACTCTCCAAGTTTAGCCACTCCTCCAAAAGCAGAGCCCTTTCTTCTTTTGATTCTGGTGCAGAGGTTCTGAAGTAGTTGATTGCATTTTCAAAGACACTTCTAGCTCGTAAAAGGCACTGCTTCATTTGTTCAGAATGTAAATTCATAGCAGCAGTTGCCTCAAATTTGGCATAGCTAATCCACACCTTCGGATTTTTTGTTCGATCCAGGAGCCTTTCATAAAGTTGTCCGGTTCTTTCATACTCACCTTGTGATATTTCAAAATCGATGTATGCCTTCCACAATAACTCAGGCATATCCAGTGCAGTTTGAGCTATGGCAAGCTCAAAAATAGCTCTAGCTCGGTCAGTCTCTCTTAACGATATCTCCAGCTCGGCATACTTGCTCCAAGCGTAACAACTCTCTGGTGCCCACTCCAAATATTTCTCATATAAAGTCCTGCAGCGATTGATGTTGCCAAGTTGCAATTCGATCTCGATATACTTGTTAAATATCTTATATTTGGGGGGCCGTCCAATTGCATTACCCAGAATTTTCCTGGCAGCGGTAAGATCCTTTTGCCGTATTTCAAATTGAGCAGCCAATAAACAAACTTTTGCAAATGAGAACTTGTGGTGTGGAATGAGCTTGATGCATTCTCTGTACACCTCTCTCGTTCTCTCCTTGTCTCCCACATCAAGTTCTTCATACAGCGCATAGCTAATCCACAAATAGATGTACTGCTGCCAATAACGCTTCTCTTCAGCAGGAGGAAGATTTGCAATTGCGCTTTCATAAACTTGTCTAATCCGTTGTTTGTTCCCAACACTTTGTTCTAAACGAATGTAGTCAAACCATAAGTCATAATTAAGAGGATTCCTTCTCACCTCGTCCCCATACTGAAACCTTGTCTTGCATCTTCAATCTCCTCTTTATTTCCGTACTGCTTCTCAAATACCACAAACTTTCTATACAAATCTTCAGCACGCCCCTTGGGCATGTGATCAAGTGCAAACTTATAGATACACCTTGCCCGTTCAGTCTCCTTACACCTTTCCTCAAACTCTGAAAAGGCAACGAATAACTGCTCAGCCTCCTCTTCGTCATCTGCAAGTTTCACAACAGCCCGCTCATAACATTTCTGTGCCTTGTTAATCTCTCCATTCTTCATCTCAAATTTAGCAAACTGAACCCAAGCCCCAACTCTGGCATGGCAATCTACGAACCTCTGAAATATCTTCCTAGCTCGATCAATCTCATTGTAGCGTAGTTCAAACTTGATATAAGAAAGCCAACCTTGCTGATCAGGCATCCAACCCATCCATCTCTCAAAAACCTGTCTAGCACCAGCTAGATTGCCAAGCATCTCCTCCATATGAATGTACTTATACCAAAGCTGATCAACCTTGGGTTGTAAACACACGGCACGATCCCATACATTCCTTGCATGATTGATGAACTTATTCTTCATCTCAAATTCACCATACCTTAGCCACAGCGTGTGATTTCGGTAATTGTTATGTACCAGTAGAGCACGCTCCCAGACAGAGCCAGCATGCGCAAAATCCTTTTGCGATTCTGCTTCCCATTGGGAATACTTTACCCAAATCACAATGTTCGATCCTACTCGCCTAATCAGGTCTTCGAACCCATTAGCAACTCAATAGGTATTTTTCAAAGTTACTAAAATTAACAAATAAAAATCGCTGATTCACAGTTTCTATTTTCAAGGGTTTTTCAATTTTACGGAACACTGGTAATCCAAAAGTAAAAATGATTAAAAGAACAAATTAGGAAACTGTAATACTCATTGTTTAATTTTGACCTAGAAAACATGTTAGGAAACAAAATCAGATTTGGAAACTGGTAAATGTTTGTGTTTTATCCTATTTTTAATATCTTTCTAATAAGTAAGTTAATAGAGTTATAAGTGGGCGTTTTAGAGGAACATAGAAAAGTGAAACGGATGTTTTAGGGATTTTCATGATATTTCTAAAAAATAAAATATCATGAAAACCAGTAAGGATACATTACATTGTAATCTGATAATTATTGCTCTAATCCAAATTTGATTCGAGATCACTTAAAATTGTAATTTTCCATAAGAATCTAAATACAAACATCTAATATATCTCATAAAAAATGACCAAAAACACATTAATCTTTGATATTGATACCCATAATTTAATTTTTTCATGCCAAATTGTAAAATCATTTAGATGGAATTTCTTAATCCGATCCAATAAGCAATTCTGACACCCTTACTAATAGGTGGCTAATCCAAGGAAATGGCTTGCTAAAGTTTAGCAACCTACCAACTTCACAAAGTCTGCTTGAGGGTTGCTACTTCTGCGCTCTTTCATTCTAAGAACGTGAACCTCAAAATGTGTTCTTCCCCGCTGCATTTAAATCTCGTAGCCGTTGGATATATATGATCAATTTAAATAGTTGTAGTTGTTGGATCAAAACAATTACATTTGTAGCAGGACAATAATGGCCATATTTGACCAATCACCGAAATTAAAATCAATCCTATGTTCGAACTTGTAAGTTTGAATCGTTGTTTAAATTTCCCATAACCCTTTTTCTTTTTCTTTTTCTTTTTCTTTTTCTTTTTCTTTTTCTTTTTTGTGAAACAATGGGCTGAAAATGAACCCTCTTTATCCCTCCATCTCCAATTCCAGATGAACCCCCATTACTTGATTATAAGGAACAATTGCCATGTGTTTGTTCCTTGATCATCGACCCTGACATTAACCTTTAATTGCAAGAAGTTTGCTTGAACTTTCACTAGAATTTGATTGCCTTGGCTTTTTTAGCTTTGCACTAGGGAGAGGGCCCCAATCCTTTTTTGGCTTTGTTCTAGTGCCAAATCATAGTTGCACTTGCTCTATACCTAATGATGGTGACAATTGTTAGATGCAAGCAACTCAAAAGAGATAGTTAGAATGCAAAGAACAATTCTGGAATCAATGACTTGTTTATTGAGTGAGAGGAAGCAGCTATTAAATAGCTTTTACAGAATGAAAAACTAAAACAAACTACACTCACGTTCTAACTAGAATTGTGGTAACAAACTTGACTAAATCAAATAACAAGACTCCCTAAAGACTAGGTCTTATTAACAAACTAAATCTTATCAAAGACTAGGTCTTATTAACAAACTAAATCTTATCATTCTCTCCCCTAAACTAGACTGCCTAGGCAGGCAACTAGTTTACCTTTGGTGCATCACAAACTCCCAGTTTCTTTCTAAGCTCCTGAAATGTCTCTAGCTTGAGTGGTTTGGTAAGTATGTCTGCTATTTGCTGCTGTGTACCACACCACTTGAGCTGCACAACTCCTTCATTCACTAGATCACGTAAGAAATGAAAACACACATCAATGAGCTTGCTCCTGCCATGCATCACAGGATTCTTTGACAACTTGATTGTTGAGCTATTGTCACAAAAGATGACAGGACTCTCACTGCCATTATAACCCATCTTCATTAACACCCTTTTCATCCACACCAACTGACAAGTGCATGCTGCAGCTACAACAAACTCGGCTTCTGTTGTACTTAATGTAACTATTGGTTGCTTTCGAGAAGACCAAGCCACTGCTGCTCCACTTAGAATAAAGGCATACCCCGACGTGCTCTTTCTATCTTCCATACAACCAGCATAATCACTATCAGTGAAGCCAACCAGTTCCTTATTTCCTCCTTTCTGATAAAGAATACCAAAGCCAATGGTACCTTGCAAGTACCGAAGAACTCTCTTGGCTGCTGAAAAATGTAGCTCAGTTGGCTTTGACATATACCTGCTAATTAGGCTAACTGCATACATTATATCCGGCCTTGTCGCTGTTAAATACATCATGCTTCCAACCAGCTGCTTGTATAATGAACCATTCACCTCTACACCATCTTCATCTTTAGAAATTTTGAACCCCGAAATGATTGGACTTTGCACACAATTACTATCTGCCATGCCAAACTTCTTTAACACTTCCATCACATACTTCTTCTGACTAATGAATATCCCTCCATCAAACTGCAGTACTTCAATGCCAAGAAAATATTTCATCTTACCCAAATCCGACATATCAAATTCCTTCATCATGGAGTCCTTAAACTCACACATCATAACCTCATCGTCTCCTGTATAAATTAAATCGTCAACATACAAACTGATAATCAAACGTTTACCTTGTTTGCTAACTTTAGTAAACAAAGTCTGTTCACTATCATCTTTCTCGAAACCCTCTCTCTTGAAGTACGACTCAATCCGGCTGAACCATGCTCTTGGTGCCTGCTTAAGTCCATACAGAGCTTTGTTGAGTTTGTATACCTTGTGCTCCTCATTCTTCATCTCATAACCCCTCGGTTGCTCAACATAAACGTTTTCGATTAATTCTCCATGAAGAAAAGCTGATTTTACATCAAGTTGGAACACACTCCAACCTCTCTGAGCTACAAGAGCTAAGATCATCCGCACTGTGTCCATGCGAGCTACAGGAGCATACACTTCTTCGTAATCAACTCCTTGTTCCTGAGCATAACCTTTTGCGACTAAGCGAGCCTTGTGCTTCTCCACTTCTCCAAGTTCATTCAATTTTGTTTTGTAAACCCATTTGACTCCTATCCTTTTAGCTCCATTTGGAAAGTCAGTTAGAAACCACGTTCCATTTTTCTTAATTGATCGCATTTCTGAATCCATAGCTTGCCTCCATCTTTCATCATTTACTGCTTCATCAAAACTGGTCGGGTCGGAACTGTTTGGGTCAGAACTGGCAAATAGAGCCAATTGAGCTTGCACATCAGTAATATAGTCACCCATCCATACTGGTGCTCTTCTATTGCGAGTTTCTCTTGCATTTGAAGCTTCAGGAACATCAAGATTTCCCGAGGTCGGCACAATTTCTTCGCTTCCTTCAGGATGTTCATTCTCTTCCTCTTCATTACTCGGCACAATTTCTTCACTTTCTTCCACATCTTCATTTTCTTCTTCTTCACTACTTTGGTTTTCATCTTCCCATTCTAAGTTTAGCTTAATCTGTTCTTCATAGCTTGCATCCCAACTCCACTTCTTGTCTTCCTCAAAAACGACGTCTCTGCTACTCACAATCTGTTTTGACACCAGATCATACAGTCTGTATCCCTTTGATTCTTCGCTTACCCCAAATAAAACACAGCCGCGACTCTTATTTCCAAGCTTTGTTCGTCGAGCATCAGGCACATGAGCATGTGCTATACTACCAAAGACTCTCAGGTGTTCAACAGAAGGCTTAACCCCGCTCCAAGCTTCCTCTGGCGTCATGTATTTCACTGACGACGTTGGGCATCTATTAAGAATATAAAATGCCCAGTTCACCGCTTCCGGCCAGAACGTGTTCGAAACATTATTCTCAATCAATAAACTCCTCACCATATTCATCACCGTCATGTTCTTCCGTTCTGCGACACCGTTGCAGTGTATAAGCAGCGGTCAGTTGCCTCTTGATTCCATTCTGTCTACAATAATCCTTGAACTCACTTGATGTGAATTCTCCTCCACGATCTGCTCTTAAACATTTAATGGACAAACTAGTTTCCTTCTCTACGCAACTTTTAAATAACTTAAAGGAAGCAAACGCATTTGCCTTATAAACAAGAAAATATACCCAAGCCTTTCTACTAAAGTCATCGATAAAACAAATGAGGTACCTCTTGTGGCTGTTGGAATTAGGACGGATTGGGCCGCAAATATCTGCATGAACTAACTCCAACTTCTCTGATGCTCTCCATGTGCTTCTCTTCGGAATAACATCTCAGTGTTGCTTCCCCTTCAAACAATCAGTACATACAGCTTTAGATTCAGGAAAACTTGGCAAACCCCTCACCATTCCTTTGTTTTGCAGAGTCTTAAGTCCTTTGTAGCTGAGATGGCCATATCGACGGTGCCAAAGATGAGCCAGGTTTTGAGTGGTTGCTTGGAGACACACTTCCATTGTTTCCTTCTTGATTGGTTGCGTGTTTGATAGCAAGACAAACATTCTGTTGGCTGTCATGTTGGTTTGAATGATCAAACCCTTTGTGGGATGGTAGATTCGGCATTGATTTGACCGCATAAGAACTACTAGACCCCTTTCTTGCAGTTGTCCGACACTGAGAAGGTGACTCTTCAACTCCGGCACATAAAACACATCTTTTACAAGATGACTGACACCTTCCAAAAACAATCGCACACTTCCTTTTCCAACGACATTCATCCTTGTATGATTGCCCAATCTGACCACCTTTTTAAACCCTTCTTCTAAGTCACAGAAAAGTGACAAATCTCCGCACATATGGTTGCTGCAACCTGAATCAATGAACCACACGTCATCTCGGTTCACTCCATGTAACTCAACATAGGCCATGAGTACCGTCTCCTCTGACTCATCCAGTTCTGCATAGTTTGCTTGCTTCCCCGAACTTGGACACTCGTATTGGAAGTGTCCGAGTTGATGACATTGGTAGCACTCAACAGTTGCCTTATTGTAGTTTTGGCGACCTCTGCCTCTACCTCTTCCTCCTCTGAAAATAGCTCTCCCACGTCCTCGTCCACCATAACCTTCATCATGCGAAACCTTGAGTGCGTGTTCCTCTTCTCCATCCTTCTTGAACTTCTGCTCATGAACAAGTAATGAACTCTGCAAGGCATCGACGGAGAGCTGATCGATATCCTTTGCTTCTTCTATGGAGCAAACAATGTAATTCCATTTTTCAGTGAGAGTTCTCAAAATCTTCTCAACTATCTTGACATCAGTCATGTCTTCCCCACAATTCCTCATGTCATTTGCAACCACCATCACTCGACCAAAGTAGTCAGTGATCGACTCACCTTGCTTCATTGCCAGAACCTCAAAATTCATGCGAAGACGGTTGAGTTGAGCCCTCTGTACGCAAGCATTGCCCTGACATTTCATCTTCATGGAATCCCAAAGTTGTTTGGATGTCTCCTTCTGTGTGATTGTCTTTAGAATTGACTTGTCAAGGGATTGAAACAAGTAATTCTTGGCTTTTAGATCTTTCAGCTTCATCTCCTCTAGAGCTTTTCTCTGTGCAGCAGTCAGCACCTCTTCATCACCATGTTGTGAATAGCCAGATTCCACAACAGTCCAGTATTCCTTGGAACGGAGGAGATTCTCCATGACCATACTCCAGTGATCATAATCACCTTCGAACTTCGGAATAGAAGGTTGAGCAAAACTACTGTTTGTTTCTGACCCCATCTCTTGCACACTCCCTTGTTCTCTCTCTAACTCACTCTTTCAATCTCTCAAGTCAGGCTCTGATACCACAATGTTAGATGCAAGCAACTCAAAACAGATAGTTAGAATGCAAAGAACAATTCTGGAATCAATGACTTGTTTATTGAGTGAGAGGAAGCAGCTATTAAATAGCTTTTACAGAATGAAAAACTAAAACAAACTACACTCACGCTCTAACTAGAATCGTGGTAACAAACTTGACTAAATCAAATAACAAGACTCCCTAAAGATTAGGTCTTATTAACAAACTAAATCTTATCAACAATGTGGATAGATTTGGCCAAAAATAAGTGTGGAGTTGGTCGGAAAGTGGTCTAATTTTTTTCTCTTTTACTTTATTTTGCTCTCTGTTGGTGTTCTTAGAGAAGGGAGTAAGAATGGCATATTGTAGGTGGACAAATAAAAGTGGATTCTGGGTTAGATTTGGCTTAAATTTGGTATGATTTGGGCTTACTGTTGCTCTTACTCGCTCTATGTTACTAGTTTTTACATAATGATGAAAAAGAGGTGTCGTTGCATTGTAGGGTTTCACCTATCTATGCACTTTTACAAGAAGCATATAGACCGATCAAACCCCATTTAGCACGTTACTATACGTTCACTTAATTTTTTTAAGCCTTTTAAAGTTGCTCTTATGATAAGAACCCTTCCAACATTTCTAGTTGAATAAGGCATTCTGCCTAATCCTCTGCTAGCTCGCTAAGTGAGTTAGCTTACCATACTTACTTGCCAGGTAGTTAAATAAAGGTTTATTTTATCTTTCATGCTTACCTGCATCATCTCATGTAAAAGAACAAATATTTAATTAGATACTTTACCAAGTGTATGCCTATTGGATATGCTATTAGTATATTTTTTGCCAAACATGACTTTCCATTATGATATTCACGTGTAGGAGTCCAAATTTTTCGACTCTATATTAAATCTGGATCACTGGGTCTTGTAATCTTGAACATTGGTTTGGTTTTGATATCTAACTATAGTTAAAATAATCTACGATATGAATCCTAGATTTTAAGGAAAGTAATTAAAAAATAATTTATAATATTCTCTACCACTTTTTTATTTCCTATTTTCTATATAATTTCTTTCTATCTCCTTCCTTCATCTATTCTCTAGGTAACAAACTCGAAAACTACAAATTCTACAGAAAATACAATTCTACGTGTCCCTCTCCTAGAAATATTTGGCTGACGTGGCATAATGGAGATCAGTAAAGGCTGAGAAAAAAAATTTAACTTTTGGAGAAAAAAAAACTTTCACGTTTTGGTATATCAACAATTGTATTTTTGGAAATCTCAAATTCCAATAAGAATCAAATACTCCAAAATTATAATTTTGGGTGTATTATCTATCCAACAAGATTTTGATAAATGGGAAAGTTCAAATTCCCTTCTCCATGGGGAAATTCCTACAATGTCAAATTCGAGTCTAAATTTTCCTACTCTGTGGTAAATCATGGTCACAGGGTCTAGCAATCTTTGTCATTAGATTGTTTTGAACATTTAACTAGAGTTAAAACTAATTATACTATGAATCCCAGCAAACTTATAGAAAAATATCGATGTCGATGTCGATGTAAAAAAAATATACAAAAATACAAATCACGAAGAAAAAAAAGTTTTAAATTTATTCTTTTTAATTCTTGGTTAGCTTGAAGGCTTGCATAGAAGTGTGACTACAATTGTATTTGTTTCCTGTATTTTGGTGCATTTGTAGAGTTTGTTTGTATTTTGTAGGGGTGATTCAAGTGAAGGGTGTCTCATTTCAAAACATTTTCAAGTGATTCAAGTTTTGGTTATTAGATAACTCATAGTACTACAACATTCATGTGATGAGCTTGAGAATCAGTCTCAATTGAGGGTTTAAATTGGTTCGAAAGTTACCCTATTTTCATTTTTTCGTTTTGAGTTTGGGTTTGTCTATTATGTTAAATTATGCATATTTATTGAGTTTAGGTTTAAGGGTTTCAACTTTAAGGGGATTTTGAGAGTTTTCGAGGGAGAGGGAAAATATTTGCAAGAGATTTGAGTGTGGGGAGAGATTTGGAATAGATTTGCAAGAGATTTCGAATGGGGGAAAATGAATGGTTTTTCTTTATATAGGTGGTGTGAGAAAGTATGGTAGTGTGAGAAAGAAAGTAGGTGGTGTGAGAGAGAGGAAATGATGGTGCGAGGTAGTCGTTGCCTATTTTTATAGATTACTTTCTTTAAAAACTGAAATTCATAGAGTAGATTAACTTAAATATAGTTAGATGGTCAAAATAATCTAACGACCAAGATTAGTAGACCTTGTGACCTTGATTTATCATAGGGTCAACAAATTCGAACTTGTCAAATTCCATAATATATTTTCCTTCTATTTGTGTCTAAAAATATTTAACAAAATCTAGCAATAGAATTCTACGTAATAAAGAATTATACCAAAAAGGAAACTCACAAAATCATAGCAATTCAATGGGATAATTTCTACAAGATATTTATATGCATTTTTTAAGAAAATCTTCTTTTTATACCCAAGTCATGCTCTATGCTCTAGAGCAATAGAAATACACATTTTCTCTTTTACTACAAGAAAATTGGCATTTTACGGCATTGCAAGAATGCTATGAAAGATGTACCATAGTATTTTGTGCAAATCATAGTAGCCCATGTTATCTTTTTGACATGGCACTAAGAAAATGTTATCCCAACGTAGCATTTGTGAATGTCATGGTTATATTATCTATTATAGCTGATGCAGTCATTTTTCGCTCCCTACTTTGACCTTGACTTGCAAACCTGTTGGCTTGCATAAGGAACGCATGTGAGCCATAGACCACTATTGTGGTGGCCGATGGCACTCCGATGCTAAAGTTAGACGGAGATCCGAGGAATGTGTAATGTTGTAAATAGAGAATTTTTAGCGTACCTTAGCTTACCAACCTCATGTCTTATTTATAGTGCAGGGGTCCTGGTTCAACCAAACCATCGATGGCGTAGTTTAGGGAAAAAGATATGCGTGAAGATCCTTTTCTAATTAGGAGTCGTGTTGTGGAGGGAAGTTTTCTTGTTAGCCATGTACTTCTAGATACGCGGGAGATATATAGTTCCCGTTCTGAGAGTATTCTATAGGTGGAAGTCTCCATATGTGATACGTATTCTGAAATATGCTTCCTAGTTGGAAGCAATGAGCCACTATAATTGCTCGTTCGAAGCTGATCTTCGAGATACTTGCCTTAACAGGGCTTACGAATACTGAGGATAGTTGTGAGACATGTGGGCCTAATAGGCTGTAAGAATTCGGGGTCATCTGGCGGACTGCATTGGGCGGGCTTAGAACTGCATGGGCCGAATCAATGTTGAGCTGACACTATGGCCTATCTTTCGCTAAGTCATTTCTTGAAAAGATATGCCGCTCATGATGATTGAGTCTGAATCGTTGCTTGAGCCACACGCTTCATTAATTGAATAGGCGTCGATTAAGTGGAGAAGAGGCGTGAACCCAATCCTTATTTAGGTCGTCCTTTGTGCGGAGACTAACTCTTCTATTTTCTGGCCTTTAGAGATATTGTTTTGTTCATCTTTTGATTGAAAAGATTGTTCATCTTCTCCATGGCTCAACAAAACCTTCTTGATTATGCAACTTTGGCCAAGGGCCTTGAGTTTTTCGAAGACAAGTTGTTTTCTGAATCGGGCCTTGCTGAAATTAGCATGAAGTTCGAGGTCCGTGAGGACCTGCCATTATATGCTCTGAAGGATTATCAGATGCTCATGTTGCCACCGACGGGGTTCATCTGCTTGTACCACAAGATGCTCCAAACTGGAGTATATTTTCCTGTTTTGAATGTGATTTGGGATTTCTTGGATTTTCTTGGAATTCCTCCAGCCCAGGTTGTGCCTAATGGGTACAGGATCGTTTTCTCATTTTGATTAGGGTGAAGGAAGCTAGCATTCACGTGACTCCACGGGTGATCGAGTTGTTGACTTCTCCTCGGTTGAACAATCACGTTGTCTGTAAAATGACGTCGCCGGCTTGTTTTGAGAATTTGCCTGATGACTTCAAGTCCTGGCAGAAGTATTGCTTTTTGGCTTATGCGGATTCATAGTACTTCCAATTCAAGGGTCATCCGCTCAAACGAGAGTTCAGGCCACTTTGTAAGTGTAATTTTATCTTCTGATTCCTTTGCACTTGATTGTATGATGATCGTTGCTCATGTTTCCTCGCAGGACGGTTTTCCACTACTCATCTTACCCTAGAGGAGTGAAATACTATGGAGACATTTTGCGACTTGCTAACGAATAATGTGGTGTGGAGGTCATATGTGTTTCCAACTTTATTCACAGTGGGTTGTAGGACAACTGGCATGAGGCCCCCACTCTTTACCGATCGTCGTGAGTTAAGTCTGAAGGTGGGGCCCCTTCTAGGAAAGGGAAAGTCGTCGCAGCCAAGGTTCATGTCTTGTCTGACACGAAAGAGTCGTCTGAAACGTTTGACTCCTTTGTGAGTTCGAAGAGGTCTCGCATTAGAAATGTGTCGTCTTCAAAACTATTTGCTCCAATGAGTGAAGAGCGTAAGCCTGATTGACTCGTTAGGGCGGAGGTCGATGTATCTGGCTGGGAGAGGGACCGCTTGTGATTAGTAGAGGATGAAAATGTATTGCATTTTAGGGCTGCACAGGTGGAAGCTCTGAGCAAGCAGTTGGTGTTTGCTGCAATGGCGGCTTCTACTAGTGTCGATCCGCCTGGGACCGTTCTGATAGAAGGTTCCTGTGAGGATCCCCCTGAGGTTCTAGAATTCAATTGTCCCACTGGTAGGTTGTCCGATAGTGGCCATGGTGACACGAGCCAAGCTTTTCATAATCTGCATTGTTCCCAGTCTCGCTCCAAGCCGTATCTCAAGGTGTTGGAGGGTCCGTTGGACAACTCGCTTCCTTCTCTTCCTCCGGATCCCACTCAGGTCTGGCTGATGGATCACACTCCAAAACCCGAGAAGGATACGCTAGAAAAGAGTATGGATAAGGGTTTAAAGTACCTTATGTTGGGAATGTCTCACTTGAGCCAGGTGGCCGTTGTTGGGACAGAAGTCGAGACGGCCCGTGAGAAAGTGTACACCATGGAGCGTGTCTTCTCGCACATGCAGATGTATTCTTACGCGCTTTATAAGATTAAGCTGCTGATGAAGCAGGCTGAGGAGAGGAGGATAAAACAGTCGACCATTGTTGTTAAGGATCAAAGGGTACGTCTGGACACCCTTGAGTCTGATTTAGCAGAGGCGGGGTCTGCGAGAGACAGATTCCAGCAGAAGTTGGATCCGTCCCGCCATGATCTGGAGGTTGTGCGGGAAGATGCGGCTGAGGGGCGTTCTGAACTGCGGTCCCTTGCTAAGGAGAATGCCTCGAAGGAGGCTGATTGGGCTATTCAGAAATAGCAGTTGCAGTCCGATGTGGAGTTCAATGCTTGAGAGGCGAGGAAGGTCGAGGACCAGTTTGAATTGGAGAAACATGAGCTCAATGCTGTAAAGAGCAGTTTAACTACGGAGCAATCTCAGGTTGATGCATTGACTGGCAAGTTGGAGTTGTTGGAGCGTGAACTTGCTGACGCGAAGGCACGCGAGGAAGAGCTTCTCCAAGAACAAGGCAAGAGTGAATTCTGCTGGGTTGTACATGGTAGATTGGAGCTGTTGGCGCTGATGAAGAAGGAGCATCTGGAATGGAACATTGATCATAAAAAGATGTCGTATGTAGACTTATAAGTGGGCTTTGCATCGAAAGATGAATAGGGTGATCTGGACCATGTTGCTCAGATTGCGGCGCGCACGGACATGACTCCTACTTCCTCATCTATCAAGCATAGCTCTTCTGTTTCTATCCCCCTCCTGATAAGGAGTAAACTTTATACACTTGTACCTTTTATACTTTAACTGTTAATGAAAACGGATTTTTCTTGAATATGCGGTGTATTTGTTTTGTGTTTGTTTTCCCTACTGCGTGCTTCCTCTTTTGCCTTGTCGTTTTACTTTGGCATAGGTTAGTTGGATCAGTAGAAAGTCGAGTGGTTACTCTGCTATTGAAAGTTTGACCATGTTGCAAGTGACTCGGAGTTCCTGTTGCTTAGTCACGTCCGGTGATGGGCGTTTCACTAATGGTTGAGGAGCGGGCTATGCTGCCCAGTTGTGGCCCATTCTCAAGGTAAGCCGCTGGGGGCTCATTTTGTCTATCTGACTGTCGGTCGCGGTTATTGGCATTAGTGAATTGTGATAGTCGAGCACATGCATTGTAATTAGAACGCTTGTTCCGAATCAGGTTTTCTAAGCTTGGGCTGGCATTCTATGTAGCACTCATTCGCGCGTTGGCGGGACGATTTATGGGTCTGCATGAGCGTCCTTTGCCGATAATAGAATGTTAGCCCGTGTGAGCGTGAAGACGCTGCTTGAGCTGTGATTTATCTTTGGGTCGATGTTTCAAATGAGAGCGACAATTGCATGGCGAGCCGTCTAGGGTTCTCACCTTCCGTACCATTTATGTCTGAGCATGGCAGACTACAGGTTCGGGGAGCGAGGATTCAGCGATCATGGTATGTTGAAGAGCAATGATCCCGTGGCAAGGCGTCGACATCAGTTCGTGACTGACTAGTATCCCACTTTTCAAACCATCTACACCCACGCGTGGCGGGCTACAAGTTTGATGAGGGGGTTCGGCGACCAAGCTGAAAAGCAGTGGTCTCGTGGCAAGCCGTCAGAATTAGTTCGAGACTGACTAGGCTTCCACTTTCCAAATCATCTACACCCATGCGCATCGAGCTACAAATTTGGGAATATTCGGCGACTATGATCTGTAGAATAGCAGTAGTGTCGTGGCAAGCCATCAGAATTAGCTCGGGACTGACTAGACTCCCATCTTCCATACCATCTACACCCGCGTAGTGGGGGCTACAAGTCCGGGGTTGGTAATTCGGCGACCATAGTCTGTAAAAGAGAAGTGGTCCCGTGGCGAGTCGTCGGAATCAGTTCGGGACTGACTTGGCTCCCACCTTCCAAACCATCTACACTCCTGCAGTGGGGGCTACAAGTATGGGCTTTGATCAAAAGTTGTCGTTGCTAGTCGTCACCGGCTAGGCTTTACCTGATCGGGTTCGGAGACCTTTGTCCTCGAAGGGGGCAACAGTCCCTGACGAGTCATTGTCATCAGGCGTGATAGCGCTAATTGGACTCCCACTTCCTAAACTATCGACATCCGCACTGGGCGAACTAGATGTCGGGGTGAACCAGAAGTCGTCGTTGTCAGCCAAAGCTAACTAAGCTTGCCTGACCAGATAAGGGCTCCGACAACTGCGGGCGTGCGAGCCTGTATCTGTTAACGGAGTGCGTTGTGTGGATGAGTTATGAAGAAACAATAATACCTTGGATCATTTGGCGGTATGCAGGTGTGATCCATGTGTCAGGAATGACTAGGGTTTTTCATGCTCATGTCAGGCACGTGATAGAATAATGTTCAAATAGTGACCGAGCCCATGGGCCTGAGGGCTAGGGTTCTCTATATGCAATATATTATGTGCACGACGTACATCGCATGGTAGCACGTGTACGGTGTGGATTGTGAGACGATTGAGTATCAGTTACTCCTCCTCATTTAATGGGATTGGATGCAGTCCCGTTGATTGGACGAACGTGGACCTGCGCAGTATCCTTGGATACGCTCATTTAATGGGATTGGATGCAGCCTCGTTTGGTGAACCATTATGTCTATATAATGGTGTTTTCTTCATCGTTGTAGGCACTATCTTTTGCAGAGGGTATCTCCTGTGATGTTCTTACTTGAAGAAAATGTTTTGGGTTTTCCAAAGGCTGAAGAGAGATCTCCATCATTGGAGTTTTTGAATGTTTTGACATTTGCACCGATGAGCCACAATGAGAACCGTTGTTATGTGTGGTCACCTGCTCTGGGTGAGTACCTAATTGTTTCATTGAGATTTTGTAATTCCTTCTCGTATTGCGGAGAGGAAGTACGGATCGCAAGGGATGAGTCTGTCGTTTATGTGTTGGTGCCCCATCGCTGCTCTGGAGCGCTTAATCTCAGAAATAATACCAGCAGCCAACTCCGGAGCAGTCGCCTCCATCACTTCTCGACTAACCCCGTTGACTCGCCTTGCGTTGAAATTCGGGATCTCGAGACGGGGTGGAGTTGGACATGGTCCACTAGATGGGGCCATTGACTCATGGACGCCCTTCCCATCCCTTCTGCGGGAGGGTGTACTCGACCTGTATCAATCTGATATTTGTCTCAAGTTCATTGTGTTGATCGGATCGAGAGTGTCAGTTGGTCATAGCTTTTTGCGGGGCCCCCGGTTGCCGATTTTGTACCACTTCAGACAATATTTGAGGGTTGCGCATTTTGGACGTGTTATTTCATCATGCTCTTGCACATGCTAGTCCTTCGTCCCACAATTGCTCATAGATATCGAAAAGTTCATGGAGCCTAATTTGGGTACCTTAGCTCTCTTCTGGAGTTGGACTGTTTAAGCGAGTCTTTACTTTATGTCGCATCAGATTCAAATGCTTGTAGTATGTAGTCTTTTGTACCCGCCTAAGGGCACCCGTTGTTACATCTTCCAGTAATCAATAGAACGTGTTTGCGTAATTCTTTCTTTATTTCTTAAATGATTGCAAATAACATAAGTTTCTAAGAACTAAAACTCTACATTGACTATGGAAAGGAAAATAAACAACTGAAAGAGACTAACTATTGGCGGAGAGAAGTCGACTCGACCCTTAAGTGAATTTGCACGGCCTTTGTTGGATCGTTGATACTTCAGCGGACTGTTGAGCTTCCCTGATGTTACTGAGGTTACTAAAGAGTAAACCTTGTGTTGGAGTTAATATCCGCGCCGACTGAATGTCAGGGGTTGTACTCCCGTCTGCATTGACCTTTTTGTTTTGCTTGGTTGAAGAATGGATTGCTTCTGTTCCGCTTGATTGTTCTTCGTTTATGAAATTAGCCACCGCTGTTGGGATCTCGTGCGAGTGGAGTTGTGTGTCCACAATCGCAGGATCCGACTCCATTTCAGGTTGCACTGTAGTATTCGGTTGAATTTGGAAACATTCTATTTGCTTTAACGTAACATAATGGAAACCTCGTGTCATAGGCTAGTCTCCACGTATCGTTCCTTCAGAGTGGTTAGCAGTGTACTTAACGCACTGGTGAAGGGTGGAGACTACTGCCTCCATCTGATGAAGCCATGGTCTTCCCAAGATAAGGTTGTAGGTAGACGGCGCGTCTACTACCATGAAGTCCATAAACATAACCTTTCCGAGTTGTGGCTCTCCTACCACTACCGCTAACCTTATCTTCCCGATCGAGAAGCATTTTTCGTCGCTGAATTCGATCAGCAGGTAATCTGAGGACGTCAGGTTCTCCTCCTTGAAGTCCATACTGCAGAACGCGTTGTAGAACATGAGGTTGAGTGAGCTTCCTGTGTCCACTAGAGCTCTTTTTACCTCCCACCTCGCAATGGAGACCGATACGACAAGAGCGTCAACTCAGACTCTTTCGAGGTCCTTGTCTGTAAAGGTTAAGGTGGGAATGGGGCTTTACACCCTCGAGTAGCAAACACGTCTGTCATCATTTGCGGAATGAGTCTGCATCTCCAGTAGAGTCCGCTTGCAAGACCTGTTCGACTGGTCTTCGTCTAGTCCGACTCCATGAAGGACATAGATTATGCCTAAGGTCTTCTCTATTTCCTTGATCGACTCCTCCGGTCCCTGGGTCTTTTCGATCTCTTCTCGGAGCTCAGAAATTCCTTTAGCTTGCCCCTGCGGATCCAGCATTTGATCTCATACCTTAGACTCTTGCAGTCGTTGGTGTCATGACCACTTCTTGGGGTATGAGCAGTACATGTTGTTGTCACGTTTGGAGGGGTCTCCGCGCTACTTCAGGGGCCACTTTAGATCTTCCTAGTTTTTCATAGAATTTAAGACGTCCGATAGGCTAGAATTGATGGGGGTTATGGCTCTAGATCTAACATAGTTGGATTTTTTTTCTGGCCTGGCCCAGCCAGGGTCAGACCTGTTGCCATTGCGATTTCGTTTGCCTCTTTCTTCTTCCTCAGGCCTCCTTCCCTCATTCCTTTCTTTAAGAGTGAAGGGTTTTTTTTATCTTTTTTTGTTTCCCTCTTCACAGTTCTCAACTCTTCTAAGGTGATGTACCTCTTGACGCTCTTGAGGAGTTTCGCCATATCCAACGGGGGTTCCAAAGTGAGGCACTCATAGAGCTTTCCCTCCTTCAGGTTCGCGGTAAAAGTCGTTTCGGTTGT
The DNA here is from genome assembly GCA_963556465.1 of Berberis vulgaris. Lineage (NCBI taxonomy): Eukaryota > Viridiplantae > Streptophyta > Magnoliopsida > Ranunculales > Berberidaceae > Berberis > Berberis vulgaris. The sequence continues at coordinate 17,327,298 of OY747128.1, read as the reverse complement.
GTTGTCGTTGCATCCATCAATGAGTGTCAGCTCGTCGTTGAAGTGCATGACATACTCTCTGAGCATCTCATTGGATCTCCGTTTGAAAGAGAGTATGTAGTGTTGGCCTTTCTCGAGGCGCTAACTTCCTACAAAATGTGTCAGGAGCTCCTTCGCTAGTGCCTTGAATGAGTTGATTGACTTCGGCGGGAGGTTGTGGAACCATGTTAGTGTTGATTTTTTCAGGCTGGTGGGGAAGGTTCTGCACATGACCGACTTGGATCATTCTTTGAGTGCCATTATGTTCTGGTAGTGGCGTAGGTGGACGAACGGGTCGGTGGTCCCGTCATAGAACTCGAGCTTTAAAGGTGTGAACTTATTTGGAAGAGCTCCGTTCATGATACAATCCACGAACGGCGGAACAGAGAGATGGTGTAGCACATCTGGGTTGTGCACCCCTCTGCGGAGGGGGTTCTGAGGGTCGAGCCTCTCTCCTCGGATAGCCGATTCCGCATTAGCTGTGACGCTTCCTCTGGTCCAATGAGAACTAGCAGGGGCTAGACTCTTATGTGCTTGCTTTATGTTGTCTTCCAGAGATGGAGGCATGTGTTGCTTCTGATCTTCATTAGCGGGTGGAGTGTTCTGTTATATGAACGCCTCCACTGCTTCGGCGATTTTTTGTATCTGAGACGCCAGCAAATATGTCACGCCCCGACCCGCCACGGGAATCGCAGCGTGCCGATGCGTGAACTAACACGTACACAGGCGGATCGTAACCGGCCACAACATCATAATATAACACATTCTTGATACGATAAACAAACGGAAATAAAACTACGCTAAAGTTTGAACAAAATAGATATATATTTGATTCGCCCCGCCAGAGTCATAGCGACAAAACCAGTATACAAACATCTAGTTTAACAATAGAGTACATCTGAAATACAGAGAAAGCAAAACATACCCGTACAGGGTGGACACAACCCAAAAAACACAAAACGCTCCTACAACAAAAACCGGGGCCTACGCGCCACGATCAGCAGGTACTCCAACACTGCCTGCACTCCAATAGAAGCACACCCCTTGCGGGGTCAACAAAGCACAAAGCTAGCTGGTGCGAGCGAACTAAATACAAATAACAGAATAATAACCAAGGAAAAATTCATGCCACACAACAATGAATAAGCAACAGGTTCTAAAGTCTAAATCACACCGTGTCTCTAAGGATAATGTTTCTAAGTTCAAGCAACAACACAAACCTTTCAGATTCAACAATAACTACCAGTTTATTATATGTCGATTATTACACGTGATTCAACATGGTAAATATCAAGCAATGAAAATAAAACAATCTCATAATTCTTCCTAGCCTCCTAGGTATAGCAATTAGGTTGAAACCAAAAATCCGGTAAAATTATGTATAAGTGTCTCATGTCGTAGGTATCCGCATACCCTACGAATGTGTCTCACCCAGACACATCCCACAACGTGCACCAGTACCACTTCGGGCTTGTTTGTATCCTAATGGGGTGTCATCTGCCAGGATACAAACTCAAACATCCCGAACGACTGGCCTAACACGGCCAACCTAACATAATCAAAATCAAGCGCGCTGGGAGGGAAAGCGAGTAATCTCCAAAGCACGTCCTCCGGGACCCGTCCTACTGCACTCTATAGTGGCAAGTGCGTGCGGGAGCTCACCGCACCTCAGCAAGCTTGCCACATGCAGTAGCGTCCACAATGTCAGGTGCGAGTCATCTCAAGCACCATCCAACTCACGATGCGAGCAAGCTCCTAAGCATCGGCACAACAGGCATTATAGCGGGGTAAAGACACTTATACTACTATCCACATGCACAAATGACAAGTCTGTACATAACCAAATGTACAAACGTGCAATCATAAACAATTCGGCAATTTTTATAAAATCACGACTATGCCAGGGTCCCAATATGACCCAATTCACCACAATAAATTTATTCGAGTCGATTATCATACATGCTCAAGACTCGAAAATCCACGGTAAAACATGATATGCTATGCAAACTCGACAACAAAGCATACAAGTCTCATGTCATTACACCAAAGCCTAATCACACCAAAATTACTATTCGATTTCATTCAAGTATCATGCTTTTCTGAAAATCCAATGCATAATTCATTCACACATAACTAACACAATCCTCGAAATATCTGAAAACTCCGAATTTTGGATTTGGGTACAATTCTACACAATTGACGGTATACTGTAAAAATTCAATTCAGGATTTCAAATACTTATTTCTTAAAATAAAAATTATAGTTTCACTCACCTGGCGGAATGGATTTTCAAAACCCAATTCCAACCGGTCGAAGCTCCAAACACGCAAAACCACGAAAACTCTAAAACTGCAAGGCGGACTCGAAAATGAAAAAAACTAGCCGAAAACTGAAATAAATAAATAAATAAATACAAGCGGCGCGTGACTGAAAGGAAAACTTACAGGCAATAGGAATTCGGCAACCACCCCGCCGAAACCCAAAGTTGGGCGAAAACGCGCCGAAACCCTCCCTACTCCGGTCTGATCGCTACCAAACTGCACAACAGCCCACAAAAGAGTCTAATGACACTCAGGGTCACGAAAATGAGGCTCACCCACGCACCCAAAGCCCGATTTCACGCCGAGGAACCCTCCAAACAAACATGCACCCTGATTTTTTTGAAAAAAATTTTGGCCAATCCCAAAACAGTCTTGCATGTCGGTTCTAAGGGCTCCCAAGGACGCCACCAAGGCCCCAACACGGCTGATCGGAGCTAAAAAAACCGATCAAACCCAACCCAAAAGAAAACTGAATTTTTTTTTTTTTCGAAAAAAAAGCAACTGAGAAATAAAGAGGGGGAAGAGGAGAGGACGAACCGAGGAGGAGGGGGTGAGCTGTGGGGGAGAAATCACCCAAAATCACCAACTAAAACCGCTGGAGACGAAGAGGAGGAAGGAACCTCGCACACTGGAACGACAAAGAAAAAGAAAGGAAGAAGAAAGAAAGGGGGGAGGGGTCGTTCTGTTTTAAAGGGGTGGGTGGCTATGTGCCCCCACCACCTTTGCTGAGTACACCCCGCCTTAAAAAGATTTTTTTTTTTTTTAAAAACCACAGGTTTCACATCACACACACCTTAAAAGAGATCTCGTCCTCGAGATCGAACAAAAGCCACGACACGAAAACCTAGGCAAAAAGCTCGGGGTATTTCTGTCTCATCTGGTCCTCCAGTTCCCAAGTCACGTCACCCGCTCGGTGGCTCCACTGAACCTTCACTAACTTCACTATCCTCCGACAAAGTTGTTTCACATCATCATCAACAATGGCTACTGGCCTCACTGGATACGTCAACTCATCCGCAATCTCTATACTTCAGCAGGCTCTATAATCTGTGACGGATCTGCCAAACACTTCCGCAACATGGATACGTGAAACACGTCGTGGATACCTGACATACTTTGCGGCAAAGCTAATCTGTAGGCCACTGGTCCAATCCTCTCAGTAATCTCATATGGCCCTACATACCTCGGTGCAAGTTTCCCACGACTTCGAAACCTAACAACTCCGCGCATCGGGGAAACTTTCAGAAAAACCCTGTCACCAACATCAAACTCCAACTCCTTACGCCTCCTATCAGCGTAACTCTTCTGTCTACTCTGTGCTGTCAACAAACGCGCTCTAATCAGTTCAATCTTCTCAGTAGTTTCTCTGATCACATCCGGCCCAATCACAACTGACTCTCCAATCTCTGTCCAACAAACAGGGGACCTACACGGTCGTCCGTAGAGTGCCTCAAACGGTGCCATGCCAATACTTACATGGTAGCTGTTGTTGTACGCAAACTCACATAACGGTAGGTGATCTTCCCAACTGCCCCCAAAGTCTAAAATGCATGCTCTAAGCATGTCTTCCACTACCTGATTCACTCGCTCAGATTGGCCATCTGTCTGTGGATGATAAGTTGTACTCATGTCCAATCTAGTACCCATAGCTTGCTAAAAGCTCTGCCAGAAGTGGGCTGTGAAAAGCGGATCTCTGTCGGATACAATCGAAACAGGCGACCCATGAAGGCGAACTATCTCCCGAATGAACAACACTGCTAGACTGTCTGCCGTCCGATTCATACTAACAGGAATGAAATGTGCACACTTCGTCAACCGATCAACAATGACCCATATCGACTCATTACCTTTCCTCGACCGTGGAAGTCCATCGATGAAATCCATAGTGATATACTCCCACTTCCACGTCGGGATATCCAATGGATGCAATAACCCAGATGGTCTCTGATGCTCGGCTTTCACCTGCTGACAAGTCGCACACCGTGCCACAAACTCTCCAATGTCTTTCTTCATGCCATGCCACCAGAAAGAACGTCTCAAATCTCGATACATCTTTGTTCCACCGGGATGAATGGTGAAACGAGATCTATGAGCTTCCTGTAAGATATCTCTTCGCAACTCCTCATCAGATGGAACACAAAGCCGCCCACGAAACCGCAACCCTCCATCTGAACCCACTGACCAATCGGTAGGGCACTCATCCAATGTGTCCACTACCAAATCTGCTATCTGCCTCGTAATCACTGGATCAGAGGTTTGTCTCTCCACCACTCTACTGATCAACGACGGATAAACTGCTAAACCTGCTATCATGCTGCCCTCTGTACTGAAAGTAGGCTGAACTGCAAATGAAACTAATGTCTCAAGTGTTCGGTACAAATGAATCATCATGGTTGCCATCACTACATGTCGCCCACTCAAGGCATCTGCAACCACATTGGCCCTACCAGGCTGATACTGTATCTCGAAGTCATAGCTGCTAAGGAAATCAACCCATCGTTGTTGCCTCATATTCAATTCCCTCTGAGTGAATAAGTACTTCAAACTCTTGTGATCTGTGAACAACTCAAACCTCTCACCATACAGATAATGTCTCCAGATCTTCAAAGCAAAGACTACGGCTGCCAACTCTAAATCATGTGTCAGATATTTTTGTTCGTGGGGTTTCAACTGTCGAGACGCATAGGCTACGACCTTCTTGCCTTGCCTCAACACTCCACCCAATCCTGTACCGCAAGCATCAGTAAATACCACCAGTCGGCTACCAGGTGTCGGAATAGTCAACACTGGTGCTGAAGTCAACCGAAGCTTCAAAGTTTCAAAAGCTTCTTCACACTTTTCTGACCATACAAAAGGAACATTCTTCCTAGTTAACTGAGTGAGTGGTGCCGCAATCAAGGAAAATTTCTCGATAAATCGTCGGTAATAACCAGCCAAACCCAGAAAACTACGAATCTCGGTCACACTACTAGGTCGTCTCCAAGACTTCACTGCCTCGACTTTCTCAGGATCCACTGCAATACCTCCACTAGAAATGACATGCCCAAGAAATCGAACTTCAGGCTCCCAGAAGTGACACTTACTGAACTTCGCATACAACTGATTTTCTCTAAGTGTCTGCAAAACAATGCGAAGGTGCTCTCTGTGCTCCTCTAAACTCCTCGAGTACACTAAGATATCATCAATGAAGATTACCACAAACTTGTCCAAGTACGGACTGAACAATCTATTCATCAAATCCATGAAGAAAGCTGGTGCATTTGTCAATCCAAATGGCATGACTGGAAACTCATACAAGCCATAACGGGTCCGAAAAGCGGTAATTGGAATGGAATGTTCCTCAACTCTCATCTGATGGTACCCAGACTGCAAATCTAACTGTGAAAACACTACGGCTCCCCTCAACTGATCCAATAGATCATCAATCCGAGGCAGTGGATATTTATTCTTGATGGTCACTTTATTCAGATCTCGATAATCTATGCACATCCTCAATGATCCATCCTTCTTGGACACAAATATTGCTGGAGCTCCCCAAGGTGAATTGCTCGGACGAATAAACCCCTTACGAAGCAACTCATCAAGCTGTACTTTCATCTCTTCCAATTGCTTAGGTGCAAGCCTGTTCGCTGATTTAGATATAGGTGCAGTACCAGGAACCAAGTCAATCCGAAACTCTACCTCACGACGTGGAGGGATACCAGGAATCTCCTGAAAGACATCAGGAAACTCACACACAACCTCTACAGAACTGGTGTCGGGACAAGAAATCTCAAGAGAGCTAAGAAAACTCGACATCAAAGAAACCGAATCGGGCTCACAAGCCAACACACGAGGCGAAGCATCAGGTGGCGCTAACATCACCGACCTATGCAAGCAATCAATGATCACCGGATGACTGGACAACCAATCCATCCCTAGAATCAATTGATAGCCCTCAAAACCCAAAACAATAAAGTCAAACACAAAGCTGTACCCCAACAAGGAAAACTCGAAACGGGGACAATACTCCCACAACCAAACCGAACTGCCCAAGGGAGACACAACGCACAAGGGCTCCGGCAAAGGCACCACCTCAAGGTTGTCTCTAACAACCAACTGTCTAGAAATAAAAGACCTAGATGCTCCTGTATCGAAAAGAGCCCTCAACAGGGAAGACGATGAATGCACAAAACCTGACACACAACACAAGTATCCTGAATCACATAACAACACACTAACATGCAATTTTTCCTACGCATAATGCACATAACACAATCTTACTACATCAGGCACACACAAAACGACAATAAAAATAAATAAAAAAAACATACCCTCAACATTTCCCTGACCGGGAATAGCTGCTAGGCGAACAGGCGGTGCTGGGAGAGGGACTCTCTGACCACTACCAGACGCAGGTGCTAACTGTCCCTGAGGCGCCCTCTGCTGTGCTGGTCCAGCCCTATTCTGAGGACAAAGCCTGGAAAAGTGCCCCAATTGTCCACAAGTATAACAAACTACATGCTCCCATCGATTTGTCTGACCTCTTGGACAATCACGGGCTACATGTCCCTCCTGACCACAAGTGAAGCAACCGCTCCTACTTCCTGTTTGACCACCCCACCTAGGCTGTCTCTGTTGCTGCTGCTGCTGTCGATGATCTCCTCTGGAACGTTTGTCGCCTCTGCGATCTCTGCCAGTCCTAACTGGTCCCCCTCTACCAGGGTCTCTCTGCTGGACCACGACACGCTCTGGATGTTGTGCCTGCTCAATTGTCTGGCTTCCTCGGCCAAACCTCTGACTACGTTCTGAACCTCTAGCTCGTCGAACCAAAGTCTCCTGTCTACACTCAGCGTCCACTCGCTCCTGACTCAAAGTGATATCCACTAATCTATCAAAAGGACGATCAATCATCACCATCAACTGTTTCCTTAGGAATGGGTTCAGACCACTCAAAAACTTTTTGTTCTTCTTCTCTGGTGTGTCTATAAAATAAGTGGCATAGCGGCTCAACTGTGTAAACTCGGACAAGTATTCAGAAACAGATCTAGAACCCTGCTGTAAATGTAGAAACCTGTCCACTATCTCAGCTCTTGCAGAATCAGGAACAAAATGTTGTTCAAACACCTGGCAAAATGTACCCCACTGCATTTCTGACACGTCACGGCTCTGCCTCACTGTATCCCACCAGTACATAGCCTCTCCGTCAAACTGGTGTGCTGCTAACTCAGTACGTTGTATAGGTGTCAGCACCATCCTCTCAAATATGAGCTCTACCTTACGGATCCACCGATCCGCAGCTAGAGAATCTCCAGTACCATCAAACCTTTCACCACCCAAGCTGACGAAATCCCTGTTGCGCCGAGTAAACGGATCCTCTGACTGACCGCCCTGCCTCACATTCTGTGCCAACTGGGTCATAATTTCCATAAAAGCCTGAGAGATATCCTCCCCCGCAGTGCCTGATCCCTCACCCTGAGATCTCTGCCCACGCGCCATCACCAAACAACCTCTACGAAAAAGAAAACACACATACCATACATCAAACAACACAACAAAATTCCTAACTCCTCTACCCAATCCACTCAAGAAAGTGGTATACGATGATGTTCTATGTGAACCGGTAACAATAGCTCTAATACCAAGCTCTGTCACGCCCCGACCCGCCACGGGAATCGCAGCGTGCCGATGCGTGAACTAACACGTACACAGGCGGATCGTAACCGGCCACAACATCATAATATAACACATTCTTGATACGATAAACAAACGAAAATAAAACTACGCTAAAGTTTGAACAAAATAGATATATATTTGATTCGCCCCGCCAGAGTCATAGTGACAAAACCAGTATACAAACATCTAGTTTAACAATAGAGTACATCTGAAATACAGAGAAAGCAAAACATACCCGTACAGGGTGGACACAACCCAAAAAGCACAAAACGCTCCTACAACAAAAATCGGGGCCTACGCGCCACGATCAGCAGGAACTCCAACACTGCCTGCACTCCAATAGAAGCACACCCCTTGCGGGGTCAGCAAAGCACAAAGCTAGCTGGTGCGAGCGAACTAAATACAAATAACAGAATAATAACCAAGGAAAAATTCATGCCATACAACAATGAATAAGCAACAGGTTCTAAAGTCTAAATCACACCGTGTCTCTAAGGATAATGTTTCTAAGTTCAAGCAACAACACAAACCTTTCAGATTCAACAATAACTACCAGTTTATTATATGTCGATTATTACACGTGATTCAACATGGTAAATATCAAGCAATGAAAATAAAACAATCTCATAATTCTTCCTAGCCTCCTAGGTATAGCAATTAGGTTGAAACCAAAAATCCGGTAAAATTATGTATAAGTGTCTCATGTCGTAGGTATCCGCATACCCTACGAATGTGTCTCACCCAGACACATCCCACAACGTGCACCAGTACCACTTCGGGCTTGTTTGTATCCTAATGGGGTGCCATCTGCCAGGATACAAACTCAAACATCCCGAACGACTGGCCTAACACGGCCAACCTAACATAATCAAAATCAAGCGCGCTGGGAGGGAAAGCGAGTAATCTCCAAAGCACGTCCTCCGGGACCCGTCCTACTGCACTCTATAGTGGCAAGTGCGTGCGGGAGCTCACCGCACCTCAGCAAGCTTGCCACATGCAGTAGCGTCCACAATGTCAGGTGCGAGTCATCTCAAGCACCATCCAACTCACGATGCGAGCAAGCTCCTAAGCATCGGCACAACAGGCATTATAGCGGGGTAAAGACACTTATACTACTATCCACATGCACAAATGACAAGTCTGTACATAACCAAATGTACAAACGTGCAATCATAAACAATTCGGCAATTTTTATAAAATCACGACTATGCCAGGGTCCCAACATGACCCAATTCACCACAATAAATTTATTCGAGTCGATTATCATACATGCTCAAGACTCGAAAATCCACGGTAAAACATGATATGCTATGCAAACTCGACAACAAAGCATACAAGTCTCATGTCATTACACCAAAGCCTAATCACACCAAAATTACTATTCGATTTCATTCAAGTATCATGCTTTTCTGAAAATCCAATGCATAATTCATTCACACATAACTAACACAATCCTCGAAATATCTGAAAACTCCGAATTTTGGATTTGGGTACAATTCTACACAATTGACGGTATACTGTAAAAATTCAATTCAGGATTTCAAATACTTATTTCTTAAAATAAAAATTATAGTTTCACTCACCTGGCGGAATGGATTTTCAAAACCCAATTCCAACCGGTCGAAGCTCCAAACACGCAAAACCACGAAAACTCTAAAACTGCAAGGCGGACTCGAAAATGAAAAAAACTAGCCGAAAACTGAAATAAATAAATAAATACAAGCGGCGCGTGACTGAAAGGAAAACTTACAGGCAATAGGAATTCGGCAACCACCCCACCGAAACCCGAAGTTGGGCGAAAACGCGCCGAAACCCTCCCTACTCCGGTCTGATCGCTACCAAACTGCACAACAGCCCACAAAAGAGTCTAATGACACTCAGGGTCACGAAAATGAGGCTCACCCACGCACCCAAAGCTCGATTTCACGCCGGGGAACCCTCCAAACAAACATGCACCCTGATTTTTTTGAAAAAAATTTTGGCCAACCCCAAAACAGTCTTGCATGTCGGTTCTAAGGGCTCCCAAGGACTCCACCAAGGCCCCAACACGGCTGATCGGAGCTAAAAAAAACCGATCAAACCCAACCCAAAAGAAAACTGATTTTTTTTTTTTTTTTTTTCGAAAAAAAAGCAACTGAGAAATAAAGAGGGGGAAGAGGAGAGGACGAACCGAGGAGGAGAGGGTGAGCTGTGGGGGAGAAATCACCCAAAATCACCAACTAAAACCGCTGGAGACGAAGAGGAGGAAGGAACCTCGCACACTGGAACGACAAAGAAAAAGAAAGGGGGGAGGGGTCGTTCTGTTTTAAAGGGGTGGTGGCTATGTGCCCCCACCACCTTTACTGAGTACACCCCGCCTTAAAAAGATTTTTTTTTTTTTTTTTTTTTTAAACCACAGGTTTCACAAAATCCATCCAGGGGTCCATCGTTGTCGTGGCTGGCACGGAGGCGTGAGTCTGTTGCCCGTATGCCACCGGCATCGCTGAGAGCGGTGGTATAGTGCCAGTCTGGGTGTTTGACATGTCCCCTTGTTCTCCATTATTGCAAGATCGGGTGGTCACCATCTCTTCGTATTCTTAGGAGAGATGATGCTAGTAAAATGTTAGGAACTTTGTCGTCCCCAAGGACGGCGCCGAACTGATGCAGTCGTTTTTCACTCTCTGCTTTGACCTTGACCTGCAAACCTGCTGAACTATACAAGGAACGCACGCAAGCCATGGACCACCGTTCCGATGCTAAAGTCAGATAGGGATCTGAGGAAGGTGTAATGCTGTGAACAAGAAATTTTTAGCGTATCTTAGCTTACCAACCTCATGTCTTATTTATAGTGCAGAAGTCCTTGTTCAACCAGGCCATCAATGACGTAGTTTAAGGAAGAAGATCTGTGTGTTGATCATTTTCTAATTAGGAGTCATGCTGTGGAGTGAAGTTTCCTTATTAGCCATGTGCTCCTAGATACGCGGGAGATAGTTCTTGTTCCGAGAGTATTCTATAGGTGGAAGTCTCTATATGTGATACGTACTCTGGAATATGCTTCCTAGTTGGAAGCAACGAGCCGTTATAATTGCTCGTCCGAAGCTTATCTTCGAGATACTTGTCTTAACAGGGCTTATGGGTATTGAAGATAGTTGTGAGACACGTGGGCTTAGCAGGCTGTAAGAATTTGGGTACGTCTGACGGACTACATTGGGCGAGCTTAGAACCGCATGGGCCGGATCAATGTTGAGCTGATGCTAAGGCCTATCTTTCTTCGAGATCATCATGACACATGTACGGCGCAGAATTGGGATCATTTTGGTATATCATCAATAGCATTTTTAATGTCATGGTTGTATTGTGAATGTCATAGTTGTATTATCTATCACGTGTATATAAATGTTATCAATAATTTGTTTTAACATTCAGAAGTGCTACCGTAAATGGCCTTTTAAAATGCTATAAACAAATAGTTATGATTAAACAAATAGTTATGATAACAAAAATTAAATATGAAAAAATTGAAATATTTCTGTCAAAATTATTTCTATTTACATTTTTTTTTTTTTTTTGGAAAAACGAGCGGGGTTATTTAGGATCCCCGAACCTTAGAAATGAAAAAAGAGGATGATAAAGATTACAATCACTCATACATTCACTCGTTACAGCATCCACAGGACAAAAAACTTGCTTCAAATCTTCAACTAAGAACCTCATTAGTTCTAGAGTCACCATCTCCAAGTTGGGGAGTAACCCTGCAAAGTGTTCTGCTACTAAAGTGGTTGCATGATAGACCTGCCATAACTTTTCTTCCTCATAAGTACCAATCAATCCTTTAATCACTCTCATGACGTGATTTATACCTAATGTGGGCCCCAGGATGTACGAGAAGTCGTCGTAAATATACGAACCACAATGAATCCTGATATAAAAACCATTGAATGCTAGCACTAATCTAGCATCCAGACAAGGTTCTAATAAGCATTTGCATTCTACTTGTATTATCATCATCAGTTACCTGAATTTAGGATTTGTCTTCTTGCTTCGAGAGGACCTTTGAGGAACATCTGCCGTGGGAGTCTGTATTGTGGTAACCTCACGTTCTTTTTCACTAGTGTTTTGCCCCACCTTTACTGCTTCCTCTTCAAGTGAAGTTTGAATTTCAGCGACCACTGCCTCCATGCCTATTCGTGCAATTTCTGACTGCATAGCCTTAACGTTTTGGGGTGTTAGGCAAGCCATGAGCGTTGTGGGATCTTCCCCCAGTCCTCCAAACCAGCGATCGCGCGAAGCACCTCCACTACTTGCATTGGGTTTTCCTCTGAGTTAGATATGGGGGTAGACAGACCTGGCTCTGTTGCTACTTCAGCGTCTGAATCCGCAACCTGAATCGCTGTTTCAATCCCATTGGGTGAGTAACCTGCATCCCTACAATCATCCCTGAATTCTTTGAATTGTTGCTCCTGAACAACAGCAGCCAAACTTTGCTGCTCCTTAGACGTATCAATAACATATAATTCTAAACTAGTCGTTCCAACTTGGGCAACGATTTGATTTCTATTCTCAATCAAACTGCTATTATTTTCTTGAGGTGTCGCACATTCTAAATTCGCCTTGCCCGTAAGAACCTGCGTATACCCCGCCTCAAGTAGGCATTCCTCCGTAGAATCTGGACCTTGCTCGGCAATTGCATGTTCCTGCTGCTCACTCTCCCCGACGTCAAAAGGTTCTGAAAGCGACTCAAATTTGTTGGACAAAACCACCTTAACCGGATCCATGGCCTCCGGCCTCTTCTCCCCAACTTCCTCATTAATTTCCACTCCCTGGCTATTCTTGGCACCACTCGGACCCACTGAGGGGTTGGGATGCTTTGCCTTATTGAGAATGGGTACATATTGCTGCTTGATAGTGTGAGACTCAAACTTTGGCCTGACCATCTTTTCTGCTTTGCCTAAATCAACGGCTTTCCCTCCGCCCTTAAGACCTAACTTTTTCCTACAAACCTCCTCGTGGTGCCCTATCAATGAACAGAAGTCACAGTATTTGAAACCTGGATATTCTAACTTCTGCCAGAAACCCCTATTATTGGCCCTGTCAATCCACACTCTAGATGGTAAATTCTCCGCCAAAGTCATCTCCACGCAAACACGAGCAAAGCCCGGGCGTGACAGACATCGAGTATGATCGTCCATCCGCAAAAAACCACCAAAGGAATTCACAATTGCTTTTAAAATAGGAGGGTGAAATAAATGCAAAGGTAAGTTAGGTAACTCTACCCATAAAGGCACTGAGATTGGATCTTCCTTCAAACTGAAACCATCATGCCAACGGAAAGCCTTAAAACGAACACCCCGAATCAGAAAAGAATCCCTCGACAGAACTTTCTTTGCTTCCACCTCGGATTGAAGTCGGACCAAAACGTGTCGTTGGTTGAGTAAGCCAAGCGAGAAATCGCCCAAAATTCCCCAAGTTCTGTGGATCGAGTCTCGAATGTCTACCAATGTAGGTCGGTAACTGGAGAATTTCAGAACAATCACATGTTTTTCCATGAAATCTTCTCCCCGTACTTCATCCGTTGCCGTGATTCCGATGGCTGGTGCTCCCTCCTTGCGAAAATGAGTTCCTTCGACCGGGGTCTCCGCGGTATCGGCAACCAAGATTTTCCCCAAAATCTGGGCGAAGGAGGGCTTTGGAGCAGCCGCTGCTTCCCCATGTCCAGGACCCGAGGGATGGATGTCGGCTGTGGGCCCTGACATTACATCAAGAAATGTAAAGGCGGCTGTGTTGTCGAACAGACCCCCTACAGAAAGATGGGAAGCTTGAAATATCCTTCCCACAAACGAAAAGGAGCTGCCCACCACTCAAAGAAAACAAACCCTGCTGTAGCAGCAGTGTTGTCGAGGCGTGACGTTGTGGTGACGACGATGGCGTGGCGGCGTCTTGCAGTGCAGAGCCGCTAGGCGGAGAAACCTAGGCGAGCCGCCACTGTCAGTGCTCAAAGGCGCAGATTTACTCCAAACAAAAAAGGGACGGCTGAGATCAAAAGATCAAAACATAGTTAATACCCAAGGAGCCCCTCAAAATCGCCTCTGGTGGGACCTCTGGTGGGCCTTCAATGATTAAAGTCAGCATATAACAAAGATTAAATACAAAAGGCCAACAATGATTAAAGTCAGCATGGCAGAATCCACCCCAAACACATTGAACCTTTTTCCAAAAGCTTAAAAAAATTATTCAAATTCTAAAAAACTATGCAAAACTTCAATACCCTTCTGGTGCAAAAAGAAATATTTTTGTTGTATACAAAATCTGTTATTAATTTGGTTGCTGATATCATAAAATTGTATTATCATATTATGAACACAAAATGAGGATCATAATTTAGTTCACGTGCAAGAGAGGTGCCAAATATAACTGTTAATTAGTTGAGCTCAGGTGCAAGGGAGGTACTAAATAAAACAGTCATAATTGAAAGACCATGGTTGACTGGAAATTGGGGGTACCTTGTAGTTTTTTTTAATTAATTTGGAGGGAGGGGGAGGCTATTTCAAGTTTAATATTGGGGAGGTACCTCAAAATAACCCTTTTTATTTGGTTTAGCAAAAGCCTTGCTTGAGTGCAACTTCTGCTAGAAAAAGTGATTTGCTAGCTCGTCGCCTTACTGTCCTAGTATACCAATAACTAACAACTCACTCCCAACTCCTACTTGGGAGTGAGTATTACAACAAGTGAAGGTGATGAACCAACCCCTTGGAACATGAGAGGTGGACCAAACCCTAAATGGTAAGGGCTTATGAGACGTGAACATCTCTAACTAAATGACTATAGAAAGTGAAATCAAATAAAGGCTCGTAAATTAGAAAATAAATGTAGGTGATGAAAAAAGTTAGTGGCATTATCAAATCCCTATATGAATCAAAAAAACACTTCTTTTGGTTATTACTAGATAAAGCAACAGGATGGCCAACCTACTTAACCTCGTAAGGTTAATTTGCAAAAACAACAAACTCAAAATGGTCTTGGACAACATGGTGTCCAGTCACTCCAGTCTAAGGTCAGGTTGGACAACACGTTAACAAAACGTCTAAACTCTAAAGATTAAGTTGGTCACATGCAAACCTTTCAACGCACAACTCACTTGCAGCCCTAAACAACACACATAATATAGATTTGCGACCTTGTGTTTTTCACAAACTTGCGCCTCGCAAAATTAATGTAATATATATGTATGTACTAGTAAATTTAACATATAATTGAAACTTAACGAGTCACATTCCTAGCACGCAATGCAGATACAAAACAGGTTAGTATCTGATCAGTTATGTCAAACTCCTCACCACAAACAATTGTCATGTTATATACTTTGGCCAACCCATACCCGCTAATTTTGTATTGAACATACGTTGAAATTGCCACCCTAGCTCATTGGCGAGGGTGTTCGACTCAATAACAATTATGGATGCTCTTATAGTGGATGAGCATGTAACAGTGCCAGTCAGCACTCCACAAGTCCAAATAAGTGATGTGGGGCTCTCTTTCTAGTTTGTAGTAAAGGAGGATAAAGAAGAGCCTCCAAAGTTGAAGGCCAAAACTTTCTGATCCCTGAACACCTTGATCATAAATAAGAAGATAAAATGACACACAAACTAACTTCTTTCTGACATTTCATCAAACAAAACTCCCAACCAGTAAAAAGAGATGCTGAGTAGGAGAGCTTCCACTGTTTCCACCCAATGGAGGTCTAAAAGAATGGATGCTACAAGGACTTTCACAACCAGAGCCTCCGCAGCTGCTCAGCCTCTCAAGAACGCTGACGAGCTCATTGATTCTGTCGAGACATTTATCTTTGATTGTGATGGTAAGACAAAATTTCTCCACTTTTTTATTTCTATGTAGAAAATAACAGATTTTTATTGAAACAAGTATAATTTCAGGGGAATTTGTTATGGATTATCAATTGGTAATCCAAAAGATGCCAGATTTTTTCATTGCTGATTGGCAATTATTGAAATGTCAAAGCTTTATGACAGTAGTACCAATTTCCCGGAATTTTCTTGTTATGTTGTAATTTATGCAACTTTGATGGTTGAAAGAAATGTATGGAAATAAATGAAAAATGTAGAGAACTTGCAAATGGAACCTAGAGGGTAAGTGTTCTTCCTCTTAATTTTGCGAAATATTGCATGTCATTGTTTTTGGACTGCTAACTAGATTAACTGGAAAAAACAAATACATTGGCATTCTTGTATTGTAGCATATTGTGGATATTGTTTGTGATTAGTTGATATTTTGCAGGAGTCATATGGAAAGGAGATAGTCTGATCGATGGAGTTCCAGAAACTCTGGATGTATTATTGCAATTTTCATAGAAATGAAGTTTTGTTTCTCTATCTTTGGTGTGTGTTTGGTGGCTGTGACTTGGGTATAAATTTTACTATCCCATGCCAGGGAAAGAGATTAGTTTTTGTCACAAACAACTCAACAAAATCTAGAAAACAGTATGGGAAGAAGTTCGAGACTCTTGGCCTTACTGTCAGTGAGGTTTGTTTAAAGAAGTTCCCTTTTTTAATTTGAATATCATATTTGGAAAATATGTCTAATTACAATCAACTTATCCAGGAGGAAATATTCGCTTCATCCTTTGCTGCAGCTGCATATCTGAAGTCTATCAATTTTCCCAAGGAAAAGAAGGTATGGTGGTATATAGTATAGTGTACAATACCTTCTCCGATTGATTGAAAAGGCTTTCTCCTATTGCCGCCTTAAGAATGGTGATGACACTTTGTTATAAGTGATGGCAGACTCTTTGAAGGGGTTCACGTGAAGCTGATCCTCACAAAGTCAAATACTTCCTACATTTCTTTCTTATGGAAAATAAGGGTTGCATAAATTGAAAAAAAAAAAAACATAACTCTTTCCTAACCTTCATCATTTTCTTCGGCAAAAAGTTTTAAAAAGATATTTAATTTAATTATTATTTTTTCTTTTAACCCCCTGAGCTAGGAATTACTTTCAGTTAATGAACCTGATGATGCCATGTGTGATATATTGATGCATGTATGTGTGGATGGGATTAACTTCAATGAGTAGATCATACCCACAAAAATCCATCCCATTTGGATATTTTTTATCCCAACAAAAAAGTGGTTTTTGAGATAAAGAATCATGGACTGTATAGTTTGACCCTAGGCCAAATTTGAAGAAGTGGTTGGTTGGACAAGATTTATAGAAGAGGAGATCATTCTTACTAAAAAGCAATGAAATTTAATTTTCTACATCAGCCTGTTGAGTTCTAACAGATACTTTGGAATTATAATTCTCTTGCATTTACAATTTACAGTAAAAAGAAATTTCCTTTTTCTTCTCCTTGTTTTTTTTTTACAAGGTAAAACAAGGAAAAAGGGCAGCTTGAGTTCGATAAAATCTCCAGCCTCCACTCCAATGAGCAACTATTTTTGAAAGATAGCTAATTATCCAATAACCAAAATTGCCCAATCCAACATAAAGTTAGAGAAATCTAAATTCCTTATTTGATAAAAGGAGTGACTCATCTCCACATTGGTTCTCTAATATGGCCATTTCAAGTAATCCAGGAACTAATCTACTTCTCATCTAAGTGCTCTTTTACTGAAATTTTAGGTCTATGTAATTGGTGAGGATGGCATCTTGAAAGAGCTAGAACTTGCCGGATTTCAATACATTGGTGGGCCGGTATGTTCATTTTCCTCTAGCATGAGTTCTTTTCAAATATTATAGAATGTTTGGTTAATTCTGCAATTTGAGATTTAAAAGAAGTATATTGGATTCTCTTTTTCTTTATTTTCATTTTTTTCCCATTTTATTGATTGTGAATTTGAATAAGATGTCCAACTAAAAACATCCATGCCCATACCGATAAACTATTTATACCAAAGGGGTTATATGCATTGATAAGTTTTGAAGAGTTTAATAGTTTGACCGGAAAAGGCTGGTAACCTAGCTGCGATCTCTCTGACCTACTAAGGGTTGGGAATCAACCGCCGCCGCGAGGGGCTCTGCTAGGGTTGGGAACCAACCGCCGCCGCCATCCTGGCGCTAGGACCGGCAGCCGCCTGGGCGTCGCTTCGCAAGACCGACCGTTGTGACGGCTTGAAGACGAACGCGATTTGCGAACGAGCTCTGAGGAACAACCGCCGCCACCACTCCAGGCTGCTAGATCGACCGAACGCCGTTCTTCAAGGACGCGAGATCGATCGGCTTCAAGGCCGCGAAGAGACTGAACAGCCACCGCGAGGGGCTCTGCTAGGGTTGGGATCCAACCACCGCCGCCATCAAGGCACTTCAAGGCCGCGAGATCGGCCGCCTGTTTTGTCTCTTCCTGGAGATCGACCGGCCGACGCTCACGGCCGCGAGACCGACTGACTTTCACCTACTTTCACCTTTCTCTCTGCCTGGCCGCCGGCTTTGGCGACGGGAGACAGGTACGGGGTGAGCCGACAGGACAGCAGCCATCCGCTAGCCGGACTGACATCTGGATGTGATGGGCACGGCCCCAGCCTCCACCCCTCCTCCCACGGGACCGAGTCATGGGGATTCTAAGCCCTCTTTCGCCCAGATTTTGGGAAAAATTTTGGTGGTCGACGCTGCAGAGACTCCGGTCGAAGGAACCCGTTTTCACAAAGAGGGGGCCCCAGCAATTGGAATCACGGCCACGGATGAAGTCCGTGGAGAAGCTTTCATGGAAAAACACGTGATTGTCCTAAAATTCTCCAGTTACCGACCAACTTTGGCAGATATTCGAGATTCGATTCACAGAACTTGGGGCATTTTAGGCGATTTCTCACTCGGTTTACTAAATCAATGGCACGTGTTAGTCCGCCTTCAATCTGAGGAGGAAGCAAAGAAAGTACTGTCGAGAGACTCATTTTTGATTCGTGGAGTTCGGTTCAAAGCTTTTCGATGGCATGATGGTTTCAGTTTGAAGGAGGACCCGATCTCGGTGTCGTTATGGGTAGAGTTGCCTAATTTACCTTTACATTTATTTCATCCCCCTATTTTAAAAGCAATTGTGAACTCTTTTGGTGGTTTTTTGCGGATGGATGATCATACTCGTTGCCTGTCAGGCTCGGGCTTTGCCCGTGTTTGCGTGGAGATGACTTTGGCGGAGAAATTACCAACCCGAGTTTGGATTGACAGGGCCAACAATAGGGGTTTCTGGCAGAAGATAGAATACCCTGATTTCAAATATTGTGATTTTTGTTCTCTGATAGGGCACCAAGAGGAGTTTTGTAGGAAAAAATTGGGTCTTAAGGGCGGAGGGAAAGCCTCGGATCTTGGTAATGAGAAGTTGCCCAAGCCAAAGGTTGAACCCAACACTGTCAAGCAACAATATGTCCCCGTTATCAAAACAGCTAAGTCTCTCAATCCTGCAGCAGGTCCGAGTAGCTTAACGAATAGTCAGGGGGAGGAGATTAATGAGGAAGTTGGGGAGAAGAGGCCGGTGGCCATGGATCCGGGTAAGGTGGTGTTGTCAAACAAATTTGTGTCGCTCACGGCAAACATTGATGAAGAGGAGAGTGAGAACATGGTTCATGTTAGTGCTGAGCAGGTTACAGAAACTACGGAAGAATGCCTCCTAGAGGCGGGATATACAACTTCGGAGATTGCAAATGCTATTGGAATTCAAGAACAGCCGACGCAGCCAACAGATGACATAATCTCAGGGGCCAAGAGTGGTCTTTCCGACGACATGCTATATGACAATATCCGCCCGGAACATCACATTGTGGCAAGGTCGCACGACGACTTTGGGGATGCTCAATTGGGACATCCTGGACCAGAGACTCGAGCTGCATTAGCAGGGGAATTAGGAGTGGCTTCGCCCCAACCAGCTCACGGCCCAAAACAGAATGCGCTCACCACTAGTCAAAGCCCTGAGTCAGATCACGGTCTCAGCCAGTCCACGGCTCTGGGCACTCCTCGGGTCCAGCTTGATCACGTCCCCACTCGAACAGGACAGCAGTCAGACCTCAGCCCACGTCCGAGCACGGCCTGCCCACGGCTTCCCAGTCCAAGACCCCAGCCTCTCCACGGCCCCAACCCAGGGGACGTGCTACCTCAGACAGCACGCATCTTGCTCGCCGTTGGTGATTCTTTAGTGACGCAAACAAAATCGAGTGAAATGATACAGGAAGTAGAGGCTGCCACGGTAAAGCCGACAGTGATGGAACGTTTGACAGAGGTTATGGCCAAGCGCTCTCAATCCGCGGTAACTGGTAATTTTTCAATGCCCGCGGCAGCCAGGAACGACGAGGACGAGAGTTTGATTGAAGTCGCCATCGAGTTGTTTGAGCAGAACCGTGTTTTGCGATCTATGACCACTACTACACTTGATAGCGCCACAGATGATGGTGATGAGGCTGCGTCGGAATCGGAGTTGGGGCCGGAATCACATGCTATTAATGATATAAATTTGGGAGCGCAGTCCAATAAGGATCTAGTCAAACCGACGGTCCTTCCGGGCAAGCGTCGTAAGACTAAGAGGGGTAAATCTTCCTCCCGCGCTTAAGATGATGGAAAATTTTATGTTTTGGAATGCACGTGGGATTGGTAATAAGGGCACAAGGAGGAGGATAAAAAATATGGTTGTGGATCATAGAGTCAGAATCTTTCATTGCCAGCATTGGTGTTATGTTGGCTTTATGTATTATGGTTTTCGGATGCGGCCCAATTTTTTGTTTTGATTATATCACGGGTAAAGTCATCATGTACCCCCGTATTGATTGTAAATCAATTTTTTGATAAGTAATAAAGGTCTGGCATTCCAGAGGTGCCCCTCCACACTGGAGGTTTAATAATAAAAAAATAAAAAAATAAAAAAAAAAAAAAAAGTTTGACCATAGTTCAATCTTGCTTTATCAGTAGAATGATTCCATAATTTCCATTTTGTGGTTTGTTGTCCAGACTTGCTTTGTATTCTTCTGATGGTAAGACTGGTTTAACATATTACCGAGTCGCTTAAAGTGTATATGCACTCTCATAATAGATGGTCAAAGTATTGATTAAAAGCGAAATGATCAAATAAACTAGAATCTTATTTGTTGATTATATAGCTTCCCTTTTCCTTTTTCTTTTATTTTGACCAGGATGATGGCACCGAGAAGATAGAGTTGAAACCTGGTTTTCTGATGGAGCATGATGAGAGTGTACTCTTCTATTCACTCTTGATTCAATTTTATTTTATTTTATTTTATTTTTATCTTATATTTTTATGTCTTCGTGTGGCTTTACTTTGGAACCTAAATGAAGTATGCCACTAGTTGCTATTTTCCAAGTCTCTTATGTTCAAGAAATTACAAATGATTATGTAGGTTGGTGCTGTTGTTGTTGGATTTGATCGTTATTTCAACTACTACAAAATTCAGTAAGTCTCTATCTCAGTGGTATCAAGTTTCTGATCAAAGTGCACTACTGTTTTTCTGACTTGTGATTGTTATGATATTTTGCATGTTCAATTGTATGCAACAGTCGCAAGTTGTGACTATTAAACTATATGCGCTTTTTGAAAACGTTTATTGAATCCACTAGATTTTGAACATTTAACTGGAAATTTTCAAGACGTGCTCTAAGGTTCATGTACTTGGTGTGATCATTTGAGGATGTGGCCATTTGAGAAAAATAGCAACTCTAATATCATAAACTTGGATGTTACACAATCACAATATGGGGTACTAAAGAATCTTGTTGAAATAGACGTCTGGCAGGTTTTGACAACCAGCAGAACTCCTGAAAAGTTGCTTTCCTCCATGTGACCTACCTAAGTCGATTGAAAATTATTATTAGAAACTTAATTTGCAAAGAAGCAGCGTTCAATAGAGCTTGACATTGACAAGATTTGTTTTCAAAGGTTTGATAGAAGTCAGGAACTCCATTTGACAAAACTTGCATTCAATTCATTTTGGCAAAACAAGTGGACTGATGAAAGTCAGTTCTCAAAGTTTTTTTGAGTATCATCTACTAGTTCATATAACTTGCATCAAATGTGATTATCTATAGAACTAGAAACTCAAAATTATATTCAGCAAATAATATATGGTTTTGATCAACTATATCTTCCAGTGTTCTAAAAATCGGTCTAGGCGGCCGCCTAGGCGCTAGAAGGTGGAAAACCGCCCAGATTAATGCCTGGGCGGGTAGTCTGGGCGGTTCTGGGCAGTCTGGGCGGGTCTGGGCGGGGTCTAGGCGGTCTAGGCGGGCTAGGCGGTCTAGGCGGCCTAAGCGGGGTCTAGGCGGACTCTAGGCGGGGTCTAGGCGGTCTGGGAGATTTTTATTTTTTTTATTTTTTTATTTTTTAATAAGGTTGATTGTGTTCTTATTTTATTTTTCTTTCCTATTTTTTAGAAATAAACTATTTAATTGTTTTTTTAGAAAATCTCGAGAATGGGCTTTGATGATGATGATGATGATATGTCTAAATGTAGCGAATGATGATTACTTAATGGAATTCTCAAAGGATCTGCCGGTACCAATTTTACTAATGTAGATTTTATCAAACATAACTGAGGTTATTCATGCAATTTGAAGAAAAATAAAAGAGTACACAAATTCAAATTTATATAAAGTACCCATCATGACCAACTTCAGTCATTTGAGTTTTAATAAATTTTGTTCACGATTGTTAATTTTTCATGTTTTTAAATTTTGCATATGTATATTGACATTAAATTGGATGTAATTGATAAGGTATTATGCTTAACTTTTGTAAATTATTAAAGTTATAAATTTATAATACAAAACCTAAGACCGCCTAGGCACCCGCCTAGGCTCCTGAGCGCTAGGCACATGCTCGCCGCCCGCCCAGCGCCTAGCGATTTTTAGAACACTGATATCTTCAATTGAAATATTCGTTTTGAGTTCACAAAATTCTTTTAATTGAAGGTATGGAACACTTTGCATACGTGAAAATCCAGGATGTCTTTTCATTGCTACAAACCGTGATGCTGTAACTCATCTGACAGATGCTCAAGAATGGGCAGGTTTATTTCCAACCCCTTTTCAAATTCAACAGTCACATTTGACATGACTTTTCTTTTTTCCATCAATACTTTTATGTAGTTTTTGACAATTACTGTATTAATTGATACTAAATGCACATTAACCACCATTCAACCTCCAAAGATGAGTCTGTTGTCAATGGAGACAAATCACATGTGCTTAATTATTAATATCTTGTTCTGAATGATGTTCGTTAACTTGGACTCACCATAGAAGGTTTTTTTTCATGAATGGGATTATCAGATACTGTATATGTTATCCTGATCCATGAACAGTGTTATACCGGCATACTGACCATTGAATGAATCATTGAGATCAGACTATCCTCCAAGATTAGTAGTCTGTTAAACAAACTGTCAGAGTGTAATGATACAAACTAACAAGTTTGAGACCAAGACCAATTTCAGTATTCACTTAGGAATTGACCCTAATTTCACTATATTAGGGATCAACTCTAAATAGCTCTAAACATTATATGTCAAACTAATGTCTTTCAATTCCAGGTGGTGGTTCTATGGTTGGTGCTCTTCTTGGGTCAACACAGCGTGAGCCAATTGTTGTAGGAAAGCCCTCGACTTTTATGATGGACTACGTAGCAGACAAGTATGCAAGATAACCACACTTACTTCAGTGCTTCTGATTTTTGGATGGACTTGCACCAAATTCTTTTAGTGTTACATATAATCTACCGACATCATATGAGCTTTAAGACAAAGTAACATATATGGTAAATTGCATAACAGTACACATTTCAATAGTTGCAACTATGGCTGTTTGTTTCAAATAAAGGCAAAGTTTTCTCCACCGATGACTATATACTTTTGAGAAAATATTCTTTGCTCTGATCCCTCAACCACCCCCACCCCCACCTTTTCCCCCCACCCAAAAAAAAAGAGGATAAAGATAATCATCAAATACACGTTCTTAATTCTCTCTTCTTGTTTTTCTCCTTTCTTTTGGAAAATTCATTTGGGTGAATTTTCTTTCGAAACACACACCTTATACGATAGTGTTCCATATAATCCTCTGGAGTCCAGTCCCTTTCAAATCTTGAAAGGAAAAAGGTTTGCTAATTGGTAGACTAGAAGAATAAGTGAAGACCATCTACGCATATGTTTGAAGAGAAAGTTTTTTAAAAATAGCTTAAGCTGTGTGATTTTCAGGCTAATCTCTTAGTTGCCTATTTTCAGGCATCCTTCTATCTCTATGTATTTAATTCTGACATGTTCACCTTTTACACAGATTCGGTATTCTCAAGTGACAAATATGTATGGTTGGAGACAGATTGGACACAGATATTTTGTTTGGACAAAATGGTGGATGCAAAACCCTTCTTGTTCTATCCGGTAACTTACTACTGTAGCAATCCTCCCATTTTCATTTTCATGAGATACATAGTTGTTACTGAGCTTTATCTTTATGTAGGTGTGACAAGCTTGTCCATGCTTCAATGTCCAAACAATTCAATACAGCCAGATTTCTACACCAACAAGATTTCAGATTTTCTTTCCCTCAAAGCTGCGACTGTTTGAGCATATAAAGCATTTTGAGGTTGCACTCTCTGGGTTACCTGGCATAATTTATCCATGCATAATTCAGTTATTGCTCAGCATTTGCATACCCAGTTGGATGTATGGCAGAAATTGCCGTTTCTTTTACTCTTACACTTGAAATTAATCAGCCAGACTCTGGGAAAAGAAAAGGAAACAGTTCATAACTGTATTTAGTTGTTTCCAAATGTTTGTTGAAAATTTGAGGTCAGGATCCATGAAGATAGTATTCAAAACTGAGTAATAGAGGAGTTGCTCTCGAAGATTTCCTTTGTACTCCCATTGCTTGATGACTAGTGAAAATGCTTCTTCTGCACATCTTGCCATCTTGGATGATTTGTGTTATTTAGTCAACCAATCTTACTTATGTTATTTAAAGCTCCTGTTTTTTTTTTTTCATAGAACTATGGCTTGTGTATCTCGAGTGGCAAAGATGTGACCGTTTCACCATGTCTGTGGCCGTAGAAGACTAATGTAATTTTGAAGATTTATACGTCCCATGGAACCATCTTCCGATGATAATCCAGAAATAAGATGCCACAATATTAAGGATTGGCTTTACATTGTTTGAAAATGCAAGGAAAACAGATGGACTCTCACGTGTTGTTTGAAAACGAAAACACAAAGGATAATTCCTTGTTACTTAGATTCCGCAGACCCTTGACTTCTAGTTTCACGAATAGGCCAACCATGTATTTGTGAAAACAATGGTTTGATCCAGCCGTGTGGTTGCAACTTGGAAGAAGCCTAACAAAGGTTTTTTTGAAGCTGTGGCAGTTCACATGGTTGTCTCAAACTGTTCACTGATAAGACAACCGTGTAACCCCAAAAACCAGTTTTGTTGATACCAACACTCCCTCGCTCCAAATTCTGAATATGCTCATGACCGACCACCATCCCCAATCTCTCCAGTCTCTGCTGCTACCAACCCTCTCCCTCCCTCCAAGTTCTGACCATGATATTCCCTCTCTGGGTTCTGAGTGGGTTTGCTTTTGTTTAAAGGGTTATTTAACCTTTCATTTGTCATCGTGAGTTGGGAATACTAGGTATTCACGTTTAGGGACTAGGTATTCACGTTTAGGGCATTATCTTATCATCGTCCAAGATAAGGTGGTAAGCAAACTACCCCTTTCAGTTTTGGTGGGTAAACTAACGGGTGGGAGGGTCGGACTGCAGGAGAGTCAGACACCTGTCTATTTCAAAAATGTGTATTAATCTATCTAAGCTTTGCTTTTGTAGTTCACATGTTCCTATGAAGCCAATTGTACAGCTGTGGGACATTCAGCACAAAATTGATTTGTTTGAATCGTTGGCCAGACAGCATGCCAACCCTATGCGTTTAATTCAGATAAACTGGCACACAGGTGCCAATGCCAGTAAAATTCAAATAAAATGAACATATAAATAAAACGAATATAGCAGAAAACAATCAAACCTTTAAACATTCACCTAATTTGGGGAAAATTCAAAATTGTAATTAACCACATTTAATAACTCATCGATCAAATCCTGAAGGTGAATTATGCGAAATACAAAACTAGTTGGTGGATCATTTAAGAAATCAGTAAATAAAAAAATCATCATTCCCAGCCAGTTGGTGCAGGAGTTCCAGCAACAGTGGGATCAAGTACTGGTAGTGGTGCTGCAGCAATAGGTGCAGCTGCCACATCCCAACCCTCACCTGTCAAAGGCACTGCAGTGGGTAAAAGAACTTGTTAGTGAGCGGTGTCAGTGTGAGAATCGAAAACGGGAAAAAAGTTATAAACACTAGCATAAAAACTAAGATTAGCATGACTGAACATCAATGCTTCCCTAATAATGGATATATTCCCAATAACGATCTGGTTTGCCTGCCAATACCCAGATCTTTGGAGACCCATGTTATTAGCAGCCTAGTGGTACCCAATAAGGTACTCTACAAATGATAAGTTTGGCTCTAATTTCAGACACTTTGTTCCTTGCAAGAAGCACTAATGGTACCCAATAAGGTACTCTACAAATGATAAGTTTGGCTCTAATTTCAGACACTTTGTTCCTTGCAAGAAGCACTAGTGGTACCCAATAAGGTACTCTACAAATGATAATTTTGGTTCTAATTTCGGATACTTTGTTTCTTGCAAGAATAAGGCATATAACTATTAATTGGGAGGGGGATAGGAAAAGGGCCAAGTAATGCTCCGAGAAGTAATCTGACCTGAAGCTGCAGTCCACTCAACACCAGGAACAACAGGAACACCAGCAATGTCAGGCACGGCAGGAGCAGCACCCAATTCGGGACCCCACTGTGCATCGCCAATTGGACCGCCTGTCCACTGATCACCAGCAAGAAGGTTAGCTTGGTAATCTGTAGTTCCATATTCAATAGGAGGAAGAATTTCATCTTGCTCTTGATCTTTAGCTTCCTCAGGCTCCCTATAGAAAAACAAATCCACCTGGACATGAAAAGCAAGAATCAGACAGAAGGTTCAGGAATAAAATGAACACAAAAGAAGTAAGATCGTTAGATTGTTGTTACCATGACATCCCATTTCCGCCCAGGAAGAATTGTGCCGCGCATCTGCAAAACCATCCTTGCCAACAACCAGAACAGACATCCGATACTGTGCTTACCCTTGTTATTGGCAGGAATGCCAATATCAACAAAACTCATTGGCGAGTCAGTATCGCAAAAGGCAATGGTAGGGATATTCCCAAGTGCAGCTTCCTTTATAGGCTGCAGATAATTTCAATTCTTTTCAATATTGGGACGTAAGGAATATTCATTAACAAAATTCAAATCTACCAGGTTTTTTCCAATAACAAAGAGCACCCATGTTTCAGTAATTTATCAAAATATGGATGTTTAATGAATACTTGTTTTTTCGTCATTCTAATCAAAATGGATCAGATGAAGTTGCAAATTTCGTGACATGACACACAGAAACTGTCGGATAGAGTGACTCGTCTATTACATGACATGAGTTTGAGGTTTTAAATTAAAGATGTTACTCCACTTGGGGCTTTTCAAGTTCATGGAAAAAATCAAAAGGATTGCAAACAAGAAGTCCATAAACTTCCGAGGCAGTAATATTCAGCCTTGAATTACCTGGTGATCAGTTCTAGGGTCAGTCAGGATGAGCAGACGAGGCTCATTGAATGATGTCTGCAGCTGATTTGTGAATGTTCCAGGAGTGTGTCGACCTGCAATGGGGTGACAACCAGTGTATTGTGCAAACTTCAAGACAGCCCTCTGCCCGTATGGCCTAGCAGATTGAACAATAATATCCTGTGGATTCTCAATTGCGACAATAACTCTAGCAGCCATAATCAGCTTCTCATAGGTCTTTCCAACATTGATAATGTAGATACCTGAAAGCCAATTGTGAATAGCATGTTATGATGTTAACAAATACAAAGGGTATTTCACTGTATATGCATTGACAAACCCCAGACCCATATTGACAGCCATTTAACATTTCTACCATTATGCTTGAACATAATCAATGACAATGCACCTAAACAAAATTATGAGTTCCCCTAATCCTGCATCCAGTTCTTCAGAGTTAAGAACAAACAGAAATTACGCCAAATAAGAAATTACATTTTGATTGAAAGGAGAGTCGAATCGAATCTATGTACAAATACCCATCAAATTAAATTCTATTAACATGTAAATTAATAAATCTCTTATTCAATAAACTCAACCATTCAATCTAATCTAACTGAATTACCAATGAGCTATTGTGCGACACAGCTACACAGCGGCCCATGATGTCAGAATAAAAGTTAACAGTATGTGGGATATTTAATCAAACAGTAGTGCTACAAAGATCTATGAATCCATATTTTCCTTCAAACCCACTTTGGTTACTCATTAATTTTCATCAACAACGAAACCATCAAAACAACAACAAAAAACAAACAAAATCAATAAACAGATAGTAAAGTTAGAGGATCTGACCATCAGTTCTCCTCTTGAAGACGTAACGCTCCATCTGATAATCGCAGTTTTTGGTGCCCAAGTGAACATCGGCCGCCAACATCATCTGAATGTCGGCTTCTCTCTGTGACAACACCTTCGAATTCGCCATGATTGCTCTGCAGATCTGAAGAGAGAGCTCTCTCTCTCTCTCTTTCTCTCTACTATGGAGAGCTAGGGTTAGTGGCTTCGCGCTCTGTTTTTAGGGTTTTGGAGCCTAGAAGAAAAGAGGTCGTGTTGAGAGGCCTCAGCGGATATTTATATACATCTACCCGTGTTCATCGAGTTTAGATTTTGATCATCCAACGGCTGAGGTTGTGTGAAGTTCAGGGTTTCGGACCTTTGGCTCGGTTCATTTAGGAATTAGGCTTACTATTTGTCTCTGTCACCCATTATTATTTACAAGAGCGTCCACATCCATAGTGTGGAAGCAGGGAGGTTGTCGTTGGTTTCTTAGTTCTTACGGACATTAGATTTAATTGGACCAAAAGCAGGAATGAAGCATTTAAGATACCTAAAACCTTCCTCGAACCAATATCATATCCTGAACTAAATCCATATGTAAATTGAAGAAGTTGCAGCCTTGAAACTGAGACTGTAAAAAGCTTGGGCAATTGTCGGAGCTTATGGGCAAATGAGCAGCCTGAGACATCTAGACATCAGGCATATCATTTATTATAAGATCTGTTTGTTAATTGTGATGGGGCAGGGCAATTGATTGAGTTCTGAACATTGAGCAAGTATGTGGTGGGATGAGAGTGAAAAAAACCATCAGGGCTGATCCACCTTAGAGGAGAGACGTTTATACATGGACTTGAAAGCGTGATGAATTAGGAAGAGGCAAATGCATCTATCGAGGAAAATGGCGAGGAAAACAGGGACCCGAGGGGGCTCCTGCACATGGTGTGCTGGAGGGCGTCCTGCGCATGTGTGTGAGCCGTTGGATGAAATCCGACGGTTCGTAGCGATGGAATTCAAAACCCTCTCTTAATTAAAATGTTGGCAGGTTTTGAATCTATTACAGTCGTCGGATCTGATCCGACAGCTGAGATTTATGGCTTGGAAAATCCATTTGCAAAGAGAGAGAGAGGGTCTGCGTTTTGAAAAAAAAAAAAAAAAACTTATTCTCGATCTAGATCTGAGGGAGAGGAAGAGGAAGAGAAAGGGGATCTGAGGGAGAGGGAGAGGGAGAGGAAGAGGAAAGGACATCTGAGGGTTCGCTCGAGAGGAAGAAGAAGAAGAAGAAGAAGAAGAAAGGGGATCTGAGGGAGAGGAAGAGGAAAGGGCATCTGAGGGTTCGCTCGAGAGGAAGAAGAAGAAGAAGAAGAAATGGCATTTGAGGGTTCGCTCGAGAGGAAGAAGAAGAAGCAGAGGAGGAGGGTTCACTCGAAAGGGCATCTGCAGAAGAGTTTTCTCCCATTTGGTTCCCAAAAGCTCTAGAGAAGAAAATCTCAAAACTCTCTCTGCATTTCGTCTTCGAAAAGCTCTCTCCCATTTCGAATTCGATTTCGTCCCCGAGTTCAAAAGCTCTCCCTAAAGAAAAGCTAAGTTTGAAGTGTACATCGAAGCTCTTCTTTGGTTTTCTGGTCTACTTGTTCCCTGGTTCCCTTGTTCTCTAATTCTAGATCAAAACCAGATCTAGGTTTTATTTTGTAATGTACTTATAAAGAGATTTTGTAATGAATTTCAGTATGTAATGAACTTCAGGTTATGAAGTATGAATTTTGTTGTAATTTATTTTGTTTATGTTCCTACACTGATTCAAATAGTTCTTTGTTTCCATAGGGTAAAAAACAGGTTTTTGGAGTAATTGGGTGAGTAGGTTTTTCGAGTTTGATTTTTGATGTTTGTGTTATATTTTCATTGTTTCAGAGAAGTTGTTTCAGGTAAGGTGTTCTTAATTTGAAACACAGGTAGCTGAGATTAATTGAGCTATATGTTTGTGTTATTTCTCTTTTACTTATTTTGATTTAATTTCTGAAGGTGAAGTTGTGAGAAAAGCAGGCAGTGGAGAGAAACCAGAGGGATTAACATTGCATTTCATACCAAAATTAGCATATAAAACTGTTGTTACAGCATTTCAATTCATATAAAACTGCTGTATGATTTTGTTCTTGAAATCTGCTGTTATTTTGGAATGAACTTCATATAAAATTGAAGTTTAACATTGCATTTCATACCAAAATCAACATATAAAACTGAATTCATATAGCAACCTGAACAAAATCAGCATTTCATATAACAACCTACTGAATTACTGATTCACATTTACTGAGTTCATATAAAACTGATTCACAATTACAACATTTCAATTCACAATTCACTGAACAAAATCAACATTTAACTGATTCACTGAACAAAATCAGTTGCATTTCAAACTGATTCATAAGTGAGTCTAAATTCCAGCAGCAGCAGCAGCAGCAGCAGCAAGTCATGATCAGCAGTTCATTGATCCTAAATTCCACATACACTCCATACAACAAATTTACAACCTGATCAAGGCCCTATCACTCGATCTGGAAACCCTAGATCTGGTTTTGATCTAGAATTAGAGAACAAGGGAACCAGGGAACAAGTAGACCAGAAAACCAAAGAAGAGCTTCGATGTACACTTCGGACTTAGCTTTTCTTCAGAGAGAGCTTTTGAACTTGGGGACGAAATCAAATTCGAAATGGGAGAGAGCTTTTCGAAGACGAAATGCAGAGAGAGTTTTGAGATTTTCTTCTCTAGAGCTTTTGGGAACCAAATGGGAGAAAACTCTTCTGCAGATGCCCTTTCGAGCGAACCCTCCTCCTCTGCTTCTTCTTCTTCCTCTCGAGCGAACCCTCAGATCCCCTTTCTCTTCCTCTCCCTCATATCTAGATCGAGAATAATTTTTTTTTTTTTTTTTCAAAATGCAGACCCTCTCTCTCTCTTTGCAAATGGATTTTCCAAGCCATAAATCTCAGTCGTCGGATCTGATCCGACGGCTGTAATAGATTCAAAACTTGCCAACATTTTAATTAAGAGAGGGTTTTGAATTCCATCGCTACGAACCGTCGGATTTCATCCAACGACTCACACACGTGCGCAGGACGCTCTCCAGCACACCATGCGCAGGAGCCCCCCCCCCCCCCCCCCCCCCCCGCGGGTCCGGAAAACAGGGAGGGGGTCCATCCCCCCCGGGATGCGCGCACAAAAAGTCAACACATGCATCCGGGGGGAGGGACGGGCCCCCTCGCTGTTTTCCTCGCCATTTTCCTCGACACTTAGATTTTTTGATTTTTTTTAATGCAAAATATACACAAGTTAGGGTTTTTTTTTAGGTAACGGGTGGGTGGCTTACTATCTCTCATCCACTACTCTCCCCCGTCTTTATTTTCTCTACTTCATCTTCTTCAAACCTATCGTCAAAGCCCGTCTTCGACCCATCTTGCCCTGTTTTCACTCAATTCCACTTGAGTTCCACCCACGTTTCAACCCGAACTTGCTTTGCACTTCTTATTCAACCTTAAATTGATTTCTCCGCAGTCTGTGTAGCTGATTGTGTGGTCCTTGCTTGTGGGTTCTGTTTGTCTAGTTATTCTTACCTCCCACTTCATGCATTCATTAATTCTCAACAAGTTTGGGTTCCGGCGATCCCCAATCGACTTGACTAAGTATTTTCGATTTGAATCCATCAAATGTCAACTCAATCTGACTTCACACCTTCACCTGTCACGGTTTTGGGGTTCAGACGGCTTCTTTCATCTCACTAATTTGGAGTGAGTCAGTCTCACTCTCATTCTTCAAATTAAATCATTTGAGCCCCTCCCCTATTTCACAGTTCTTTTATTTGGGGGAGGCTCTGAGATTTTGTATACTTGTGCTCTTTTTTTCTTAACATGTAGCGTGCTTCGATCTGATATGAAATTTCTCATAATTTTGTATTCAATACTATTGTTTTTTATTTATTAATGAATTAATTATAAGGTATTTACAACCCGCCAAAGACGTTCCGATTAGAATATGGGAAGGGAGGGTTAGAGTATGGAAGGTATCAAGTGTCAACAAGGTCATAGGAGAATGTTTTATGGATTTGTTTGTAGAATGCCTATACTAGGGACTACCGTGGCAAGTTCATCAAACAGGTAGCCATTGCATGTTTAAAACAAGTGTTCAATGGATAGGTCTCTTAAGGTTAAGTGTTTGGAATCAATTGAAGTTCATGATGATGCCATTAAGGGGTTGGGTGCTCATAAAGCGTCGTTGATACATTTGGCTTCTGCATATGGGAAAAGTTGTTGATACATTTGACTTATGCATATGGGAAAAATAATATTTGGGTTAAGGATTGAGAAGATAAACATTTTTTGAAGGGAGTATTGGTTGGACACATGGATGTTTCACTAAATTTTGCGGTGTGATGGGGTGGGAAATCAGAAAGAATGGGAGTTGGTAGTTGGTAGTTTCTTTGTCATGTGTGTGTTAGTTTGAACCACTGATAGGAACATTGGTATGTGGAAAAGGGACCAATAAAATGTTTTCAAACTTCGTGTAATGGTGTTGGAGGCGGATGTTTGCTTTATTGGGAGTTTTTACAAGTTTGAGAGTTCGACTACTTATTGGGTCTCAAGAAACAATAGACAATTCTTCCTCCCATTAACACCACATGTCAAAGTGAAAATGATACTATTATGGTTAAGGTTTGCAAGGCACACATTTTTTTATTTTTATTTGGGTGGGTGTTTTGCAGTAAGTTTGTGGGAGCTTTTGAGGGTGTTAAGCTAATTTAATCCATCCAATATTGGGGTGTAGCAAATGGGGTACACGATACAGTTTGTAATTGGTATAGGGCAGGATATATACAAGTAAC
Organism: Berberis vulgaris; assembly: GCA_963556465.1. Classification (NCBI taxonomy): domain Eukaryota; kingdom Viridiplantae; phylum Streptophyta; class Magnoliopsida; order Ranunculales; family Berberidaceae; genus Berberis; species Berberis vulgaris. Next base: position 17,293,952 of record OY747128.1, on the reverse strand, counting down.
TGGGTATTGTTGAGAATTTGTAATTAGACACTTTTGGGAGGGGTTGAGGAATATAGTTTTATTAGTATAAATAAATTAAAAATAAAAAATGGTTTTGGCTGTTTTGAAAATTTTTATTAAGAAATTAGCTTGTTCAAACTTTAAACTGCATCCTCTAATGAACAACTATGGGGGGGGGGGGGGGTTTATTGCGATTCCACTGGAAGAACAATATAACATAACTAACGGAAAATCAGAAACTAAAAAAGAGTATAAAAAACACATGTATCAAGCATTTTCTTACCACTAGTGTCACATGTTTATAAAAAAAAATCTACTAATGTTATATCAGTGTATCAAAGGCGTAGTACTACTTGTAGTAGTGGTTGAGTTTAGGGAGGTATTGAGAAATATCAAGATTTCTCAATATTTCTTAGATTTGTGGACCAAATTGAATTCAGTGGGATCTTTCATTCACTTTTTTTCAGCCAAGACCGTTTTATGAAACTCTTTTACCCAGAATATGGTCAAGATCCTCATGTAATTTTGGCAATGACAACTAGCATTCATTGTTTCTGGTATCCAACTTGTCTCTTCTTACATGTGTATGATGTGGGGTCTGGAAAGGTGGTGGATAATTAAGGTACTAAAGAGTGACTAGGCTCCCCGAAGTCATTTTGGGAATATGGGTTAAACCCTTACCAACGAGGGGTTGAGGAATATAGTTTTATTAGTTAAAAAAAAGTTGGTTTTGGTTGTTTTTAAAATTTCTATTAAGAAATTAGCTTGTTTAAACTTTAAACTGCATCCTCTAATGAACAACTATGGTGAGCAACAAGAGAACAAAACTGAGTTTTTAGTATCATCTTTGAGGAGTAAATGGTAACTTTTTTCTTAGGGTTAAATTTCTTTTTGATTCCGCTGGAAGAACAACATAGCACAACTAACGAAAAATCAGAAACTAAAAAAGAGTAGAAAAAACACATGTATCAAGCATTTTTCTTACCTATCACAGTTTATAAAAAAAAAGTCGACTAATGTTATATCAGTGTATCAAAAGTGTAGTACTACTTGTAGTAGTGGTCGAGTTTAGGTAAGCATTGAGAAAGATCAAGAATTCTCAATATTTCTTAGATTCGTGGACCAAATTGGATTCAGTGGGATCTTTCATTCACTTCTTTTCGACCAAGAACGTTTTATGAAACTCTTTGACCCACGAATATGGTCAAGATCCTTATGTAATTTTGGCAATGACAACTTGCATTCATTGTTTCTGGTATCCAATTTGTCTCTTCTTACATGTGTATGATGTGGGGTCTGGAAAGGTGGTGGATACACTACAAAAAACGAGGTTTAAACCGGCACTTTCACGACGGCGTTTCACTGAAAGCGCCGGTAAAACATTATCATTAACGGCGTTTACGATACCAAGCGCCGTCAATAAAATGAGTCTCAAGCACTCCCGGAGTTTATAATGAAGCACCGGGAAAGATCACCCTAACCCGGCGTTTTACTTAAGGTATTGGAGAGTGATTAGGCTCCCCGGAGTCCTTTTGGGAATATGGGTTAAACCCTTATCAACGGTAAGGGAGACGAAGTACATAGACTTTACTACACCACAAATCATCATTTATAGCATGCCAAAATAGCTATTATAGGATAAGATAGCATTATCAGACACCCTGTGTCAGCTCACGCTATTAAAAATGTCATTATATTATAGCATTTTCAGAACGTTATTAAAAGTGTACCTTTAATAGCGTTTCTGGAATGCTATTAAAAGTTTACACTTCCAAAATGTTATTAAAGGTTTACGTTTATAGTGTTTTTGGAACGCTATTAAAAATGTACATTTAATAGCATTTCCGACGAATTTTTTTATGCTAATTTGTTTTAACTTTACGTATCATTTGCAATCTGTCTCTACTACTTATATACAATCCAACTAAATAAAATTGCAATAGTAAATAAAACCCAACTATATAAAAATAACATCAACATTAATATAATCCAACTATGAATATAAAAGTGCAACTGTCAATACATGGTTCTTACAAAATAATTAAGTCTCATCAATACAATATATAGAATCCAAAATAAGTTAATACATGATTATTCCAAAATAAGTACGCGAGAGCACGTTACGACTTTGCCCGAAACAGCCATAGAAACTAAATAAAACATGTCACATTGACAATGTCCACTTAGCTTCAAAAATTCTGAAACTTTCATAGCAAAAGACATATAGCCAACACCCAACAGTTTCACAACTGACAAATATCACCGAATGACAAGCCTATATCCACAAACTCAAGATAGAGATAAATGAAGATTGTTGCCAAACTCTCAAAACAGGACAACAACTCTGCATTACCAAAACAACTGAAAATATTACTACAAACAGGGTCTTAGCAGCTTGTAAAACAGTTCGCAACAACAAAATAATCAGCCTGACAATGCATATAAAAATCTGATCATTCCAATGCCCCAATGTCAATCTAAACCTCAACATGCAAACCAAAATACACAGCAGTTCATAATCAACTGAAACATAGCAGCACCTGCTTGTTTGGCCATTAACATGCAAACCAGGCCAAACATACAGACACTTCAAAGAGTATACACCAAGAAAGACCAATAATTCAAAGTTTGCGTGTTCCATTGAATATCAATTTCCATTGTGAAAATGTGTACAATGCATCATTAACAAACAACACAGTAACCAATAACCATTTTATCAAGCAAGTGCACCCAATCACCCCATTGTTAGTTTAATAAGCAAATTAACCAATAACCATTTTTTCTCTATGCCTATTTCACCCATTCTCAAATTGAAGTGTAGATTGTAACATCTCAGTTTGGTGTATAACCCCAAAAAACTACCACAAAAGTTTCATAACTAAAAAAAATTGTACTATGCAATATTCGATTCAAAGACAGCGTGAAAATCAAAGGTGTTTGATAGGCAACAAATCAACAGAATGAGTTAAAACAACATACTAGTACCAAATTCATACACATAAAGATAAATATAATCATGTTGATTAGCGAATTGTTGCAAATAGTAAAAATGAAGACATTCCTAAGATAGATGAATATGTATTATGAATTCCTAAAAAGACAACACTGTGAGAAAATTTCAAAGTTTTACAAAATGCAAAGATTGTGTATTTTCAAAGCATCAAATTCTTATAGCTTAAAAGAACACTTGAACACTCCGAAGAATTTCACCAACCTAGCTCTGCCCCTCGTAGTTTTAATAAACTAAGTTTTTATTCGATGAATCTTCAGATTTTGTTAGATTGAGGTAGCTCCTTGAAAAAGCCAATCCAATTTGACTAAACCACAACTTCAGATTCCAACTTGGTTCCCTATTCCACTACAAGGGTCGTAAGTCCCTTCCAAATTCACGGAGTCCTGGTCTAGTTTTAGTTGGCAAACATAAACAACAAGACTTAGCATTTTTCCTTTAACTTCTTAGTTCTTTGGTTTGCATGACTTTAGTGTGAATCAATCAAACACGGACAAAAATTCAATATTTACACAAAGCTTTACTAAATCACTGTACTAAACAACACCCATTTAAAGCCTAGTGCCAACTGGTGACTAATAATGTAATCAGTTTAGTGTTGCAGTTTGTTAAGCATTTGAACCACTGCACTATTGCACCTTACCCACAAAGATTTGTTCTGAAGGATAAAGTATAAACGATACACCAAATCAGTAAATACCCACAAATCAAACTAAATTTATACATGAGGGTAAACAAAGCAGAAGGAATAAAAAGTATGTGAGAAAACAAATAAACACAGTAAAACTGAAAAATAAATAAAGCAAGTAATTCTTTGCTTACGCATAAATTGGCAAAGAACTGCCCAAACAACAATATCAGGAAGGGGCAACAAATGCTTGGTGGTTATGACAATAGAACCCCTTATGGTGAAAATATGAGTAGGGGTGTGGCCGGCAGTGCTTCATCCATATGTTCAAGTGGCAGTAACTAGTGGTAATGACATTAGTATGGAGGTATTTCAAAAGTGTTTAGCTTTCTGAGCCTTCATTGCAAAGCATAAACAACCATAAATCGCCTACCAAATACTACTAGGACAGACACATGTTGACCTCAATGACAATAACTAAAGCAAATGCAAACACTTACTAACAACTCCATCTCCACAATAAAAATAGAAAATATAAAAAATGCAATAACTCAAGCAAATGAAAATAGAAAAAATTTCAATTCAATCTCACACATACCAAAGTAAAAAATCATCAAAGAAGCCCCATGAAGAAGAAATACCTGAAATTTCTTAAGTGTGTGGCTTGTGGGATCGCAGAAAAGCTTTGGAACACCACAAATTTCCTGAAACTGAGTTCCCACTATGGAGACCAAACAGATCCCAATATAAAATTGAAAATTCAATTAGAATAACCAAACATAATTATCCACATAAATGCAGTAATAGCCTAATTGAAACAACCATTTATGCAAACATCTAAGATTCAACTCTTCATCTTGACAAAAAACACAATTACTTTATGAGAGCAGTATCTATCTATCTATCTATCAATTTATGAAATGAAATCTATAGTTTTTTTTTACTGTTTGCCTAAAAAACCCCTGTAAATAATGTGAACAAACAATCGAAACATGCATTAGACAATGGTACATTCTATTAATAGCCTAACCAGTAAGAACTAATAGACTACTTCACAATGATCATTTTGGGTGTCAAATGCTTATCCAAGTTTGAAGATGGACTAATGCAAGTATGAGCTTAAAAACACTCAACATCATGTATTCTAGTACTATGGTAATTTATTCAGCATATTAAAATCACAAGTCAAACACCGGGTATACTTATCGATTGAAATTCATGCATGATTCAATCTATCTCAAGAAATTTGAGTGTTCAGGGTTTCCAAAATTTAGTTGCTAAATACGTAAATTTACATAATCAGATACTAGTTTACCATTCAATTGAGCTATTTCCAAGACACCCATACACCCAAAAGTTTAACTACTTTAAGAACTGAAAACACTACACAATATTAAACAAACCCACAACATTTGTTGTCATATTCATATACAATGATAAGGGTATCTATGCTTATCTCCAATTGTAGAAGAACCTGAAGAGATAAAGATCACATGTACAACTAAGCCATTCTCCATTTATGAGAAAACTTTGCACAATTACAACAAGTTGACTACAACAAAAACATCTTAGTCTGGTATGGTTGAATGTCAAGGAAATAAAATGCATAAAACCCACTTTCCATCCAACTTTTCAGTCTTTAATAGTGGATTTGTTTCAAATTATTTAAGAGTGTAACTACATAAATGTTGCAAGATTTTGTTCCCACAAAGAAGAGTAATGAATTTTAAATACCATAAATCCAAGAATAAATAAATCGGTAATGTAGAATACAATTATTGAGAAGCATGCCTTTTGTTTTGATCAATTTGAGCATTCTAGCTCATGTATTGGATTCTTCCAGCAACTCATGTGTATAAATAAGTAAGATTAGTGACAACACAGGAGCAATAGATAAAAATTTTCACATTTTAAGAAGATAATTAAAGAGTAGGACTAAAAATGGCTTCTATGAACACTTAAAAATATCTCATCCAAAGAACATACATACAAATAATAGTGAAATTTGAACTGAAACTCATCAAACAAGCATGGCAAAGTAGTTGAAACTGAGAGTTTCATCAATTCAAGTTCACAAAATGGGATCACAGAACAAGAAAAGAAGAAAGCAAGGAAACATTTCCATTGAAATTTAAACATAGAATCGATTTCTCACCTAAATTTATTTATGTTTTTTTTATCTTATAGAATAGTAAAGTTTGTATAGCTGCAAGTTTGAGAAGCAGTGATGGTCGTCGACACTTAGACACATAGAAGCCTGAGAAAAACACTAATATCAAAATGAGTCAATTAATCAAAGAAAAATAAGTTCGAAAACTGTAATTCCAACATCAAAATGAGTCAATTAATATAAGAAAAATAACACAAACCAAACAATAAAGATACACATTTTATCAAGAAAAAAGCGTAGATTCAAATTTTTTTTCCCTAAATCGAATGAGATTTGAAGTAAAACCTTCGACGGGTGTGTAGATTTGATGAAATCCTTTACGGTCTTGGGATGCCGGGAGAAATTCAGCTAACATTCAACATAAAAGTTGAAACTTTATTCAAAGGGTTGTTAGGAAATCATACCAGTCATGCAAGACCAGGCCTATTCAGCAACATAGTCTTCTTCGGGGACGGAGAAATCGGTCCATTTGGGGCATTGATGTGAGAGGAACACCCTAGAAAGACAAGAAGAACTACTGTCGAATTGAGTGCAAGAGAGAGGTGAATCGACTGTGAGAGAGTGAGATCGAGCGACAAAAAAATGGAGAGAGAACGACGGATAGAGGGAGGGCGACAGAGAGATGGAAGGAACATGAAGGGATGGAGGGAGCAGTGAGGGAGATGGAAGGAGAAGTGAAGGAGGTTGAGGGATGGAAAGAGATGAAGAGATGGAGGGCGACATAGGGAGGGAGGGTGAAGGATAGTGAGAGAGGCGAGCAGAGAGATGAGAGACGAGAAGGGTGGTTCTGGTTTTAGGTTTAGTACTGAAATATTTGGCCGAGAGGGAGAGAAAAGGATTGCGCTAAGTCAAATATTTGAGAGAGCGCCAAAAAGCCCGCCAAGTTTTTACAGCGTTTTTAATGTTTAAAGTCATTAAAAATTGTCTTTTGATAGCACATTTGTAAAAAACGTTATTAGCAAATGCTATCAATGAGGATGTGTGGTGTAGTGCTTGTACAAAGAGAGGATCGAGAAAGATCACCAGAAAAAAATGAACACTAAGTAGAAGTTGTAAGAGTGAGAATAATGAAAATTGAGCCCCTTCCTCTTTTTTTGATCATCCTACTTATAGTGATTGAAGAGAAAAGAAATTGGTGTCAGTTGTGGAGAATGTGATGAGATAACGCTGGTTGTGGGTTGTTTATCATCGTGGGCAGTTTCCAATATTGGGTAATTGCCAGTAGTGGGTGACGTAGCAAATGACATAGGATCTCACATTCATATTGTGCAATCATATCTAACGATCTCAGACCTAATCCCCAAAATGGTGGTTGAAAATAAGGTGCATGCATGCAATGACATTTTGGGCATTAGGTAGCTTTATCTCTTGGTTTCCAAACCTAAGTCTTCAAATATCCTCACTCATTGGAAAAGATCTAACCCTAAGATAGAAATATTTATATAATGTTTACGTTACCCATGCATCGACAATATTTCCTTAATTTCATTATAATAGTAACATTCTTGAAACGAGGCATTGGGTGATTTGATTTGTGGGGGTTGCTAGGTGTTGGAAGAATTCGATTACTGATTTTTCTTGGGTTCTCTTGTTTTCTAGCTCTTGATCGGTCTTCACGACACTACTAGTATTGGTTGATTTGCACCCTGCCAAGCCAACTCAGCACACATACTTGTGCAGTTAACTAGATCACACCTCACCTACACCGGCTCAAATAACATTTCAAATCTTCACTCCTCTGTAGCCCCTCAACAGGGTGCCCATAGCCTAAAGCGCAAACACAGAAAGAATCTCTCAACAACAAAACCAACCCAAAGCGCGCAGCCAAAACCTTAAACCCTTTCCCTCCTTGAGCAAAGCGGCGTCTTCCCCAAATCTCAATTTCTTCCCCTAAAGATCCCTCATTTAACCTAAAAAGCCCACCTTTCGTCCATTCCAACCATGGCGAGGAGAGAGACGAGCAAGAAGAAACCATCAACCCTGGCGAAGAAGAAGAGATTCTCCTCGTCCATCGACGAAGACTCCTTCTTCCAAGGCACCAAGAGGAGGCGGAGCGTGCTCGATGAGGAAATCAACAGCGACCAGGAGGGGGGTGAAGATGATGATGAGGGTCGGTACAATGGAGCAAGGGCGGAGGAAGAAGAGGACGAGTTTGCGGAAGAGACGGCTGCAGAGAAGCGGCTGAGATTGGCGAAGGCGCATGTGGATTGGGTGCGAGAGACTGCGGCCAGGGAACAGGAGGAAGAGGATGACGATGAGAGTGATGAGGATGAAGAGGCCAGGCTTGGAAGGAGGGATTCGCTAGTTGCAGAGAAGTTGCAGCAACAGCAGCTTGAGGACAGTGGGAGAGTTCAGAGATTGATTGCATCCAAGTATTCTACTTCATTCTATTCTTAGATACCCTTTTGTCACTTAGATTGCTTTAGTAATAATTCGGACATTCTATGCAAACCCCATTGTTTGTTATGTGTCTTTTGTTGAGTAGGATTAACTAATGATCAAATTTATTAATTTATGAAAAATTTGGATGATTTCATTAAACACCAATGGTTTTCTCCGTATATGACATGGATAAATGCTACAATGTAGTTGTTGTTAAGCATGTTGACCATCATTTGCTGTGCTTATCGGGCTCAAGCTGATGGTGTAGCTGATGACGGGCAATATGTGCTCCTGTGGTACTCATTCATGTCATGCACAGAGAAGGTGTTGTGCATAATGAGCATATCATGGTTGCTTTCTCTTGTATCTTTCAAGTTTCATTACTTATTAGGTTGTTTAAACTTTATAGGATTCAGAGACCAGAGACTTCTGAAAACTTTCGATTATTAGTGAAGCATCGCCAGCCTGTTACTGCAGTAGCTTTGTCTGAGGATGACTCAAAGGGCTTTTCAACTTCAAAAGATGGGACTATTATCCAGTGGGATGTAGAGACTGGGAAAAGTGAAAAGTACTTTTGGCCAAATAAGGCAGTGATGAGTTCACATGGTGCAAAGAATCCCCAAAATCCATCTACCAAGTGGAGTAAACATGTTTTATCAATAGCAGTTAGTTCTGATGGCAGATATTTGGCAACAGGAGGGCTAGATCGTCATGTTCATTTATGGGATACCCGTGTGCGACAACATATCCAGGTAATTTTCTTTTCAATTCATGCATGCTCAGGTTACACCATTCACGGGGCTTGTCTTTCCTTTTACAAATTATCACATTGGAAACTGATGGTGTCTTCTATACATTTCTTAAGAAGAATGTGGCAAAGAAGATGAGTTTTGTTGGTCATCCTACTTGGTGGATTTATAGCAAGAATGATATGGGAGATAACATGTTATAGAGAGAGTAGTTCGTGTTTTTAGTTTTTAAGCGCTGATTATGTTATTAAAATTGGTGATTAATTGGCGATTAATCTCTTCTCCCTAGTAGAGCGATACGATTTTTGAATTAATCATTTGAATAATTTCTTGTCCGAGTAATCAGTGATTTTTGTTTGATTTAACGATTAATCGCTTTCAAAACACGCGGATTAATTGGTCCGTGATAATGTGCTATAAACAAATGAGAAAAAAAATTCTTGATTTTCTGTTTTGCCTTAACTTCATCAATTCCTACCCCTAAGGCAATACCAAGGGTGTGTGAAGAGGCTAGAGAAAGAAAAATGAAGTTTGTATATGACAAAAAAAAAGGGAAAAGAGAAGAGAAAACAACCAAAGAAATAATAAACAAAACTAAAGAGCATGGAGTCACTTCTTTATCATACATTGAATTCTTAATTTTGTTCAAATTTGCTTTATATTGCAATAAGTGATGTTTACTACTTTAATACACATTAAATTTTTTCTTGAAGTAAACATATTACTTAGAAGGATAAAGAAAATATGTTTATAAAATATAGGCCGATTAATTCCAATTAATTTTGAATAACCCCGATTAATCTCATCTTGGTTCTTAACCGATTTTGGGTATGATTAATGATGCTGAGGTTTTGTTATTTAGGTGTGCTTGTCCGTGTGTGATTTTTAAGATGATAATGAAACTTTTGCATATGTTACTTCCATGTTGCCTGCTTAAAATGTATCCCTATTTTTGTATTTTATTTATTTATTTTGGCATGGCATGAAAATCTTGTGGCTCAACAGGCATTTCCAGGTCATAGAGGGCCCGTGTCATGTGTGACTTTTAGGCAAGGTACTTCACAATTGTTTTCCGGGTCCTTTGACCGGACAATCAAGTTATGGAATGCTGAGGACAGAGCTTACATGGATACATTGTTTGGTCATCAAGGAGAAATATTGACACTTGATTGTCTACGGAAAGAACACTTACTCACTGCTGGACGTGATCGGACAATGCGCTTGTGGAAGGTAGGGTCATAATTTTTGTCTGTTGGTCATACCATGTTGAGGTTATATGATGGGTGTTACATCATTATACTACATCCAATTATTCAAATGGGGATGGGGATTGCATTTGGGGTTCAAGCAAGCATTGACAATGTGACTCACCACGAGCTATAGTAGTTTTTAAAACTTGTTAGCTACTTAGCCGAATATTACACAAAGAACTACGCTTTGGAAATAAGTTTTTCCAATAAAAGATGCATTAAAGTGATTATTCATTTATTATATGGCCATGACATTGACTGCAGACATTTTAGACAGTAATAAGTGTTGCATTTGTGTACGAGGCACTAGTTTTGGCGTAAAAAAGATGTTTCCGTAGCATTTCTTTTGTTACTTCACGTTCTCAAAACTTGCAAGGTTTGATTTGAAAAACAGTTTATAACATTTGCTAACAATTTAGGTGCTGCTTTGTTATTAAATTTTCGTAGGCATGATTCCTCTTTGGGATTGAGGAGTGAGTTTTCAGAGTTTAATGGTTAAAAGGGCCAATTGTATTATGTCGTAGAAAACCGCTTTGTATACGACATCTTTGGCCATGCCAATTTTAAACAACACAAATGATGTTTAACTTCATCCTAAAAGAACATCTCGTTTACCTCCTTAATAAAGCCTATAGTCCTGAAAACCCTTTCATGACAACTTACCTTTATTTCGAGTTATCTCGTTTCAGCGGATTAAGACAATTTTTTAACAAAGAAAAACATGAATAGTAGTGAAATTGTAAAGATGAAGAAGACTGCGAAGAACAAATTAATGTAGACGAGGAAAATCAGTAAGTCTTAAACACACAATACATATTCTCTGTCAACCTGAGGATAGTTTTACGAGGATTAGTGAGCTGCATAAGGCTTTAGGTTTGGAGAACAACAAATGATAAGCTGTACACCCTTCTCAAAAGAGCTGGAGGCAGTATGTTTTGTAGATATCTTTTTACTTTTACATGTACTTCCGCAGTTAAGAGTTCAACTTGTTCCAATTGCAGGTACCTCTGGAATCACAGTTGGTTTTCCGCGCACCGGCAACATCTTTAGAGTGTAGCTGTTTTATTAATGATGCTGAATTCTTATCTGGATCAGATAATGGAAGTATTCAGCTCTGGAATACAGCACGAAAGAAACCTGCTTACATTGTAAAAAATGCTCATTCTGTATTGTCATCAAAGGATCACTTTGATACAAAAGATAATGGATTTCTCAACGTAGATAAACCAGGTAAGGAGAGGAGTATTCGTCGTTTTGTTACTGTTTGTCCAATTAGATTGTTTTGAAGGAGGATTCAACTACTTTTAATTGAATTCATCTTGTCAATTTAAATTCAAGGAGAATGCAACACATTTAACTTCACTTTTGCCTTGTTAATTTTTTTTTCTTTGGTATGTACGTCTTAGTTATCCCTTTTGCTTGTCATAACCTCAGTTTTTGGTTCGTTTCTCTTTGCAGTGGAAAATGGCAGCCTACAAGTTGAAGGTGATTGTGCATCTGCACTTTCCTGGGTTAGTGCTGTTTCTGTTTGTAGAAGCAGTGATCTCGCTGCATCAGGAGCTGGTAATGGCGTGGTTCGCTTATGGCAAATTGAAAGTGAGATAAAAAGTATCAAGCCCTTGTTTGATCTTCCTCTGGTGAGTTTCCTTCCTTAATTTGAAGTAGGCTGCTCGTTTCTTGTTATGATGGATCTGCATTACTTATTAATACATGGGATGCGTTGCCTTTCTTCATTAGATTGTTTTTATTTATTTACCTCCTCATAAGAGCAAGCTGCCTACGTCGTACTTCCCAGGACCAATGGAACTATTTGCTTTTCTTTGATCAAGACATCATTTGAAATCCTACTTGAAAGTGCACATGATCTATTGTAATATACATCAGAAAACAAAAGTCTCACCAAAATGAATTTCTTTATGCATGCAACAATTAATAAGTCAACTACGCATACCTTAGACAAATATTTGATCGATTTGAACTTAGTACTTGTTAACTCTATTAAAACTCTTTTTAAAACTGATGATGTGAGCCCATGAATTCATTGGAGACAGGCTGTGTAGTAGGTTAGAAAGAAATCAAATGTGCAAAATTGTCAATTCATCATTTTGTTTTTCTTCATGTACAAATATTTGTAGTTCAGTATACCTATTTTAATTGTTATTAACGCAAAATAGTAAAGAAAACCTGTCCTCTTTGCACGGAAAACGCTAGACTGCCTGTAGATTGAAAGATAGAATGATACATTACACAGACTCTCACACAACAATTAAAACAAAAAATACTATGACTTTCCAAATTCTTATGTAGCCATGAAACAGAACAAAAGAAGATAGCATAATTTAACCTTATGTTTGATAACAAAGGAAAATTTTCCCAAGAAATTTGCCAAAAGTGAGAATAGGGGGAAGGAAATAGGAAGAGAAAATGAAGAGCATGCATTTTGTGATGACCACTATCCTCTTGGTTTCTTACAAGTTGTGGAAAATATTTCTTGTGGATTTGTTACAAAATTGTGGAAAATGTTTTCTTCGCAGGAGCTACAAAAATATTTGCCACAAAATAGGGTCATCTTCAACTTCAAGACGGAGAAATATTTCCCACTTCCTCTCATATTTCTTCCTTTTGTTTGCATAATTTTCTCATGGCAATTTTTCCTGGAATCAATCACTCTAATATTTGAAATTTGATGCTTCAGAAGCTAAAATCTTCAACTCTCTCTGGGAAAATATGCACTGCACCCTGTACATATCTACAGAGCATACTGGAGTAAGTTCTTGATATGGGAGGGTTCTTGATGGTGGTATGTGCCATTATAAGGCCCTCACAATTTCAGTGAAAAGTATTACACAAACCTCATCAATCCCTTCTAATTCTTGTAGTTGAATGTTTCACACACTGCACTTACTATTTGGCACTTTCCCATTCTTGCCTGTTGCCTCCAATTCCCCATTGATACGTCCTGAATGGTGCCTGAATTCCTTAGCATAGGAAGCCTTTTGGAATTAGGGTAGAGGATATGTTGTATGATTTGGTGGTTCCAGCTATCCTAACTGAAAGATTATGAGTTGTGCACTTAATTTGTAGTTTTAGTTATTACTTTCCCTGGTGGTGGAGATTTAATTAGCTTCCTGTATTGTTCAGAATGATATTGATTCATTTGAGTCTATTGTTGAATAAACATATGGATCTTATATCATAATCCATATTGGAATATGTGTTAACCTTATTGTTGGTGTAATATAGGTTGGGTTTGTTAATGGCCTAGCCTTTGCGAAATCTGGAGCTTTCCTTGTAGCTGGAGTTGGAAAGGTGACATTTTTCCTTCTGTCAGTTTATTTTCTTTTATGATCCAATGTTTTGATTGGTATTTCTAGTTTCTGAAGCTTTCCAAATTTTGGTTTTTCCATTTCTTGCACACGCCTTTTAGCTGTGGAAGAGTTTTATTAGTCTATGTAAATCTTTCTTCTGAGTGCTTTAAGACGTAATTAAGCAGACTCAATCTGTAAACTGGTATTGAGAATTGGAATTCAGCAGGTGTTGATATAACTATACTATTTGTCATTGGTGTCTCTCATATGTCAATAATAGGGTGCGGTGTAATAAATGAGTGATGTTTACATAGTTTGATAGATAAATCCATGAAGATCTTTGGATGGGTTAGTTGAGGTTGATATTTCTGTTGGGGACACTCAGTGGTGAAGGAACTTCATCGAGATTAGTTTTTCATTCATACAGCTACTATGTGGTCGGACTTAGAGCTGCCAATGGATATTTGATGGATTTTGATTTTGTTAAAAATACCTATGCTAAATCTGAAACGAGATTAAAATCCGATCCGATAAAAGGTAAAATAGTAAAATAAAAATCAGATAAAGCTAATGGATTCGATTGACAGCCCTAGTTGGTCTCCCATATTTTTGTGAAGACATCTGAGATGATTGTGGATAGAGTGTTTTTATGGATCACCCTTACCCTAAGAGATGGGTTATATTTATATGGCACGAGCCCCTGTATTTCTAAACTCGATCCTTTTTGGTGAATGAGGATTGGAGTGCGTGTTCCCTAGCTTCCCACCAGAATTTATTATGAAGGAAGAAGTCCCAAATGGACTCGGGTTGATTTGAGTTGTATAGCCTAGATAACTGTGAACTTGAGTTGGCAATTATCGACAGCTTGCCTGATTATTTGCCAATTTAATTGGTTTACACTCGAGCGATTTTGTGTACAATCAATGTTAGTGAATCGTAAATTGTATTGTAAATCAATGAATCAACTAGTGACGATTCAACAATAGACGATGTGATTTCATGGAATGAAGATGGTTTTGACCTTCATCGTGTGGAGACCAATCAAGTTCGCTCGAGATCTGCTTCCTAAGTATTTCAAACACAACAACTTCCTATTTGTTCGTCAAGTTGGTCGGATGAACATAAATGACTAGTACTTTTTCCTCCTATTCTCTTATTCTTCTTCTTTCTTTCTTCAATTTCCTCAATTCTTCTTCATTTCATCTTTCATAATGAGTTTAAACTCAGTCAAAATACAACTCACACGATTTACCCATAATCGCGATTTAAGTCTTGAATCGGCCTCAATTCGGAACTATCTGTGTGGAAAACAATTTATTTAGTGATCCAAATCGGTTGTAGACCGATTCGAGTCAAATCGCCGATTTGATCCGCGATTTTGTACGATTCATACAACACTGTGTACAATCATCTCGCATGGAGCCCAGGTAGTGATTAATCATAGTAAATCTGGGATTAATCAACTATGAATATGGGTAAAAAAATGGACAATCAACCCTACAAGCTACAAGGAAGGAAAGAGGTAGGAGGAAAAAGAAAAAAAAAGGCAACTCAAAAGGGTTCCAGGAAAATTTAACAAAGAAGGTTGATAAGCGAACAAGGACGAAGAAAAAGGGAAGATATAAGGACCCAATTGAGAATGACGCCATTGGGTATTGGACTGATGATGCATTGGACACTAGAGCAGAGATGATGTGAGGCATACCATTTCTGCTCCCTTCTTGCTCTTTTCCTTTCCTGTTGGCATTTCTTTTCGTCTTCAATTCAGTTATGGATTTAGGGGAAGGAAACAATCTCACATGTTTTGTGCGTCTAGGGAGGTTTTTGTTTAGGTGCAAGAGATCAAGTCATAAATAAGTTAATTTGTTATTTCACTTATTAATTTTTTATCAATAAAACAAAGAACTTGCATTAAATAGAAAAAGAGATATACCAGCTCGTGAGTGAGGGGGTCAATTAGCTGCACTTCAAAGCCACAACCCAATTACATAGTAAATATTCTATCCCAATTGAAAATACACATATGAAGTGTTTGGGGTTGGTCTGAAATTACTCCTACTGCCAGATCAGACCAGAGATTTGATTGGTTTGGTTAAGTGAGAAACATCTCTAGCTAGTAGCTACTCATTTGAAGAGTCTCTTATTTCTCTTTCCATATGATCCACAAGGTAGAAAAAGAACCCTATCCTGTGACCACTCTATTTTCACTCAAAAGGTCATTCCTGCCCCAAGCATTAATCCACGAAATAAATTGGATGCAATAGGCGGATGACAGTTTGCCTCATTGCAAATAGAGGCCCACAGGCATCTATAAAAGGGATAAGAGAAGAAGTGATTCTTAATGCTGCTGAAGGAGCACACATCTATTGGTGATTATGAGACCCCTCTTAGCAAGGTTATCTACAGTTGGGATATTTTCTTGCCTCATGTCCCAAACAAAGAAATTAACTCTAGGAGGAATGGGGGAATCTCCTTTTTCCAGAAGATTTTGTGCTCAAAAGGGGTAAGTTGAGTTTCTAGCTTAACATGGGAGTCAAGGACAGAGAATTTCCCTGACTTTTCATTCCAACACCACATGTCATGACTGTCAGAGACGCCAGTTTGGTTAAATACTTCCAGCAGCATGAGAGGAGTGGGGTGCTCTTCATCTTTAACTCCTCTCCTAATCCTAACATCCCAGTTTGGTGAGTTGCCAGTATTGCCCTTTTATTTTTATTATTTAAACAAATTTAATATTCTTTAAGTTGCTCAGGCCTGGAAGTTGTAGGCTTTGATGCTTAGATGCAAGTTCACATCAAGCACTAAGTCGTTGCCTGATACGAGGCGAGCAGGTTTGAATGATGCATAAACAAGTTCTAGGTTTTCTTTAAATAGCATGGGATGAAAGTAAGTTTTTGCGTAAAATAGGTAATACTTAAGAGAACTAAGAGTAGTTTGTGAAGACATTATGAAATCCATGCGTTGGAGTTGCTCAAGATAGATTGTGATTGGAAGTTGAGGAATTCAAAATAGAGATTGAATAAAGGGTAACTTAGTTGATTCTTGTGTATAATACACTTTCAGGTCGTTGATTGAGCGGGTGAAGAAGGGAATAAGAATATTAGGGTGAGTTTGGTTGCATGGAATCCATGAGGGACCACTTGTTAATACATATTTGATCAAATGTTATTGACCAATTATCATGGATTCTAGATTTTGATCAATGACAGTTGAACTCCCATGAAATATGAAAATCCCTAATCATTAATCGCACAAAAGAATTGGATTCCCATGTTTCATGGGAGTACAACTCCCTCTTTTGACCAAAACCTAGAATTCATAATAAGTGGTCAACCACATTTTGATCAAATTCGCCTTAAACACAAGTAGTACTCCCATGAATTCAAGTGTTCCCCTCATGGATTCCATGCAATCAAACACACCCTAAGATGTTAGCATGGAAATATAAATTTTATACACTCTAGGCTTAGACATTCAAAAAGTGAAGGGGAACAATTATTGAATGTGTATGTCAGAATTTCATTAGGAAATTTTTTTTTCTGTAAAACCTTATCAGGCTGTCAGCAAATGGGCAACGTTGATCGCATCAATCTCCGAATCCGAAAATATGTCACTGGGACAAGAGCTTAAGGAGATGCGATTTAGGTGGCTTCAAACAGCTAGGTGGCTTCAAACAGCATGGAATGGATTAAGATGCCTTTTAGGGGCATTTTACCATGGAATAATAGAACTGATGGCAGATTATCATTGTGCCTAAACACAATACGAGCTTCAAATTAAATGTTTCCTTTGCATCTTGATTCATCTGTATCTTTCCCAACCTTATAGTGCAAGGCTGAGTTTCATCTCAGTTTGTTAGACCTTTAGTTTGGTAGGGAGGCCCATAGGATAATCTTCGTGTTTTGGTTATTTTGCAGTAGCTTGCTCTCTGGAATGTCTTTCCCAGTTTGTCAAACATAGATTGGATCAGATTGTGATTGCACATGAAGGCATCAAATTAAAAGAAGCATACAGGTGGGTTGGGCATGCTTCCACACTCATCACAGTTGGCCATACAATTGGCTGATTTTGATTATCTTCTTTCAGAGTTGTTTGACAATGTAGATCGTCACCATTTTTAATTAAGTGAAAGCACTAGTTTTCTTTGGGAGTTCCAATGATTCATGTAGGGAGAAACTTTTATTCCCGTACTTATTTCATCTTCACCTACGATATCGTACCATCGGATCATATCTGATTTGATTATAGACGTCATTTGCTCCAAAATATGACTATTATTCTTCTAAAGATTACAGAGACATTTGGAACTTAAAAAGGCAAGGTATTCTTGGTTGAAACTATGCAGAGCTCATGTTGAGTCTGTTGGCAAGTTTAACAGGTGCAAGGGTTAAGGTGTTGGTGGAATTTGGAAGGAACATAGTGGTTCTCTATGGAAGTGGATATTTATCGAGGAGCAGAGTAATGTAGGTGTTTCTCTTAGGAAATGGCTTTGGATTTATTGCAGTATGAGAGGGAAAAGGAAATTTCATGCAAGAAGGTAAACTCATTTTTAACAAAACAAATGGTAGTGGGTCTATGTAAAGAAATCACGTGTGGGATGGACACACGTTGAACACTCCAAAGATATTGCATGCATAGACTTCCACATCTATAGAAGGTTAAATTCTTTATAAATGTTACAAGTATTTTAAGGCAAGTTTGTAATGCATATATAGCTGCTTACCATATAAAAAATCTCTACCTCCAGTTGTCTAATGCCTAATTTCTAGTTCCTTTAAACTTGATCTCCTTAAATTTTATGTTTGAGTGATTTTCACTTGTCTAAATTAGAAAGTCACTTTTGCAACAGGAACCACGGCTGGGGCGGTGGGGTCGAATTCCATCTTCACAAAATGGGGTGTTGGTGCAGTCGCTTAAGCACTCTGAATAAGGTACCTCTTAAGTTTTGCTGAGGTTCAGTTTTGACTTCTGTGTTGAAAAAATGAGCAGAGATGGAAGTCCTAAATTTTGCGGGACTAGATGGTAGTGTAGGAATCAAGAGCAATCTGCCAATTTTCCTGTTCGACTAGTGACTACTATATGGTGAATCTTGTATTGTTAGGGCTTTTTGCCAAGGAATGCATCCTCTATTGTAACCATCCAGATGGCGCAGGTGCAGTTTTGGGGTTTTGAGATTTTGTTGTTTTTGCAATATACTCTTCGATTGTAATATCAGGGTTGCCCCCGATTAGTAAGGTTTACACAGGCTTAACATTTTTTATAGCAAGTTTTTATAGATTCTTTGTAACGTCTGAAACATTTATTTGGATTAGTAGCAAATTAATGAAGCTTTTACAGGTACTGAGGGGTATGCTTATCATTTTTCATTTTCTAGAATTTAATTATGTTAGTTTAAATCAATAAACTGGAGATCATATTCATCTTGACGAACATGTTGGATTGTGGATATCGGTGGTTGAGTTTATCCATTGATACTTATGCTTGCTCTGCAGAGGAAAATCCTGGCCATTGCAATGTGTTAAAAGACCATATCTCTTAGACTAGGTTAATATAATACCTCCCGATGACAACATACATTTTCGATTTCTTACAAAGCATGATTCGTTGGAAAATAGTTTCGTTGTGAAGATTGAAGAAACATGTGTTGTTTTTCATATGTTGTTTAACACAAGTAACCTCATTACTCCGGTCTGTCCTGACACTGTTCTCAGTTCTTTTCTCAGTTGGGCTAACCTATCTCTGCAGTATCCAAATGGCAGCGGGTACTCCATTCCACCATTTCTTTTTTCTCACACCATTCTACTCTTTAACACCACCTACTTTCTTTCTCACACCACTTATAAACAAAAACCTAAATTTTTTTCCCTCACCATTCAAATTGACAAACGGTTCTTTTCTCCCCATTCGAAATTCCTCCATCTCACACGTTCAAATCTCTCCCCACACTCAAATCTCTTACAAATCTCCTTCTCTCCCGAAAATCTCTCAAAATCGAAACCCTTATATATTGAAACTCTCAAACTCTCTAAAATGCAACAACTCAAAAACACCGCCTTTCAAAGTGCAAAATGCATCTCTCTTGCAACAAACATAGTGTCTTCATTTTGTAAACTTCAGAAAAATACATTTGAGAAATATTTGTTTAGAAGCTTTAAGTTTTGTAAACTTCAGCTTTAAGTTTTGTAAATCCATGGTTCACAAGATA